>JARVZY010012422.1:0-600000 GCA_030686995.1 Artemisia argyi | reverse complement strand
GTCAAGGCGATATCTTTGCCTTCAAACAATTCTAGCACTCCCGACCGTAGGATCATGGAACTTGAGGACCAAGTCAAGTTTCTCATGAAATCTTACGAAGCTCCGAAGCCTTCAAGCCAAGTGAACAAAATCACTTCTTCATGCGAATTATGTAGTGGTCCCCATGACACTCGTGATTGTGTGGAACTCCCCGGAACAGCTTTTGCGGACTACGCATCCACGCGTACCGACGAAGCGGGAGATAAGTGGTACACTTTCAAGCCCGAGCCAAACACTTACGGTGATTCATACAACCCCTCATGGAAAAATCACCCAAACCTTAGGTGGAAACAAAATCAACCTAATTCTTCCAATCCGCCTAATCGTTACCAACCAAACGGTCCACCATCCAACCGTACTTTCAACAACAATCCTTCTAACAACTATGGTAGTACCAACAATCTTGAAGGATTGATGTCAAAGTTCATGGCATCTCAAGAAGCCCGCATAGCTAGGTTTGAAACCGAATTCAACCAACACCAAACGGAGATGACCAACAAGATTGACAACTTGTTGAAAGCCCTCAACAACCAATCGTTAATCACACCTAGGAAGGACACTAGGGACACCAATAGTGGAAGCCAAATTAAGGATCCCTCATCATCCAAACATGTCCACTTTGTCAATGTTGTCACCATTAAGCCAATAGATAAGGAGATAGAGGAGAGTGACAAGGATGAAGTTAGAGTAGAAGCCGATAGTAAGAATGAGAGTAGGGAAGTTGAGGTTAATAAGGATGAGGAATTAGAGGAAGTAGAACCTATGGAAGAATACTTTGATAAGTTGCCAACCAAGGAAGAACAGGAATACCACAAGGATTTATTCGATAGTCCCGAGAAAACATATATCTTTGGCACACCCCTTATCAAAATGGGAGACCCCTCTAACATTAACATCCCATGCAATATCGGGCACATGCATATATGGAAAGCTTACATCGACCTTAGATCCCCCGTGAACATCATGACTAGGACTTATTACAATTGGGTGATGAAGAAGCAACTCAATTTTAGGATGATGCCCGGTAAGAATCTGATAAGTAATTTTGCAGGAAGAGTGAAGGGACTGCATGTGATTATAGGGAATCTCACTTATGAGATCGATTTTATGATAGTTGAGGACACTCGTCCGGTGATTGATGCTTGCCTAAGCCAAATAATATTCGGAAAACCATTTGTTGAGGCCACTAGGATGAGTTATGATCTGACTTTAGGTATAGTTAGATTCAAGAAAGAGAATGATGAGGTTGCTTATCAAATGCCCTACAAGATCGAACAATACCGCCTTCTCTCTAATTTCGAAATGGAACATAAGCAAGCGGCTTATTATAGGAATGAGGAGGATAGACGTAGGGGAGTAGAATATGTAAAGAATAGGATGCTTGGTTTCTACAAAGAGTGTTTGCAACTAGGTACGGAATACAAAACTGGTTTAGAAGACGACCTAGAGAGTGGAACCAATGATGAGATCACGTAGTAACCCATAACCTTGAGTCTAGCTACAAGACTCGTAAATAAAGAAAAGCGCTTCTTGGGAGGCAACCCATGTTTTGTGTGATTTAATTTGTTTGTTTGTTATTTGCTTCCGTATACATGCTTTATTTTTATTGTTGGTTGATCATGTCTCTAAATTAAAATGTGGAAATACTTTACTTTGTTGTTTGGCCTAGTCTTAACTCCACCTAGAAGTATTTTTGCAAAAGATAAGTGTAAGGGGAAACCCCAAATATGTTTTTAAGAAACAAACCGATCATGATTCTCCACAATATTAAATGAGCATGTATATTCATATTTGTTAGAGTCAAATGCTTGTATTGAGTCATAATGAAGTTTTGCAGGATTTTCCAGGAAGTAGAACCAAGTTTTTCCAGAAATTTTCCGGAAACTTAACATAAGAATTTCTGCAGGTCCAATCTGACGGCGTCAGAGGTTTACTCTTGACGGCGTCAGGAGTTAAAATCAGGAAATTTTACCGGTTTTGTTTTTCTAACGGAGTCTTATGGTTTTTGTGAATTATTAAGTTTTATAATCTCCAGGAAATCTGCAAACTTCATTCCACAAGCATTATATCTTACTTTGTTTTCTAGGATTTAGTAACTTATATAGGATGCCGCCGATTTTACGCGAGGTTGTCTTGTCTATTTTTGTTAGGATTTACAGGTTATGTATGACAAGGAGATGATTTATATTCTGGAAGGGAAGCTTTGATTGTTCATTTTCTTGGAGGAAGATTTAACCTGGGCAACCTATAATCCATACCGAGCAAATCAGGGGAGTATTTGATTTCATTCTCTTTACTTTTTCACTTTTACATTCTTTACTTGAACATTGGGGACAATGTTCATCTTAAGTGTAAGGGGAGGGTAAAAAGATGATACCTTACATATGCACTTTCGCTTGAGTTTGTTTTGTTTAATGGTAGATGTGTAATAAAACTATGAGAAATACTTGTTAGTGCAATTTTAGCGCCAAATTTAAATTTTTTTACAACATTTAGGAGTGAAACTTTAGCCATAGAAAGCGTCTCATGGATAGGAGATTGTATGACTAGCACATAACCGTATATTCAGAAAAATTTTCCACCCAAATATGTGAGGTTCGCCTTTAGATTTGATAGGAAAAGCATTTACTGTTAGTGCTTATGAGTGTACCGGTAGCATTTAGATTCTAGAACTTGCGTTAGTGATGCATCCCGAGACCGCTAGTGAGACTACATTCGTGTGGTAGGATTTACTACATGATAAGAGGCATTAGGATCACCCTTGTGTTAAACCCGTATCATAATTACTTGACCATTTAAGTCATATTACTTGGCTAGTTAAGTCAACTAATTTTTCCCACACCCTTAGCGTTGTACTCATTTTTAGTACACGAAACCCCTAGTACACCCCTCCGAGCCTATCTTTTCGTTTCTAACTTTAAGCATCTTACTTAAAGGAAGAATTTGTTTCACCCCACTTAAATGTACAACCAAATCGCCTTAGCCTTCCGTGTATGCGCTCATTTTTAGTGCATTATTGTTATTTGTTAAACCCTAAGTTAACTTTCTAATTGATTACATGGTTGCTAAGTCGAGTCATATCCTTGTACATATTGTTTTGGGACGATTGGAACTCATGGGTAAGTACTTATTTTATGGAGTAATGGGGAAGAACATCATTTATTACCCCCATATGTACGTTAATCTTAAAAGTGCTCCAAGTGTTTTGATTTTCTTAATTTGAGTCATTAGTTTAGTTTAATGTAAAGTATGTAAAAATTCAAGTGTAAGGGAAATTTACATTCCCTATGATGTATTATTTTGGATGGTAGGGTAAGAGTGTATGCAAAAAAAAAAAAAAAAAAAAAAAAAAAAAAAAAAAAATCGAAAAATCAAGAAAAAGAAAAAAAAATAAAAAAAAAAGGAAAAGAGAAAAAACATACGGACAACCATCCCGTTTCATTCTATCTTCATTTTATGTTTTTGTTATTTTTCATTTATTAGCTTAAGTCGAGTATAGTCTTAGCTTAGCAACGCCATATTGTACATGTAATTAACTAAGATTGTTAACTCGCCACCAGTAAAACTTCCTTTATCCAACAAAACCGTGTAATTCATATCCCTATACCTAATGTTACAACCCTTTAAAAGACCTCTTTGATAGTTTATCCTAGGTGCTTACGCCATGTGGTGGAGGTTTGATCCTTTCCCAAGCCTATGGTAATCTATTTTGCTATGACAGGTAGTGAGAGATATCTTCCATTTCCATAATGTTATATTACTTTATTACACCCGAGAGATGTGAGTATCTAAACACTATTTGTGAGGTGCTAGTGTATGACCTCCGTGCTTATCTATTGGTCTTTAGTGGAATGATTATTTGTTGTAATTACTTTTATATTAGTGTTAAATGACCCCTAACTTGTCTTTTGAGTAGAATAAAAGCGCATTTGCTTGAGGACAAGCAAATCTCAAGTGTAAGGGTATATGATGAGGCGAAAAATGATCCGTTTTTAGGGGGTCATTTAAGCCCAAATCCGAATTTATTTGATCAAATATTGCCCTAAATCGTTCCTTTTGTGATTTTAGGTACTTGGAGAGTGAATTCTGGAAAAGAAGCCATTTTGGACGTTTTTGGAGCATAAAGTGAAGAAAACGGCAAAGTCTCAATTTTCCATGCTGGAACAGTGCATGAAGGCGTTAAGAGTAAACTCATGACGGCGTCAAACCCCAAGAATTAAAATCCGTAGCTCATGACGGCGTCACACAGGGCGTCAGAAGTAGATCAAGGCCGTCCGAGGAAGTATTTGGCGGCGAGATGACGGCGTCACACCTTTGTTCTTGACGCCGTCACCCCGATTTTCCTATATATAGTTTTCTAGTTTTTCACATTAAAAGAGAGAAGTTTTGGAGAAACCCTAAAGACGATTTTGGTGCAACTTTTACAGGTTTTTCAAGGGTTCCAAACCCTTGATACCTTGCATTGTAATTGAGATAAGTGTTCTTCTAATTCAATTAATATGTCTATGTGTTGGTTGTCTATATCTTGTTCTTGTCTCAATTCCATTATGCTAGGCTAGATCTCTTTTGTGTTTGCTTAGATCTAATGAAACCTAGATATTGATTATGTGTTGATTACTTGTTTATTCTTGTCTTGGATGAATGATTTTATATGTTAGGCTTAAGAAAACTGGCAGATCTCCAAATGGTAACATGCTTGAACGTCTTAAGAAACATGAACCGAGGCGTACTAGGTCTTTATTGGTTGTATTTAATGCATGAGCCACTGTTTACAATCCCTATAGTTGTGTTGGGCATGGTGTAGGAGGAGATAAGAGCTCATAGAATTGGGGAGTTATGTATGCCACCCCATGAATGGTATTAAGGAATACAATCCGTCATCCATGCAATTATAACAAGTAATTAACGTGTAAAAGATATCTAGGGAGTAGTGAAATCTAAGTAAACACATTTTCTCCAATTACTGCTCACAACCTTAGTATAAATTAGTTTATTTTCATTTTTTGTATTTTATTTTGATTGCATCTTAGTTTTGGGTTAGTTGAATAGCAACTAATTCCGCCCTAATATTTCAAAACCCCGAGATTTTAATTGCTTTCTAAAAAAATATAAAAACACAAAAATAATCATCCCTCATCTTTAGAACTAGTAATTAGGCTTTCTAATCCTAGCGACACTATTCCTAAGCTGAACGATCAATCCCCCGGTACTTGTCACTATACTATACTACAACGATCAGGTACACTGCCTGGTGGGGGTTGCTTCTCGAGATCCCTCGAGAGGTAAAGCCTGTTGCGATTCCCACGCATCAGTATTACCAACCTTCTGTGCAATGTTATGTGAGTTATATTGTCATGATGCTCCCCGAACGACAACCATGTGCCTACACTTTTGAATCTACTTTATCCGCTGCGTGATGAAAAGAGAGTTGTCGGTTCAGGAGGGAGCAGGAAAAAGAATAAAGGCTCAATAGTTAGGAGGGAGTAATAACCTAACTAGACCATTACAGTTGAAGTTCAGAGCTACAAAAGAGCTACAAAGACCTTTGCAGTCAGTACGCCGAGATCGTCGGAAGAGAGAACTTCAAGTCTGCCTCAGTATCTAGACTACAGAGACTCTGCGCTTCAACAACGTCAACATAGTTTACTATTGTTGTAATTTTACATTGTTAATGTATTCATAGGTCTCATTGTAACCATTCACGTGTGACGATATCTTGGAGGGAGATTGTTAGCCTCGCTCTTTTATAAAGATAACGTCACATACGTGAATTGGACTAGATACGTTGTTAGTTGTGCCTTTCGGGACTACTATTGTACAAAAGGCAAACTTGTAATAGGATGAGCCTATAAATACCCCTCATGACTCTCCATGAGGGGGGTGAGAAATTGTGGAATCATTCATTCATCTTAATATCATCCATTTTCTTCACCCTCTCTCTACTTTCTCTCTCTAAACTAAATATGGAGTTCATCTATAATCATCAACCAAGACCTCCCGAACCACATAAATCACAATACTTTCGGTCCTACAATTATAATATCTTACACAAGTTATATAGAGATAATAGATGAGATAAGTAGAGATAGGGAGATGTAGAATAGAGATGGATACTTCTAGTGAGAGAAAGGAAAGATGTATTATTTTAGAGAGAGAAACACATAGAATTACACATAGAAGCACCACCTCCAAATGGGAGCATTTGGAGGTTTATATAGCTAAGATAAGAAGATGGGCCGGGCTTGGGCTTTTGTAATGAGCTAGACCTAAACTTATACAATATTAGATTAAACCAAGCCCGTTTACCCTTAACTAAACTACAAGACTATTACAACATTATTACAAGACTCGTTGATACAATAATGATCGTCACTTTTAATGCTAACAATCTCCCCCTAAGGGACGATCATTGAGATCTCCCTTTGATTACATAAATGATCAACACTTCTAATGCTAACAATCTCCCCCTAAGGGTAATCATTGAGATCTCTCTTATGTGACATTGATCTTTGTTCTTTGAAGCTTGTTTTCTTTGAACTTTGAGTCTTGTTGTATAATAGTTTTGGCTAGTTCCTTTGTTCCTTCATGCTTTGTGATCTTTGATGATTGACTTTTCATCGTTCTTTGTTCCTTTGTGATGTGGAGTTATCTGCCTTTCGTCACTTCTGCATCTGTGGTGGTTGTTTGTCATTCCAACATGCTCATACATCTCTGGACTTTGATATTCATATGCATGTAGTTCCCTTTCTTTCACGTTGATCTTTAGTCTTTATACTTTGTAGATTCTTCTTTTTGGCGTAGAATCTTTCTTTGAACTTTGTGTTGTATAGATCTAAGAGGGAGCTTTCTTTAACTTCCAGATGTATGTATGAGCATGCGAAATCTGTCGCCATGGAGATGAAGTGTCCCTGCATATAAACAGTTAGCAATAAAACATCCGGTACTTACAGATAAGAATTAGAGATTGTCAACAGCATAGTGTGAAGACTCCTTCTAACCCTTACCAAGGCCGTTCCCATGTCAGATACTCTCGAGAGAGCTTACAAGACCTACTTAGTAGCTCAATGACTGGGTGAGTCGCTGGGGATCACTCCACGACTGTAGACCGTTTGAAACCACCGCGAACACTAAGCGTAACCCATAAAGAATTACCTAAGTGACCTGCTGTAAGGGCTGCTTGATGTTGACCCTGGCAGGAATTTCCATTCAATCATTGAGAATCACAAATGTGAATTCTCTCATAAATGTTCTGGCAGATTGCTAAGATCTGCGTAGGACTCTAAAGTTTACATCTGACGTCCTTAATGTTGAACAACCAGTGTAGAAATATCATGTGTTCCTATAAGATCTTTTGATGAATCTCGAGGCTCTAGACTCGATAAGTGCACATTTGGTTTCCTATGCGGAGATTAAGGAGAAGTCTCCTGCTTCAATATCAACCATCTCTAAGAGACAGGTCGATAGATTACACTGGTTCCCCGTGAGAATGAAACAAGCTCTTTTAAGAGAACTTGAGTGGTTAAGAAGGTTTAGTGCAGTGCGTCACTGGGTCCATGACGTCTTTGTCTTCAATACCGGTGTCACCTTAGTAACAACCAGTAGCATATGAGTTGAACCCGGTGTCTGCCCTAAGGTTGAACATATGGAGGGCTATTTCTTTTCACCCTTTTCATAACTTTTCTTTTTAATTCTTCAACCCCTTCTTTCTCCTTTCTCATTTTCTCCTTTTTTCAATCATACCTAAGGACTTCTAATTCTACTCTATTGGAATTGTCATTGGGTAGATCCCTCCGGCTCTGGCAGATCATAGGACGGTTTTTCCTAACCTTAGTCACCTTATAACTCCATGACTATCCTATCATTGCCAAAAAACCATTCATTTGAAAATCTCTCAAAGTGTTTATGATAATAAAACACATTGTTGTTACCACTTTGAGAGTTTTGTAACTTTTGAAGGACTCCCCCTTCACATGTGCTCATGCAATTTTTTAGAAATTTGCACATGCGTGAGGAGTTTGCACTTTTTGAATTGATCCACTTTCAGCGAACATGACCGATTCGAGACACGCTTACATCACTAGTTAGACTAGCTTGAAGTTATTACCCGTCCTTGTCAAGTCCAAAGAAATTCTCTCAATACGGTACATTCTACTCAGACAAGTCCTATTCGAGACACGCTTACATCACTAGTTAGACTAGCTTGAAATTATTACCCGTCCAGGACAAATCTTTTCGATTACTGACATTTTAAGCTTCGTCAATTCATTGGTACTTACTGAGTCGAGCTCTTTTGAGATTCAGTCACAAACTTTAAACATCTTTGATCACATTTTAATCATGTCTTCTCCCCCTCAAAAATAGCATAGCGTGATATTTTTGATATCAACTGATTAAGAAAAAAGCCTTTTTTTTTTTTTTTTTTTTTTTTTTTTTTTTTTTTTTTTTTGTAGAGAAAGACAGATTTTGCATGAAATCGGAACATTTTTTTTATATGAAATACTCCCCCTCAAAACTCGCATATGTTTTTGAGAATGTTAAACTTTTTAAAGTTTAGAGGGAAGGAGTCTTCTCGAAGCAAAATTCTGAAAGAGAAAGAAGTTTCATATTTGTTGAATTTTGCATCAAGGTTTTTTGAAAAACAAAGACTTCTCTTTGTTTGAATAGGAATGTCGCACTGAGGCGTACAACAGTGTCCATTTTTAGGATAAGTGCACTTTGTTGATGAAAATCATTTTTGCGTAGCACTTTCCTTTCTTTGAAAAATTGAGTTGTGCACTGTAAGGTGTACACAAGTCATTTTTGATGATGAGCACCGATTTTGATAGATTTTGAAAATCATTTTGAAAAATCTTGAAAAGGTGGTGCTAAGAATGTAAGAGATTTTTGAAAATCTAATTTACATTAGTTAAACAATCATGGTCTTGAGCTTAAAGATTTTGAAAGTTTTTCTAAAGAAAACTCAAGCCAGATAAGAGTTTGGTTTATGTTTTAGGATAAGTGCTCAAAAAATTTGAAAACTTTGTTTTGATTAAGCACTTTCCTTTCTTTGATGCACGGGTCCTGAACTGATATGTCCAGAAGCCATTTGATTAATTTCGGGTTTCGTACTGAAGTATACGAAAGCCATTGTGAAGAAACTTTTGAGAAACGACATGTTTTAGAAAAACATTTTAGAGAACTCTCGCTCAAGCATCTGTACATATCCGTATCATTGTTGAATGACATTTCTAGAAACGTACAGAATATCGATTATACAAGAGACATGTCGTGAGAAGAATATTTTTTGGATTTTTTGATTTTATATTGTTTTTGTATTTTTTGAAAATTTTCTATTTTTGTATTTTGTTTTTGGTTTTATAAAAGAAAAGGAAAATCAAAAATAGAAGATTGAAAGAATGATTTTATAGAATTTACAGAATTTGAACCCTCTGATGAACTGGGTTCTGAGATAGTTGAAGCACCTGCAACCGAAGACGAAGAGATTTCACAAATAACAGTGTTAGAAGTACATGAATCATCACTCTGCGGGTGTTGACTATCAACAGTTGTAATGGTTTCTACTTCCTTAACCTGATGATTATCACTATTATTTGTCTTGGTGCAACTATCAAAAATCTTCCTTGTGGGAATCCATCTAAGACCAACTGTTTTAAAAACTTTTCCCGTAGGAATCCACCTAAGGTAAGATCTAGACATAGTCTTCTTATCAGATACAGCGGAAGTCTCAGTCTTTGAAAAACTACATCCTTTCGGTATCCACCTATTAGGTTTCTTAACCTCTTGCTTCTTATCAACGGGTTTGTTTTGATTTGGTGTCATAGTGGATTGTGTCTTGACACATGACTTTCTTTTCTTGATAAATTTTGCAATACATGTATCGTGATTAGTTGAAAAAACACATTTTTGACATGTAGGACAGACAAATTCAACATTCTTGTTTAACACAGCAATTTTAATTTTGTCACTACAGTCTTTTGAAAATTGTTTGTAGTTCGATGAGACTTTGGAATTCTTTGTATTGCATTCTACGTTCCTAGCATTCTCTTTTGTGCCACTACTCTTAGATGCAAGCCAATCCCTAGTAATTTGTAGATTGTTCCTAGGTAATGGTTTACTACTACTAGCAGTGCTTTCGAATCTTGTAGAATTCATCACACTAGGTTTTGCACCTAAAATTCCGTCTTTTCGATGTTGTGCCTTTTTCCTAGCTTCTTCTAGATGGTTATTGTGGACAATATCATTAGAACCAACAGACTCTTTAACAGTTTTTAAAGTCACATTTGGTGTACTATTCCTAGAAGAGCCAGGTGCACTCACATTTGTGTTTCTTTCAACAACCAATTTTCGTTTTTCAACAATCTTTTCCATTTCCTTTTTCTTGAGCAAGGGTTGTGGAGTGACTGGTTTTGACAAATCCTTTTTATCATCGACTTTTGGAGCAAACCGAGAAATTGACATTTTTGGTTTTTGAACCGTGTTAGAAACATTTGGTTTCTCCGAAGTCGATGGTTTTGCAAACTTAGTATCCACACCCTTCCCTTTTATACTATCAAGCTGAGCTCTTAAAAGATCATTTTCCTTTTTCATGTCCTTGTAGGCATGCTCATACGACAATTTGTCATACTTGCATTCTTCCTTCTTTCGATCAAGTTGTTTAAAATATGATACATTTTCTTTTTCAAGCTTTATGAGAGCATTTTCATATTTTGAAACAATTGCGGAGGTCTCAGCTCTTAGTCGTTCAACGTCTTGAACAGAATATGTTTGTAAAATGATGGACATAATGTCAGTGGTCATAACAGCTTCGAAGAGAGAATCATTTAGGTTTTCCAAAACATTCATGTTTTCACGAGCATCATTAGCTTCGTTTACCAGGGATTTGTGGTCCTTGACAAAGTCTGTCCTATCTTTTAGGAAAGCTTGTTCAAAATGGATTACCCTTGCACTGATGTTATTCAGAGGGATAGTAATTTCGTTTTGAAACACCTTTTTCTGTTCGATATGAAAACTAGAATGCCAGTTGTTAATATTGATGGTAGTTTTTGAAGCCACAATATTTTGAAGTTCTTGAATTATCTTTTTAACGTCATCCAGAATTTCTCTAGCCTCACTTGTATTAAAAGTGTTGTTATAGGACATTTGTTCTATTTTTGAAAGAGATTTGGAAACAACTTTCTTTTTAGACAAGAATTTCGCAAATGGCCGTTTTATGGAAAACGCAGATGGTTCTGTTTGTGGACCAAAAGTGATTCCCGAAAGTTTGTTCAATTTGTTGTAATCAATGGGTTTCAAATCCTTTTGTTTCATTTTATTTATGCTCTCTTCGACATGTTCAATCGTTAGCACAGAATCTCGAACGACAGGAGGATCATGTTTGGTGTAAATCACATTACCATTGTACAAAACATTATGTTCTTGCTGAGCTTTCTTGAGATTACAGGGGGTGTTGTTACCAAGAGCCATTTTATGTTTCGTATGGTAAATCAGATTAGTTTGATTTGAAATCATTTTCATTGTTTGACTCGACTGACCCGACTTAACCACTAATTCTTCTAAATGAGCAATCATGTGTTCTGACTCTACGATTTCTTCCAAAAGTTTGTCTTCTTTCTTTGCAAAATCCTCTTTCAACTCATCCATATCTTTTTCAAGATTGGAATAAGCTGTTTTTTGTTTAGAAAGTTGGTTTTGTAAATCAGAAATTTCCGTGTTTAAAGATTTTATCTTTTTGAAAGAATTAACATCAAGTGTATCAAACTTGAGTTGCAATTGTTGTTTCTCTGAAACGGAATTTTGATAACCAGTTTCTAATTCAGACAATCTTTTGTTATGAAATTCAAAAGCTTTAACGGTTGCTTTGTAACTCTCAAGCTCAACGGTCAATTTAACATTCGCGGCCTTAACATCGCGATTGACCGTTTTCACTTTCTCAATTTCAATACCACAATTATTTATTAATGATACAAATAAAGCACGAGTTTCCTCATCATTAGCACCATTTTGTGCAACTTGAACTCCATTAGGATCCATGTATGGAGTTGCATAGTTAGCATTGGTATTAACTTGCTCCCCCACATATATATCATAATTAGGTTCAGGTGGCACATAATGTGGCTTCTCATGAGCAAACAGATTAGCATTATTACCATAATTTGGTACCTCAAGGAATGGATCTGAATCATAAGTAGGAGGAAGATCAGAATCACTGCTTGATGTTGTTGCCTGATGATTTGCCATAAAGAGGTAGTTTCCATTGATAGGTTCCACGTCCATTGATGGAAAGAAAGTTTTGAGATGTTCCATGAACGTGAAGCTTAATTAAAACGCTTTTCGAGTTTTCCGAGAGAGATCGACGTTTCCTTCCAAAATTTAGTTTGAAAATTTTGCTCTCCCAGAATTTTGAAAACACCTTGAAATGCAATTCTAAGGTTACAGAAAAATTTTGAGTATGAAAAATTTTGACGCCAAATTTTACCGAAAAATTTTGAATTTTGGCCTAAAAATTTGAATTTTGGGCCAAAATTTTCACCGTTATACCAAAATTTGAATTTCGCGTAAAAATTGAACGTTTAGTCTCCTGTAAAAACTAAATTGAACGTTTACCAAATTTTTTTTTTTAAAGAAAGATAGGATAACTTGTGTAGATGAATGGATCTTATAGAAGGTGTAGATGAAATTCCAATTCTCGAAAACTTGCACAATTGTGTTCTCGAAACTTTGTCAGAAAGCAGTTCTCGAAAGCTTTGGGTTTGCGAAACTTTTTGATCTCGAAATTTTTCGAAAATATTTGTTCTCGAAAAACTTGTGATCTCAAAAATTTGTGATCTCGAAATTTTTCGAAAATGTGGTTCTCGAAAGTTTGAAGGTTTTCGAAAAAATACTCAAGGTTCTCGAAAGTGTTAGTGTTTTCTCGAAAAATTGCAATTTGGAGAATACAATCACTCAAAATTTTCGAAATTATACAATTTCGAAAATATGCCAAAAGTCGAAGTGTTTTCTTTCTTATACAAGAGAGAAATCACTGAGTACACGATCGGTAACACTTTAGTAGTACGAAGAGAAATCTCGAAAAAGTGTCTTTTGTTGTTCTCGAAATTTTGGCAGTTTTTATATTGAAAGAAAGCTATCCAAGAACAAGTTTTTAATCCAAGATTTTTGTACAACTATCCTTAAAATGATGAAATCTTAAAGAAAGTTGCAAACTTGAACCACGTTTCAAAATATTTGAAAGATCTCGAAAAATAGTACAAAGTTCAAATCGTAATTTTTTTGAAAGAAAGTTTGAAACTTTTTGTTTGTTATGATTTGTAGCACAAGTTTGTAAGCAAAGATGTGATAGAAACCAAGAAACAAACACGAAAGTACAAAAAATTTCAAAAAAAACGAGATAACCAACAAGGTTTTGAATCGATTTTTTTTAACAAAAACCACCTACTACACCTTCTTCCGGCGATTGATACCACTTGTTGGTCACACTTTATGTAAACACAAGTATAAGAATGATAGAAAAGAGATGAGAGCGAGAGATGGATACTTCTAGTGATAGAAAGGAAAGATGTATTATTTTAGAGAGAGAAACACATAGAATTACACATAGAAGCACCACCTCCAAATGGGAGCATTTGGAGGTTTATATAGCTAAGATAAGAAGATGGGCCGGGCTTGGGCTTTTGTAATGAGCTAGACCTAAACTTATACAATATTAGATTGAACCAAGCCCGTTTACCCTTAACTAAACTACAAGACTATTACAACATTATTACAAGACTCATTGATACAATAATGATCGTCACTTTTAATCTAATTAGGGATTAAGTATTCTCGATAATTAACCAAGTTTCGAAAATACTAGTGATTCATGTGGTTCGGGGGGTCGGGGAAGCTCAAAGTAAAGAGTAAACATGATATTATTAATAAAGAAGAAAGGGAAGATGTGTGTGTATTTTAGAGAGAAGAAGAAAAACACACACACACCTAAGATACAAAATGAGACATCCACCCTCCTAGTTGGGACTAGGAGGGGTATTTATACAAAGAATACAAGGTAATCTTTACACTAATGGCAAGACTAGTCCTTGTAGTTAAAGACTAATGCAATTCCCGAATATAACAAAACTTTAAGGCTAACAATCTCTCCCCAAAGTGATGTTATATGGGAATTGCTTACAATGTTCCCTACAAGTAAAATTAAATACAAAACATAGGTGCAGCAGCTCCGAGAGTGATCTTCAAACTTCATTGCTTCATTCTGCTTCCTGAATCTTCTCAGCTGCCATCTCTTTACTTGCAGAAGAACAATGTAAGCAAATCTAATTAGGGATTAAGTATGACTAATCACTCTCCCCTAATTAGTGCTCTCCCCCAAACTGACAACCTTTCTGATGAATGCCCTGAATATGAAGAAGTCTTTTGATAATTAATTGCAAACCGTCTTTAGTCTTCTAACACGCAGCAGAAAATGTAGAACAGACTGTAGACTCGACCTTCTTCAAGATTGTCCATTCGGGAGAACAAAATATCAACATCTTCATCTCACCAAATGCATTCCAGTTATCTTACATATAACAAATCATCCATAACATACACATGAAATGATAACACCAAAGTAACAAGTTGGAACACTGATCATCTTGAATTTGTTGCCTAAAATTGGTGAAGGTGGATAAGGTAGAAGTACGTTGAATAAGATTAGAAAATAAGGATATAGAATCAGCCAATCTCCGACAAAAATCATTTCATAAATCATTAGACCCGATCATGTGAACTTGTTGTGCGTCCTCGATGTACACATTTCTCTCCTCTGATGGTTACGATTTATCGGAATCAGCATAATAATGTGTACGTGAAGCATTAACTGGAAGCACTCTGTCATTAATCATATCAGCCCGTGAGAAGATGTCGATAAACCCAATCTTCTAACACTACCATTTGAAATTGTCTAACTCTTTACCAACCCCCTGTATCAAACAACGACTTTTTGTAGTAACCACATATGAAGATAACCCGATATGACGAGCTTGAGACTGAAGTAAAATAACCAGACTTGTTACTTAAGCTTGTACTATCCTTGTGACTAAGAACGGTGTACCATATACTCCTAAAGAAGTGTAATAAGCACAATCCCTCTTGGCATATCCTCAACAACGTGAGACATTGAGCACTACAACGTAACTCCTTAAAGTGATAGCAACTTTGTGATTATAGAGAAGAATCACAAAAGTAACTAGATATCCAAGTCTTCGTCACCATAAATATATGCCCAAACAATTCATCTTCACGGAAGGGAAGAAAGAAAGAAGACGAAATAAGTGCACGCGCCCGTCAAATGTTACTTCAAACCCAAATAAATAATAACGAATCATCCCCGTAGTCACATTTGATATTCTTTGAAAAACTGTAGCCGTCAAAATATGTATCCCCGTGAAAATTTGTAACCCAAAATACCACTCAATCAACCAAATATTATCAAAAGTTATATCCAAAAATTAAATTCTGATTATAACTATTGATACTTCAATCCGTATGCCCAGTTCATCTTTATTACAGCCCAAGACATCAACAAAGTCCACCAATTTGATTAGAAGTACGAGGCCTAGTCCATATCAAAACTCAATCTAATCCAAATTGTGTAGGCCCAAGAGATAAACCCGATCCACAATTCCACACCTTACACGTTAATACTATATCATACCCTAGTTTATCACAAATCCTATATCCCTAAACATAACACCATCCGCCTCTCACATAACAACTTTCTCCACCAAACACAGATTCGATTTATCCACACCACCTCTAATCTCATCTCTCAACTCAGCCACCATACCTTGACCTTTATCTACTTTTACTGCTCAAGACGAATCAAGAACCCTTACAAGACATCAAGATCCATTGGAGGTCACGGTAGGTTGTAATGATGTTTCGTTTTGCATATAGTCATTCAATCGAAACAAAGAAAAGGTGTAACATACTTGTTATGATCTTTTCTTTAGGTTTTTTTTTCGAATAGTTAAAAGAAGTTAGTCTTCTAACAAAGATCAATGATGTGTCGTTTAATATTTCGTGTTTATGATCTTTTAAAGTCTGAAGCGATATTGCTTACACGGAAATGACAAAAAGCTGAGATCTTTTGCTAACTTGTTATATTCGAGTCTTGGTTGAGTCGTGGTGCTTGATGTGAAGATGTGAAAAAGGATAGTTGTGTTGTTGTTGTTGTAGGTTAATTAGGTATTAGGAAAGTGATGTTGTATTTGTTGTTGGATGGGGTTTTTTCTTCTATTATTTTTCTTGAACCATGGACTGATGAAGTACAAAGGTGAGGTCTCAAATGTGTTGTAGTATTTGGATAGTGGTCAAGTCTCTTCTACTCCATCTTCTGTATTTTCGAAACTTTTATAAATCTTGTTTTTTCGAAACTTTTTACATTTATCAAGAACCCTTATGATTTCGAAATAGAGTGATTTCGAGAGTATGGGATTTCGAAACTTTGTTACCCAAAAAATTTTCGAGAATATAACTTTTCGAAAAAATAACTTTTCAAAAATTTTACTTTTCGATAATTTAACTTTTCGAAAGTTTAGGGTATTGAGTTTTCGAAACTCTCTTTCCAAGAAAGTCCGATCCTTTCCGACGATACATTCGACCAGACATTAGCAGATTCCGATGAATTTTTCCGACCACTTTTGACCTTTTTTCACGAATGGTACAAAAACAATCATAAAATGTGATACTGTCACACAAAAGTTGTAGTCTTGGGACTGTAAAAGTGACAAGAAACTGATGTGAAACTTGAAATGAAAGTTTATGACTTTTGTGACCAAAAAGGATACACTGAAACTGTTAACCATAAAAGATGAGAAAAAAAAAATTCTCGGATCCAGAAAAATAAGCTAAAAAACAGTTTCAAAATGATACATGAATCCACACAAATCAATCACCATAGCTCTGATGCCAATTGTAGGACCGAAAATACTATGATTCATGTGGTTCGGGGGGTCGGGGAAGCTCAAAGTAAAGATAAGACATGGTATATATTAGATTAAGAAAGGGGAAGGTGTGTGTGTATTTTAGAGAGAAAGAGGAGAAAAACACACACACCTATGATACAAATGAGACATCCACCCTCCTAGTTGGGACTAGGAGGGGTATTTATACAAAGAATACAAGGTAATCTTTACACTAATGGCAAGACTAGTCCTTGTAGTTAAAGACTAATGCAATTCCCGAATATAACAAAACTTTAAGGCTAACAATCTCTCCCCAAAGTGATGTTATATGGGAATTGCTTACAATGTTCCCTACAAGTAAAATTAAATACAAAACATAGGTGCAGCAGCTCCGAGAGTGATCTTCAAACTTCATTGCTTCATTCAGCTTCCTGAATCTTCTCAGCTGCCATCTCTTTACTTGCAGAAGAACAATGTGAGCAAATTTAATTAGGGATTAAGTATGACTAATCAAAAATTTCTGATAATGAATGATGAAGGCTAAATTAACGAGTCTTGTAATAAGAGAGAGGGTGAAGAAAATGAAATATATTAAGATGAATGAATGAATACACAATTTCTCACACCCCTCATGGAGAGTCATGAGGGGTATTTATAGGCTCATTACAACATTACTTTGCCTAGTGTACGATAGTAGTCCCTGCGGGTACTACATCTTACTAATCTAGTCCAATTCACGTGTGTGACGTTATCTTTATAAAAGAGCGAGGCTAACAATATGTTTAGTTTTGGCTATTATACACTTGTGATGTTGATATTTTGCTTAGAATCTTTGAACTAAATTATTACCTTGTTGTCCTAAAAATGCGCCTCAAAGATGCAATCAAATAAAATAGCTACTCAATTTTTCGTGTAAAACCAAATTAGAAATACTTATATATATATATGTTAGGATGTCTCACAAAAAATTTAGTAATTTTATAAAATGTTTTACTATTTTTAATAAGTGCTAAAAATCCAAGACCTGTTGTTTGCACTTTTTCTGAGAGCCGATCCAATTTAGCAAAAAAGACCCATTTCGATACCTTTTGAGCTAAAATGGTAAACTAGAAAGTATTAGGGGACATCTTAATTTAGGTCTAGGGAGTTGGATGGTCACGTGACGGTAAATAACGAGTAAAATACAGCCAAAAGAAGTTGAGTAAATTCTCTTGTTTCCTGACATTTTTTACTTCAGCCCTTAAAACGAATTATTGAGAAAAATGGGTGCATGGGAAATATATTTGACTTGGATATTTGAAAACTAGATTTGATGTAGATAATTTTAGACTTTGAAAACGCGTTATTTCATCGAGAAATGAATAATTAATGGCCCGTCCAAGTTAACTTTTATTACCCGATGGACTGTTTCAATGCGTGATGTTTTTGACCTGGAAAACTTGACCAAACCGACCCTTTTTACATTGTACTATTTATTTTAGATAGAGGACATGTAGGATTGAGTTTAGAAATTTTAAACACGTAAAACAGGCCATTTTTGAATGAGATATAAACCCGCAAAGTTATGTGTTTCCTGTCCCAATTTTTCTGTACAGCAACCCCTTCATTGGCCCAAATGATCTTGAAAACCAGGCCCTAAAGATCTTTTGCCATCATATTTTGAAACTAGATTTTATTAGCTCAGTTTAGAGACTTGAATGAGTGAATACGGGCTTATAACGAAGAAATTATGGCCTTTTGAAGTTACGATATACTTATATATACTTTTGAACCTAAAAAAAATAAATAAATAAAAATAAAATAAAATAAAGTAAATTATAAAACTTTCGTTTATTTCATTTTGAGTCATAAAACCTCATTGCAAGTGTATAAGAACCATTTTGCATTTTTAAAAACTCATATGCATATAGTACATATCATAATTGCTCAAACGACTTAATTATTAGGTCGCGGTTAAGACTTTCGGGTTACATCTCAAGCTTTCACTTTTGTTTGCATTATCATTGCTTGCTAAGGTGAGTTCCCGTAGCCCCTTTTTTCATAATGTTTTCCTTGGGGGAAAATGGTACTCAAATGGTGTTTTAACTGTTTTCATGCTGTGATACAATGTTTACATGTTTTTGGACAATATGTGTGTTTGATTGCAATATGTGACCCATTGTGATGATAAATATGTGTTTCATGTATGCGAAACTGTTTAACTCTGTTTGGAGCCGAAACAAATGGATAGTACTATCTGGGGTAGCTCCCCGCTATTGGTAACATGTGTGTAACATCATTGGTAGGTTCAGTTGTCGCTAGCACTGTGTTTCCTTTTTAAATGCATATATTCGTATATCTTGCTCACTATTGTCCTACACTACTTATGTCACAGCTTCGTGGTTTACTTTCAAACCTACGAGCTCACCAGCTTTATGTTGACGTTTTCGAGTATCCATTTTCAGGTGTTAAGAATGAAGTTGCTTTAGAAGGTTGAGTATTAGCCTGGCTTAGCAGACATAAGACGAGACTCTACTGGGTTGCATTCCCGAGGAGTTATGCATTTGAAAATGTCCCTTTTAAGACTTGATTATTGTGAACTTATGTAGTAAGACTTGTATTCACCCATAGTATGGGATCATTGTAACTTTGACTTGTGTTGTGATGTTATGCATTTAGTATTTCTCTATTATGACACCATGTGTTCTTGATCTTGAAGTCACATCCATTAAATGACATTCCGCTACGCCATTTTTGGGGTGTGACAAACCTGGTTGTTGAGACTGTTGTGTACTGGCTTGACTTGCAATAACACCTCCTTGCCCAAGACATGTTTTCTTGTTGTGTCCAGCATTGCCACAAATTCCACAAACCACACTCCTACTAGACTGTGACAACTTACTATCTTTATCAGTATCATCATTTTCTGTAAAAGCCCTACTTCTCTTCTTTCGTGGCCTACCCAATGGTTTATGATGCTTAGGTGGAAGAATGGTTGTAGGCACATTTGACTTTTACAAATGTGGATATCCCTTGATGGGCTGGATGTGGTGTTTGTATGTTTCCGCCCATGTCTTAACCAAGTAACATGGATGAACCCATGATTCTACTGATCCTACTTCGATTCCATTCAACTTCATATACCAGTTGGCTACAATAGCATGTTTTCATGGCATACCTGTAGGCTCCCATCTTCTACAACTACAAGACCTGGCTTTAACATTTACCAATTGCTTTTCTCCCCATCCACTAACCTGATAGTTATCTCCTTCAATCCCTAAAACAGAGTATTTATAAGCCTCTTTCTTATTGAAGTCTAACATGCACGTTGACTTTGGTGTGAATGGTCCCGGACACTTGTCAATTGTATGCATAACATTAACTATTCTTTGAGTACAATATGCTCTAACGTATTCTAAAGAAGTAATGATGTGTTGGTGCCTACCTCCCACAAGTTTTCCATTAAACACTTCACACATGTTATTAAGTAACACGTCAGAATGAGCTCTCCCTACATATGTATAGTACATGTTTTAGTAATCCATAAAAAAAATGTTGAACATTGTTGATCTACAACAGAATTGTTTACTATCTGAAAAATACGACCTTGACCAATGGGTTGGTGGTATCTTACTTAACCAAGCCTTTGCAAGCTCACTAAAACTCTTGAATGCAAGCATTGCTGCCTCAAATTGTTCGACGGTTGTTGCTGCAGCACATCTCCACAAATGTGACTTGTGTTCTGCAGAATTCCAATGCAATTTCATATACTCATGAATGTGCCTCAAACAGTATCTGTGTTCCGCACTAGGAAATACTGTTGCTAAAGCTGGAATTATACCCTGCAGAAAGTAACATCAATCCAATTCTAATAAACCAATAATTTTTGAATTATATAACATAATATAATCAATTAAAAATAAACATCACCTTTTGTATGTCGCTAATAAAAGTGTAGTGTGAATTTGGTTGCAAGTCAAGATCATCTACAAGACAATCAAGAAACCAAATACATGAATCTTTGTTCTTAGCTTCAACAACAGCATAGGCTAAAGGGTATATTCCATTATTGCTATCAATACAAACAGCTGTAAGAAGTTGATGAGGCGAAAAGTGTACCACTTTTAAGGGGTCATTTAAGCCCGAATTCGAGATTATTTGATCAATTATTGCCGTAAATTGTTCCTTTTCTCATTTTAGGTACTTTTTAGGAGTCTAGAAAAGGAAGCATTTTGGACGTTTTTTGAGCATAAAAGTGAAGAAAACGGCAAAGTCTCAAAATTCCTTGCTGGAACAGTACCTGACGACGTCAAGGTTTACTAGTGACGGTGTCAAGAGTGACAAAAGAGGTGGATGTGGAACTTAGAACGTGACGGACCAGAGTGTTTTCTTTGATATTGGTGATAACGCTCAAAATTAACATGTTTTTAGTCGCGTTATTGTTTGTTTTATGTGTGGAAATTGGTCATATTTGGATATATTTGTTACTTAATCGTGGAAAAGTGTTTATGCATGCAAATATAGCCAAAAGCAGGTAAAAATGATTAAAAGATGTAGAAATGAAGTGGACATGCATTTTTGGAGAGTTTCAAGAAAGATCAAGGAAGAAAGAAACGTCGCATGGACAAAAGGATTTGATAAAGACAAGTTTTCTACACGAAATTATCAAGGAAATATCAAGTTCTAATGGACAAAGTCATGCCACGAAGAAAAATAATGCATGCAACGTGAAAAGACAAAGAAAGAATGTTCAGAAAATCTCCAACCGATCGGATGCAAATTGCATCTGATTCGGCTGGAACGTGCCAAAAGATTGACCATCCGATCGGATGGTGAGAAACCGATCGGATGGGGTTGACTGAAGTTACAAGTTTTGCATTTATAGACGTATTTACTCCCCATAATTATGTGTGGCTGATCATTTCTGCTTATTAACTACTGAGGGACGTTTTTACTTGAAGGATAAGTGTCATTATGCTATATAATGACTACTTAGGGTGTAGAATTACTTGTACCACCAATATATAACTTAGTATTACACCAAATCTTGTTAGTTTATCTTATATTGCCTGAAAGTTTACTAAGTGTTGTAAAAACGTCCAGAACGTGTTGGGTTAAAGTCTCAAGCATTGGTTCGAGTGTGGAGTTGTTTACTTACGTTAGTGAGCAATTGGAGGAGTGTGGTTGCTAAAGTTCCACAAGTTTCTTCATTGTAATTCTCAAGACTAGGTACACCTTGATACTTATAATGAACAATTGTTACTTTGAGTTTTATAAAAGTTTTCTTATTTACTTGTGTTTTAATATGATTGCTATGGAGTAATTTGTGATATACTTGTGTATATGATGTGATTGGTTAATGGAGTATTCTTTTATGAAAAAGGTGATGAATAAAAACATATCTATTTTATGAGTTTGTTGAAATAACATTTTTTCTTGCTTAATTTGTCGGTAAAAACAATCTCTTGAAAAATAGGTCCGAAAGGAATTTCAACTTGTTTTTATTCCAAAATATTAATGCACCAAATTAGTATGGAATGAGGTGCTTGACAACCATCTCATTTACTTGTTAAAATAGATTTGAGACGATATCATCACGAAAAAGGACCGAAAGGATTCGTAGAAATTCATAAAAAAAGAATTGATTTTCTAAACAACCATGTGTTTATAGAATTGTCATACTCATTTGATATGTCCGAATGGAGTCATTTAGGTGATAGAATTCTTAGTGGTAGTGAAAACATGACATACATCATAGATTATATAACTACTCATTTCTAGTTGCGCATCATAACAAGTTTTACACCAAACTTTGTACTCAAATAGTCAAAATACTCCTAATAACCAATCAAGGAATTATACACAAGTATATGCTTTATTTTTATTGAGTTTCTTTTAAATTAAAATTTTACATAAATTTGGATTGACAACCCTTATTTAACAAACATTTTTCTTACTAAAATAACCAAATCCCTTCGGACGATCTCGACTTACCCACCTTTATTACACCGGACGAGTATACTTGCTCGTATGTGCTAAATAATAATCGGATAATTCGTGTTTATAAATTTTTAAAACTTGTACTAATAAAACGCACATCAAGTTTTTGGCGCCGCTGCCGGGGATTTGATTAATTTTCTTAGTTTTTAGTAATAAAATTGTTTTTAACTTGTGAAATTTTAAAGTTTCTAGAGTAAAAAAAAATAAATAAATAAATAAAATAAAATAAAATAAAAAATTATTGGTTTTTGACCAACCGAATCGAATGGATGTCCATCCGATCGGTTGGTGGTCTCGGTAAATTTTCTAGGATTCTGTTTTTATTATTTAATGTTTATTTTTCTGTTTTTAGTTAATTAGTTTTAATGATTATATAATTAATGTTAGTTATTAGTAGTTATAAGCAGGGTTCAAAATAGCGCGCCATAGCGGCGCTATAGCGGCGCCATAGCGCGAGGCGTGGCCTCCACGTTACGAAACAGGCCAAGGCGTCTTCTTAAGGCGTAGCGTGTTATGAAGCGCGAAAAAGCGTGGTAAGGCGTGCTATAGCGTGAAGCGTGGCGCTTTATTTTGAAGCTTTTGTAGGATTTAGTGATTTACTATTATTGGGCTAGAAGGAACTTGGGGTTGGGCTAACTTTATAAATCAAATGCTAAAAGATAATATAACAAGTGAATGTGAATATGTGAATGTGATGTTTTATACCGTAGTTTTTAGGTTTTTACATTTTATCTTTTAGCAGTTTACTCTCACGGAGAAGGTTTTATTTAAAGAAATGACGAAAAATGTAATAATAGATTAGATTTTTGAGTTTATTTCTTATGTATAACGCGTTTTGTAAACTTGATGCATTATATATATATATATATATATATATATATATATATATATATATATATATATATATATATATATATATATATATATATATATATATATAAATTATGCCGCCTTGGTCACGCCTCAAAAAACGCTATAGCTTCACTATAGCTCGTATAGCTTGAGGCTTGGCTTCGCCGCCACGCCACGCCTCACGCTATTTATAACCTTGGTTATAAGTTGTCATAATGAGTAATTTTAATGTTTTTAAGTTTTAATTCTAGTTAATGATTTAGTAGTTTTTAAGACACCTTAATTAATGTTTTTAAAATCTTTAATATCATAATTACTGTTTTATTAAATCTTAGTTTAGTAAATATATATATATATATATATATATATATATATATATATATATATATATATATATATATATATATATATATATATATATATATATATATATAGTATTATATATAACAGGAGGCGTTACACGCGTATTGCCACCTCATTGCCCAGTCATTGCCATGTAATTCATTTTCTGCCTAAAATCCGGATTTTTTTAAAAATTTTGATAGTGGCAGGATTCGAACATAGGACTTGGCATCCACAAGCAAACACTTCAACCATTGGACCAAGCAGGATTTTTTGAAAGACATTTGAAAACAATAATGACATGCTTAAATTGATATCTTATAATAACACCTCAATGCCCTTATGAAACATGTAAAACCTACGTAAAAAAAATCATTCGCATACATTCATTCTCAAAACCCTAACCCTAATCCCGTATCCCCTAAAAACAATATCTTCACACACGTTCATTCTCAAATCTACGAAAAATAGGTAAAAGAATCATTCGGGAAGCCTAGACAACTGGTAAGTCTGAATATGATAATCCTCCCATGATAAACAAACAACATTACAAAAATCTATTATTAGTATGACATACATGGTGGTTTAAAAAGTGATGATCTCTTTATTACTGTAGGCCGGATGCATTCAGCTTCGATGGAGATACTGGTCGCTTAACATTATATTTCAGGAAGACGCTCATCATGTAGTTTCAAGATGAAGATGGAAGTTCTGTAAGTAATTCCTTTAGAAGTTACAATACTTAAATGACTGCCTTTTATCATTTGAAGTTATACCAGTATGTTGCATATGTATAGGACTAGAGTAAAGAAGAAATACTTTGAAGTTTAAAAATACGATATTCCAATAGCCAACAATGCTGATCCTTTGCCTAACCGGGTGGAATCTGAGAAGAGGTGTGTATCTGGTTTCATAATATATCGCAATTTTGAATCATTTACTTATGAATGAGTTGATATGGATTGTTTCTATTAGGAAAAATTTCCTTTTAGCTTAAACTACAATTAGTTAAATGGGTCGATTATGTTCCAAAAATCTGTTTAGAAGCACACAACATTAAAAATGTTTCTTATTGAAAGATTCAGATTACTTCGTAATATTGTTTTGTAAACTTTTGATTTTTGGTTTGAATATTGTTTTTTAATAATGAAAAGTGCACTAGGTTGTCATCCCATGCATATAGTAAAACCTGGTATTGAATTTTAACAATGCATGCATAATCTTCATATCAGTCATGTTTTTAAGCTCACTCTTTGGTTTATCTTTTGTGGGAAGCCTAGACAACTGGTAAGTCGGAATATGATAATCCTCCCATGATAAATAAACAACATTACAAAAATCTATTATTAGTATGACATACATGGTGGTTTAAAAAGTGATGATCTCTTTATTACTGTACGCCGGATGCATTCAGCTTCGATGGAGATACTGCTCACTTAACATTAGATTTCAGGAAGACGCTCATCATGTAGTTTCAAGATGAAGATGGAAGTTCTGTAAGTAATTCCTTTAGAAGTTACAATACTTAAATGACTGCCTTTTATCATTTGAAGTTATACCAGTATGTTGCATATGTATAGGACTAGAGTAAAGAAGAAATACTTTGAAGTTTAAAAATACGATATTCCAATAGCCAACAATACTGATCCTTTGCCTAACCGGGTGGAATCTGAGATGAGGTGTGTATCTGGTTTCATAATATATCGCAATATTGAATCATTTACTTATGAATGAGTTGATATGGATTGTTTCTATTAGGAAAAATTTCCTTTTAGCTTAAACTACAATTAGTTAAATGGGTCGATTATGTTCCAAAAATCTGTTTAGAAGCACACAACATTAAAAATGTTTCTTATTGAAAGATTCAGATTACTTCGTAATATTGTTTTGTAAACTTTTGATTTTTGGTTTGAATATTGTTTTTTAATAATGAAAAGTGCACTAGGCTGTCATCCCATGCATATAGTAAAATCTGGTATTGAATTTTAACAATGCATGCATAATCTTCATATCAATCATGTTTTTAAGCTCACTCTTTGGTTTATCTTTTGTGTGCCCAGATTTCATAATGGGTCGATCAGGGCTTCTGAGCTGATCAATCAAGCAGGGGTTTCTGAGCTTTTAAAGTTTGATTACTGGGCATTATGTGGCATTTAGATGATATGGATTGATTGTTGGTAGTTTATATTGTTAGGTGTTTTTTGATTATCAAGGTGACCACTTTCATTTAACTCAAGGTAACTAATCAAATTAACCATTTTATTGAATCGATTATATTCGGTTTATAATTGCATTGGATTGAACCAAATATATTTTGCTCACCACCTCTTCGATTAGTAGTCTTTGAACCCAAATAGTTCATTCATTGCAAACTTACTTTGTTTATTATTTTCTAATTGCATATTGTCTTGAAGTTTGCAAAGTTTTCAAGGTTTTTTTTGATCATTTATTTGGTTCATGGTTGGTACAGCCAGATACAAAACAAGAGAAACCACGAGAAGGCGAGAATGAAAAGAAGCATAGAGGTTGAGGCAAGCAAAATTAAAAGCTATGTGAATGTAAGTTTCTTGAGCAAACTCAAATGTTGTATTCTTGGACGATCATTAGTGCACGTATCTACTTGTGATGATGTTGCAAAAATATTTAGAAAGGTTAATATTCCCGTTTTTTAACAAGCAACTATGGGTACTTATCATAGTTTAACTGATATATGTATTTAATGCACATTAGCCTTGCCTATACTCCCATATTTCACTTTTATGCTTCACTTTGCAAGTAAAAAATCTTGAACTGAAGTACTGAACCACTATTTGGAGGCTCTTTTTGGGAAATAGTGGTTACGTATACGTAGATTAGCACATTTTCGATATGTAACGGTCGAATAGGCAACTAAATATCCGAGTCTTTGTACACATTTTTTTTTAGTAGCTTGAGTTTAAGGACTGATTGAGCAACTGCAAAGAGGATTGATGTTGATGACTTGAGACCGTAGCTAAAGCTGTAATTGGTTTTAAACCAACAAGTAACCATCTTGATTTGCAATCACAGGCAAGTCAAACCTGAATTTTGATAATGATATTTTCGTTAAATTTCTTTCACATCTGAGCAGATTCTGCCAATGACAAGTAAACAAAACCTTCAAATATGATACTATTTTTGTTATTTGTCAATAAGTTGAAATTAAGGATATAGCAACAGTTCTTAAAATTAAAGTGATGTGGGACTGTGGGTATGATATGCTTCTTCCTGTTGGTGGTTCGTGTAATGGGCTCCAACTCTATGCTGCATTAGTACGAGACATTGTAAGTTGCGTCATGTAGTCAGAGGAACTCCAGACAATCAAATAGGGGCAACCCATACCAACACCAACATTCTTTGGTAAGATGTCAATGAAAAATTTGTTTTGATCGAAAAAGTTTTTCTATGAGAATTGAATGATGCAATTAATTAAATACTTTTCTTATTTTGAAGAGGATGTGCATACTATTTTAAAATAACAGTATCACTGATATTCCTTTCTAATTTCATGGGGAACATTCATCAGGTAATATTTCATGTTCTATATGAATACGTCTTTTTTCCCCTAATAAACTAACTGACCAATTTTTGCTCTTCCAACAGTTGCATGTAGTATTCACTTCAGACATGGGTGACACCAAGATTAACGCACATCGATCGGTTCACACGAAAGGTAGTACTTCATCATGTAAGTCCTACAAAGTATTATATATCATTTGATATTTCTTTGTTAGTATATTATAATTGTTCATGTAAATATACTCTGGGATGATAACATTATTGGGTTTGCAGAAGATAGGTTAGATGGTACTAACGTCCATAATTATATCGAAGTCATTCTAAAAAATATAACGGTATTAGATAGTCTATAAGTCCACAACAAATCTTTTGGCTATAAGTCATGATAATCAGTCATGTGGTTTCATAATGAAATTAACGAGTAAGTTTGGTTTTAGACCCGTAACATGGTTAACGTCTTTGACTTTATTTGCTTATTCAGTAAGTGGAGTTAATAATTTTTAAAGCCAATATTAGTAATAGCCCGATTTGTGTTTTTAGTCCATGGTGTCTAACTTATAATATATTCTATTATTTTGTCTAAATGAAGTTATAAATGTTGAAGTTATGGATCAAAGTCTTCAATGAAATGAGCCGACTGTCAAGGTTCTGGAATGAAGGTGTCAATCAGGAATCTTGGCCCATCTATGATTTAGCAAATGCAACATTCATGTAAATAAGTTTGTAAACACAAAGGTTTTCAAGCTTTATATTTTCTATATTATTCGATAAACATACATTCTTTTTGGTTCTTAATCCATTCAATATATAATTTAGTATCTTTATATCTTTTTGTGTTACTTTTTCAACGATAATTATAAGTTATGACGGGCTGGCTTATATACCCGATAGGACGTACTTATAAGTCATGCCCACCTCTTCATCTATATAAGAAAACCGTCAAAAGTTGTTCAATATAGATAGATCTAAAACTTGAAATCCCTTTTGTGATGTAGACGCTTCGATTACTGATGAGGGTTGGTGACCTATAATTATTATTTCTTTGTTTAATCGTCTCTTTTGAATGTGTTTAGTCTCTTCAGATTTGATGTTACTATACCGTCTTATGGCTTTAATGCTAAAAGCCATCAACTATTTTATAAAAATTTCACATTGTTAATAATTTATTAATTGATATTTTAAAAACAATAATCACAAGTCATACCCGCCCATCGGGCGGGTTTTGCAACTCGTATATATATATATATATATATATATATATATATATATATATATATATATATATATATATATATATATATATATATATATATTAGTTCAGAAAACTCCAACCGATTCGGTTGCGGGTTCCAACCGATCGGTTGGAGGAGGTAAAATTGTGCCATCCGATCGGATGGAGTTCAAACCGATCGGATGGAGGTCTCGGTAAATTTTTAAACATTTTAAATTTTTAGATTATTTTTAATTCTTAGTGTTTTAGCAAGTTAATTTACTTGTTCTTATTTCATATTAAGAGTTATTTGATTACAACTAACCCTCATGCTAATGATTTGGATTTTTTTTTTTTTTTTTTGTGATGGTTATGTTATAGTTAGTAATTGCTTAAGTTGAAATGGTGAGTTTGAGTCAGATTTCTGCGTATTTGAAAGATTTGGAAGATATGTTCAAGGATTCCGGTGATTCCTTGGAAAAGTTGGAGAGCATGTTGGAAAAAACTAAGTTGGATTTAGAAGGAGAAGAGGTTGTTGGTGACAATGTGTCTTATTTGCCACATGAAATGTGTTACCCAAAGAAGGAGAAGGAAAGGAAAGTTGTTGTTTTCACTAGAGCACCACCTAAGGAATATGATGCTTCACATATGAGGTATTCTACACCTTGTGCGGTGAAAGGAGTTAAAGCGTGGGATGCGGAATTGAATGTGGAATATGGAGACAATTTCGGAAGAAGTGCTTGACAAGCTTGGTTTTGTTAGGCTTGATTATGGAAGTTATGGAAGAAAGGAAGTGAAAGGAGTTAGGGTGAATATTCATGGTCACATCTTTAAAGTTGATTTTGTGGTTTTGGAATATACTAATTCCGATGAACCGGAAGTTATCTTTGGTAGAGATTTTCTAGTGAATACCAAGTGTACATTGGATTTTGCACTTGGGGAGTTACGAATTAACATAAGTGATTTGGAAGAAGGAAAGAGTGTGAATGAAATGCTTGTTGATATTTGTGAAGGAATGGAATTGATGAAGGAAGGAAGGGATGAAGTTTGTAAGATGGGGAAAGCTAACCGAAACAAAACACCATTGAACAAATTAACCCAACCCTCCACCCAAAAAGAAAACAAATCATCATCATCATCATCATCATCCAAAACACCACCAAATTCACCAAAAAGTAGCAAATCTTTAACCAAAGAGCAAAAACAAGTATCGTTGAGAAGACATTCTTAGGAATGAATATTTCTATGGATGAAGAAGAATAATCACAAGAATAAAGCACATCTTGTGCTAGTTTGTTTGTTTCATATTTTTATTTTTCATGCATTTTATTTTATGTTTTTAGGTTTTATGCATTTCATGTTTGAATGAGACTATCTATCTATCTATCTATTTATTTATCTATATTTATCTATTTATCTTTTGATTTATTTAGTTTAAGTTTTTAGTTTTTTAGAGGTTAAGTTATGTTTTTAGATTAGAAGTAGAAGTAGATGACCAAAATTTTTGGTAGACAAAGTGTGTTTGAAATACATACAAGATAATAAGTTTTGAGAAGAAAAAGAACTACTAGCTCTTGTATCAAGTTTAGTAGTAGAAAAAAAAAACTTTGAAAAATCAATTTCATACCAAACCGAACAGATGAATTCACAACTGATCAGATGGAATTGAATATATAAACCAAAATTTTCAAAAACTCAAGAAAACCATATACACATAATCCACCAAAAATCGGGGTTAAAATTCGACCATAAGAAGTTGTTAGAGAGTTGCAGGAGTGATAATTAATCATCAATGACATCAAGTCAAATAAGTTATATCATTAATTTTGTTCAATTAGGTTTTAATTCGGATGATTGAAATTAGGTCACGAATTGGGTATTTTTGAATTAGTTCGAATTACGATGTAATATTTTGGGGATAAGTGATTAGATGATAGGAGAAGGTATTGCTAAAAGAATAGATCAATTGGTTAATTTTTGAGTAAGAATTCATTGATTGAATTTTCGGATTGAATTGGGTATGATCTTTGGAGCTAGTTTATTTGCAATTGATGAATCCCATGAGTTACATGATTGATAATTAGTGATGTTAGGTTATTGCATTGTTGATTAGAGCACTAATAGGAACATTTTAGTAGATGATGTTCTTGGTTTTTCATAGAATCATTAGGTTGATGATTGGAAATGTTAAGAATCATTGATAGGAGAGTTTGAATGTTAGAAGTACTCAAGAATGGATGATTATAAGTTAGAAAGAAGTTCGGATTGATTGGGAAACGTTTAGGATGGATTGAGGATGAATATAGTATACAGAAACTCCAGCCGAATCGGTTGCGAGTTGCAACCGATCGGATTGGAGTATGCCAAAAGTTGCATCCGATCGGATGGAGCTAAAACCGATCGGATGAACGCCTCGGAAAATTTTTGACATTTTTGAAATTGTGTTTTCTAGTTTCTAAATTGATTGATATTAGTTTTTATACTTTTATAATAACATAATTTGAGATTTCTTTCAGGGAAATGTTGCAAGATTGGGACGAAATCAAAGAAATCCAATTGTTAACAAGTATTTGAAAAGGAACGAGAGGAAGAGGATCACTTTCAGTTTGAAACCAGAGTCTAATGATAATGTCAAGTTTTCTAATGTGCAAAACAAAGATGAGAAGAATGCATATAGGGAACGTCTTTCAAAACTTCAAGAGAGGAAGATTGCTAAGCCTAGGTTGATTCATTGGGAATTGCTTGCGGAGTATGAATGTGAGGATCAATTGAGGAGCATGATGACTATGATTTATGTGTATCCTGGTGATGGGGATAGGTTTGAAGATTATTCTTGGGAAAGAGCTTTTAGTATTCGTGAGAATGTTTACAAGGAATGGTGTTTGGAGTTCTTTTGTATGTTCTACTTTGATAGGAAGGTAAATGATGTTCTTGGGGATGTTTGTGTTTGGTTTAGATTGTGTGGTCGCGAATTTGTATGAGGAGAGTGAGGTTAATCATAGGTTGTTTGGACCACATTTTGTGAGTTTGGCTAGAGCTAATGATCAATACACGGGTGTTGATGCTTATTGGAATAGGATTGGTGATCCAACTTGTCTTAGGAGAAATTCTTCTAGGATTAGGAATCCGTTGTTGAAGGTTTTACAAAAGTTGATTACTTGGGGATTGATACATAGGAGTGGTGGTCAAGACAAATGTAGTCAACCGGACCTATGGGTGATGAAGTTGTTGGAGGAAGACAAGAATGGGAATGTGGCATGGATTATGGCCGAATATCTTTCTAAGAGAGCACCGGGGATTAAGAAACAAAGTGATGTTTGTGGAGGTCATTATGTGACCGCGTTGGCTAAAAATCTTGGGTATTTTAATGATAATGAGTTGAGGAAGTGTAGAGTAAGGTTGAAGAGTGAGATATGAGATGCTTTTAGTTTTGGAAAAGCATTGGATAGGAATAACAAGACTTTGGGACCTTGGACCGAACCAAGTGTGGGGGCACAATCTGGAGCTTATACGGAAGCGCCATCACAACCTCAAATGGGGAGTTTTCCGGGTAATACTCAAAGTGGTTTTGATTCAGGATGGGGTGATTGGAATCGAGAGTTAAATGCTATTGAGTGTAGGGAAGTTTGGAGAGATTCAATGCAAATGAGGAATAATTACAACTATGATTATTCCATGCCTATGATCCAACATTTGGCACAAGATGCCAATTATGAGATACCTCCCTACAACCCACCAAATGTTCCACCATACCCTTTACCATATTCTCCATATCCTGAACCATACCCCTACCCTTATCCTGGTTATTTACCATTTCCCGAGCCATATCCTCCATACGGTAGACTTCCCGAGTATGGTAGTTCAGGTGTTAATGTGGGTGCACCAAGTTTTAATCCTGGAGGATCAAGTTATGATGTTGGAGGTTCGTCATCGAGAGCTGGAAAGAAGAAGAGACGAGTGGTGGACGAGGACGATGAAGAAGATGTTGATGAGGATGAAGAGGAAAGCGAGGACGAGTTCATTCGTTCCGATGTAAGTTATTGATCGTGACGTTCGATCATATGGATTATGGTTGGTTTTAAAAACAATTATGTGTCGAACAATTTCTATTTCTATTATCTTTAACTATTTCTCTTAGGATTTATAACGTAACTTAATTTTCTATTTTATTGGTTTAGATTTGTTTTTGTTTGTGTTTGGTTGTTTCGTATATTTTGCAGTTTTCTTGCAGGAGTTTTGTTACGGAAGCATATAGTTGATCAACATTTGGAGTCGATATACTCATTTGCTTATCATGATCAAATATGCATGTTGCGTATTTAACTCCGGTATTTTCTAAATTTTTCCATTTCCTTTACTTTGAAGTTATTTTTATTACATTAAGGACAATACAAAACTTAAGTGTGGGGGAAGGAAGAAAATAGAAAAATTGCATAATTTTTAAAATTTTAAATTTTCGTTTTTTTTAGAGTCGTGAACTTTAGTAACTAAGTAGTAGTTCGCCCTTCATATTTTAGTTAAAATAAGGTTTATTTCATGGTAAATAATAATGATATTTTTTAAGAATAAATTCAAGTTTTAAAGAGCAATTCGTCTCGGAATTGATAACAATTGCTAGCACAATTTTATACACTTATTACTTTAAATTGTGAGGATTAGTTTTTTTTATGTGAATAGTATTTCTTATACTATTTACATATTTCATGATGAGTGTGCCGGTGGTTGTGTTAATTCTAGAACTTGTACTTGTTATGCATTACGGTTAAAATCATTTTTGAATGATAAGGATATATTCATATGATAAGAGGCACCCTTAGGAATAAAACCAAATGGCCATCCGTTTACAAAATAATTTTTGCTAACCACATCGGTTAGTTATCCTCGTATTTGGAACCCATTTGTTAGCGTTTATCTTTAGCGCTAGATACCCTTAGTTACACCCTCCGAGCCATCCTTTTCATTTTGTTAAATCCAGAAAAATACAAAAATATTTTACAATTTAAACCTTAGCCTAACCCTTTGTCAAAGTCTAAATAGTGGGTTGCTAGTTGCTTGGTTGTTGGATTGTTTTTTATGATTATTAGTTAGCCACACTTCACAATTCATGTGTGTGCCATTCCAACAAAGACGAAGAGTGCATATTCTTATTTGTATTTTTTGTGGTGTATGCTTATGCGAAGTGTGGGGGAGATGTGTTTAAAAAAAATGAGAATAAGTCATCGCAACTATAAGGTGACAATCATAGCCAATGTGCTATATTATTATTAATAAAGAAAGTTATGAGATATGTTGTTAGCCAAAGTGCTAAGTTTAAAGAATATTTTTATGGTGAAGCGATATATCGACATGTGAAAAATCGAAGAGGAGAAAGATTGTAACTATTGTCATTTTTGGGTTTATGGTTTGTTTAAAATTAGCAACTATGGGACTTAGACTTTGATTTTATTTTTCTTTAAAACCAATTTCATAAATATTCCCATGCCTTATCCTTACCTTTTTGACTTAGTGTAATTATTTTGCACGTAAGTTTATTTACCCTTAGCCTAAACGTTACAACCCAAATAAAAGACCTCTTTGATGAATTGTTCTATTGTTTTGATACTTGTACAAGCCTATGGTAAGAAACATAAATCATGACTGTGTAATGAGTGATCTATTAATCAGTACACATATTGAGTGATGAGTGAATTTCAAATTATCTTCGTGAGGTGCTTAGAATTGTTATCAAGTTCTTTATTTACTTGATTGAGTTCAAATAAGATATTTGCACTATTGCCATTGAATTCAATTTTCTTTTTAATTAAGACTTGCTCGAGGGCGAGCAAAGCTAAAGTGTGGGGGATTTGATAACGCTCAAAATTAACATGTTTTTAGTCGCGTTATTGTTTGTTTTATGTGTGGAAATTGGTCATATTTGTATATATTTGTTACTTAATCGTGGAAAAGTGTTTATGCATGCAAATATAGCCAAAAGCAGGTAAAAATGATTAAAAGATGTAGAAATGAAGTGGACATGCATTTTTGGAGAGTTTCAAGAAAGATCAAGGAAGAAAGAAACGTCGCATGGACAAAAGGATTTGATAAAGACAAGTTTTCTACACGAAATTATCAAGAAAATATCAAGTTCTAATGGACAAAGTCATGCCACGAAGAAAAATAATGCATGCAACGTGAAAAGACAAAGAAAGAATGTTCAGACAATCTCCAACCGATCGGATGCAAATCGCATCCGATTCGGCTGGAACGTGCCAAAAGATTGACCATCCGATCGGATGGTGAGAAACCGATCGGATGGGGTTGACTGAAGTTACAAGTTTTGCATTTATGGACGTATTTACTCCCCATAATCATGTGTGGCTGATCATTTCTGCTTATTAACTATTGAGGGATGTTTTTACTTGAAGGATAAGTGTCATTATGCTATATAATGACTACTTAGGGTGTAGAATTACTTGTACAACCAATATCTAACTTAGTATTACACCAAATCTTGTTAGTTTATCTTATATTGCCTGAAAGTTTACTAAGTGTTGTAAAAACGTCCAGAACGTGTTGAGTTAAAGTCTCAAGCATTGGTTCGAGTGTGGAGTTGTTTACTTACGTTAGTGAGTGTGGTTGCTAAAGTTCCACAAGTTTATTCATTGTAATTCTCAAGACTAGGTACACCTTGATACTTATAATGAACAATTGTTACTTTGAGTTTTACGAAAGTTTTCTTATTTACTTGTGTTTTAATATGATTGCTATGGAGTAATTTGTGATATACTTGTGTATATGATGTGATTGGTTAATGGAGTATTCTTTTATGAAAAAGGTGATGCATGAAAACATATCTATTTTATGAGTTTGTTGAAATAACATTTTTTCTTGCTTAATTTGTCGGTAAAAACAATCTCTTGAAAAATAGGTCCGAAAGGAATTTCAACTTGTTTTTATTTCAAAATATTAATGCACCAAATTAGTATGGAATGAGATGCTTGACAACCATCTCATTTACTTGTTAAAATAGATTTGAGACGATTTCATCACGAAAAATGACCGAAAGGATTCGTAGGAATTCATAAGAAAAGAATTGATTTTCTAAACAACCATGTGTTTATAGAATTGTCATACTCATTTGATATGTCCGAAAGGAGTCATTTAGATGATAGAATTCTTAGTGGTAGTGAAAACATGACATACATCATAGATTGTATAACTACTCATTTCTAGTTGTGCATCATAATAAGTTTTACACCAAACTTTGTACTCAAATTGTCAAAATACTCCTAATAACCAATCAAGGAATTATACACAAGTATATGTTTTGTTTTTTATTGAGTTTCTTTTAAATTAAAATTTTACATAAATTTGGATTGACAACCCTTATTTAACAAACGCTTTTCTTACTAAAACAACCAAATCCCTTCGGACGATCTCGACTTACCCACCTTTATTACACCGAACGAGTATACTTGCTCGTATGTGCTAAATAATAATCGGATAATTCGTGTTTATAAATTTTTAAAACTTGTACTAATAAAACAAACATCAATTGGCCTGACGGCATCACCAAGGCCGTTAGGGTCCGAATACTAGTGACGGCCCAGAGCTCATTCCTACATGACGGCATCAGAAGTGGATCTAGGCAATACGAATTTCAACTTGGCGGCGAGTTGACGGCGTCAGAGATTAACACATGATGCCGTCAGGATGCATAGTCTATATTTATTTTTCCAATTTTTCATTGTATAGGGTGGAACTTTTGGGGAACAAGTTTTGTAAAAATCCTAGGTCGAATTTCCTGCATCTTGAAGGGGTTTCAAATCCTTCTTTCTTCCATGTTTGAATAAAGATAAGTACTTCATTAATTATTCAATATGTCTATGTATTGTTTGATTATATCTTATGTGTATCTTTCTTTTAACATGTTAGGCTAGGATTTTATTGTGTTTGCTTAGATGTAGTAAAACCTAGATGTTGATTATGCATTGATTGTTTGTTTATAATTGTTACGGATGATTGTATTCGATGTTAGGCTTAAGAAAACTGGCAGACTTCCATTGGTAACTTGCTTGAACGTCTTAAGAAACATGATCGGAGGTGTACTATGATTTTTGGTTGTATTTAATGCGTAAGAGAATTCTAATGATCCCATGTTAGGAGCTTTTAACGGCTCGACATAGGAGTGAAGTAGGATCTTATAGAGTTAGGGAATATTGTACACGGCCCTACGACTAGTATTAAGGAATATAACCCGTCATCAATGCAATTGTAACAAGCTAATCAACCGGTAAAAGATATCTAGGGAGTAATGAAATCTAAGTAAACACAACTTTTCTCATTATTGTTTCCTCTATATTAGTAATTTAGTTTAATTTTCATTTCTTTTATTTTATTTTGATTGCATCTTTAGTTAATTGGGTTAGTTGGCTAGCAACTAATTCCGCCCACTCCTTCAAAACCCGAGATTTTACTTGCTTTCTACAAAATATAAAAATACAAAAACAATCATCCCACACCTTTAGACCTATTTTAGTAGGCTTTCTAATCCTAGCGACACTATTCCTGAGTTGAATGATCAATCCCCCGGTACTCGTCACTATATTATACTACAACGATCAGGTACACTGCCTGGTGGGGGTTGTAAGCTTCTCAAGATCCCTTGAGAGGTAAAACCTGTTGCGAGGGCGCAATTCCCACGTATCAAGTTTTTGGCGCCGCAACCCGGGGAATAGTTATTGTCTAGGTTAGAATTTCTTTTTATTAGGTCTACTTGCTAGATTCCTTTCTAGTAAGATTTTGTTTTTATTTTTAGGTTTTCTTTAGTCTATTTCATTTCTTTGTTCCTTTGTTCGTAACCATTACCATCCGACATCATGGAAGGTGGTAATATCTTTGATCCTATCAACCCACCACAACAAAACCACCCACAAAACCCACCACTAGCAAACCAACCTCCTAGACCCCGAACTTTAGAAGAGTATTCCCGTCCTAGCCACCAAGGCTATCGAAACACCATTGAGCTAACTCAAGGAGCCAATGTGTCCCTCTTGCGATCCGACACCATTCGGTTGGTGCAAAGAGGATGTGCATTCCATGGACTTCGTTCTGAAGATCCTAATCAACATCTTAAGGATTTCCTTAAAATCGTAGATTCCATAGACCTTGATGTTGCAACTAGAGAGTCGACCCGATTACATCTATTCCAATTCTCTCTACGTGATCAAGCTAGTCAATGGCTTGAACGTTTTCCCGCCGGATCCATCACCTCTTGGGATGATCTCACGTCTCGTTTCCTTGCTCAATTTTTCCCACCGGGGAGAACTACGATGCTTAGAAATAATATCTTGATGTTCCAACAATGTCAAGGTGAAACTTTCTATGAAGCATGGACTCGTTTCAAGGACTTACTCCAAAAAGTCCCTCATCATGGCATAAATCTTTGGCTATTAGTTCAAATCTTCTATGACCATGTCGACTTTCACAGCAAACACACCATTGATCGAGCTGCCGGAGACAGGTTGCGTGATAAAAACGCCGAGGAATCTTGGGAAATTATTGATGAGCTTGCCTTCGAAAATCATGAGTTATGGGAAGTTACTCATGTTATAAACTCGGCTATCAACGCAATCTCGACACCTGGGGAAACCACTCAAATCTCCGAAGAACTCCTTTGTAAACTTGAGAAAAAGGTTGATTATCTCATGGAAAAACAAAAGAGACCTTTAAGTCCCAGATGGGCAGCTGTCAATTCTGTCTCAAATATGATTCCGACACCATTGTCTGAGTCACCCTTTAGAGAGAGTGTCGAAACCTTTCAAAATTATGCTCAACCTTATTCGCCTCCTCAAAACCTCAGCCCGGAATTCGAAGCTCAGATGAGAGAGTACCTGGCAGCCCATTCTGAGCGGCTTGCTAAATTCGAGGAAGCTGTTTATAAACAAAAGGAGGAGATGCAAGAGAAAATGAAGGAGATGATGAGCCTAGTGGAGGAATACTCAAACCAAAAACCCCCAGAAACGATGTTGTTAAGAAAAGAAAGCGCTACCCCCACTACCCAATTTGTTAACTCTATCACAATTGTCCATGAGGATACTGAGGAAAAGGAAACCCCTAGTGTACAAACCATTGAGGAACCGCCAAAGTCCCAATCACTAGGTTACTACCTAAAACATGATATAAACGAGAATACCATAACTAATTGGATAAAGGGTGACGGGCGTAACCAATCCTCCAAACAGGTTTCAAAGAAGGAGAAAGAGGGGAAAGATGAGTATGATACATTACCTGGGGGACCGGTATTCGAGAAGCTACTTATACAAAAAGTGGCTACTAATCAGATGGCTTGTGGGAACTTTGAGATACCAGCCAGCATTGGGAAGTTGCAATATTTGGATGCTTTCGCCGATCAAGGATCGGAAGTAAATCTTATGCCCCTAACTATTTACACCCAACTAACCTCAGAAATGTCGGCCACCACCCATGTTAGGCTATCATTCGCTGGTCACTCTTATGTATACCCTTTGGGAATTGCAGAGGATGTACTGGTCAATGTTGCAGGGTTCATGTATCCCATTGATTTCATGATCATCGATGATAAAGGAGGTGGATGCATGCCAATAATCCTTTGAGCACCATTCCTCGCCACCACGAGAGCTGTCATTAGGTATGAAAAGAGGGAAATTGAACTTAAGTCAGGAAAAAGAAAGATTAGCCTTCCTATGACCCCACGATGTGTGCAAGAAAGCCTGATGAAAAAAAAGCTAAAAAACAACATTGACACATCGCCTAATCATGTTCAAGAAAAAATCCTCGCATGGGAAACAAGAATCAAAAGCTACAAAGAAACTAAACCTCGGAGAGACAAAGTTAGTAATAAAGTTCATGTCAAGTTTGAATGTAGTCAACCGACGGAGAATCATGTACCATTTGTAGGAGGAGACTTGGTACTCTTAAGGCATTTAGAGATAAAAGTACCTCCCGACGAGCCGAGTCCATGGTGGTATGGACCATTCACAATTGAAAGCATACGCCAAGGTGGGATAGCTACCTTGAGCAGTAAAGGAGGAGGAGGGGTGACTACGAGACTGCGAGTGTCGAACGACTGAAACACTACCACCCCGATGGCGAGGATCATAATTATATGTGATACGTCATCTCAAGAGATGAGGTCACGTAATAGCCTAAGACCTTGAGTCTAGCTACAAGACTCGTAAATAAAGAAAAGCACTTCTTGGGAGGCAAACCATGTTTTGTGTGTTTTTATTTGTTTGATGTTATTTGTTTCCGTATGCATGTCTTATTTTTATTGTTGGTAGATCATGTTTCAAACTAAATTGTGAAAATGCTTTATTTTGTTGTTTAACTTCGTCTTAACTTCATATAAAGGTATTTTGCAAAAGCTAAGTGTAAGGGGAAACCCTAAATTTGTTTATAAGAACGAAAATGATCATGATTCGCCACAATATTAAATGAGCATGTATATTAGTATTTGTTTGATTCAAATGCTTGTATCGAGTCATAATGATATTTTGCAAGATTTTTCCAGGAAATAAGGCATGAGTTTTTCTAGAAATTTTATGGAAACTTAACATAAAGATTTCTGTAGGTCACTTCTGACGGCGTCAGGGTTTAACACCTGACGGCGTCACGTGTAAAATTCTGGAAATTTTGCGAGTTTTGTTTTTCTACCGGAGTCTTAAAGTTTTTGTTGATTCTTTAGTTTTGTAAACTCTAGGAAATCTACAAACATTTATTCCACAAGCATTATATCTTAAATTGCTTTTTAGGATTTGTTAGTATATATATAGGTTGCCGCCGATTTTACGTGAGGTTGCCTTGATTGTTCTCTCAGGTTTAACAGGTTATATATGACAAGAAGATGATTTATATTTCTGGAAGGGAAGCTTTTAACGTTCATTTTCTTGGAGGAAGATCTAACCTTGTTGACACACTATCCACATCGAACGAATCAGGGGAGTATTTGTTTTCATTCTTTTACCTGCTTTACTTTTACATCCATTAATTGAACATTGGGGACAATGTTCATCCTAAGTGTAAGGGGAGGGTAAATGATGATACCTTATAGGATACAATTGCATTTGAGTTTGTTTGTTCGATGGTAGGTGTGTAATAAAACTAAGAGAAATACTTGTTAGTGTAATTTTAGCGCCAAATTTAAAATTTTTTACAACATTTAGGAGTGAAACTTTAGCCTTAACAAGCGTCTCATGGATAGAAGTTGTATGACTAGCACAAAACCGTACCATTCAGAAAAATTTTCCACCCAAATATGTGAGGTTCGCCTTTAGATTTGATAGGAAAAGCATTTATTATTAGTGCCTATGAGTGTACCGGTAGCATTTAGATTCTAGAACTTGCGATAGTGATGCATCCCGAGACCGCTAGTGAGACTACATTCGTGTAGTAGGATTTACTACATGATAAGAGGCATTAGGATCCCCTTTGTGTTTAAACCCGTATCATAATTACTTGACCATTTAAGTCATATCACTTGACTAGTAAAGTCAATTAATTTTTCCCACACCTTAGCGTTGTACTCATTTTTAGTACACGATACCCCTAGTACACCCCTCCGAGCATATCCTTTCGTTTCTAACTTTAAGCATTTTACTTAAAGGAAGAATTTGTTACAACCCACCCAAATGTGCATTTTACTTAAAAGGAAGCATTTTATTTAAATTCTATGATGTGCCTCTTGCTATGTTTTCTGATAATGGTCTCAGTCTTCTTGCCACATTGATTGGTACGCCCAAAAGGTTAGACGCTTATACTAGCCAATTGTGCAAGGAATCATGGGGTGTAGTAGTTTTGCTAGATGCATGATTGAAGTGAAGTCGGATGAGGTTCTTAGGGATAGCCTCACTGTTGAGATACCTTTACTTGACGGTTCGGGGTCTACTATTGAGAAGATTCAGGTTGAATACGAGTGGAAACCACCGCGTTGTGATAAGTGTAAGATTTTTGGTCATACTCTTATTTATTGTCCTAAAGTTTTTTTACCTCCTACCCAGCCTACTATGACTGTTAATGATGGTTTCAAGACTGTCAATAATAAGAAGAAAGGGAAACAAGGTGGTTCTACTATTCCGGGTCAAGGAGGGGTTCCTAAACCTGTTGTGGGTAAGAAGTTTCAGTATCGACCCAAAAAGACTCCTCCTGAACCTAAGAAAGTGGATGACAATAAGATGAATGCTTCTGATGTGGCTAGTTCGAGTGGTACGAAGATCTCTACATCTAACCGATTTGATGCTCTTAATATGGAATATACGGATGCTTTAGGCATTCCTACGAATGACACCAACATGGAGGGGGATTCTGGTCGTACAATGGAAGTTAATGAAGAAGAGTCTACTAAGACAGGTAATGCTTCACAAGTACCCCTTGTGAGCGATTTGAAAGAGAAGGAGTCAATCATGGCTTCTAAAACTAGTGATTCTTGTACACCGCCCGCCTCTTCTGCTAAGAGAGTTAACCCTTTCTCTAAGGAGGGAGAGATTGAGGTTTCTGATTCTGAAGATGAGTTGGTTTCTAACACATTTAATGAGTCTGCTAATCTATTCGGTGGTGGCCAAGAGTTTGAAGATGATTATGATGACTATGACTATGATGACTATGCAAAACAAGTTTATGATCTTCCAGGGAATTTGGATACTTTTAATGCCATGTATGGTACCAAGCTTCAAAGTCTTAGGAAGTAATTTTATTTTATTTTGTCTTATGTTATCATTTGAGTAGTGGTTTATTTTCTTGTTTAGAAAATAGGAAGTATCTTGTTATGTAAGCTGTTTGCCTATGTAACGGGCTGAGATATGGGACTTCACCCATATCCTTTGTACTTAAATGTTTTGGTTATTATATTTACCAGGGTGCAGGATTACTCCCCTTTACCCAAATGTGCAACCAAATCGCCTTAGCCTTCCGTGTATGCACTCATCTTTAGTGCATTATTGTCATTTGTTTAAACCCTTAGTTAATTATCTAATTGATTACATGGTTGCTAAGTCGAGTCATATCTTGTACATATTGTTTTGGGACGATTGGGACTCATGGGTAAAGTACTTGTGTTATGGAGTAATGGGGAAGAACATCAAATTATTACCCCCCATATGTGCATTAATCTTAAAAGGTACTCCAAGTGTTTTGATTACTTGATTCGAGTCATTAGAGTAGTTTATTGTAAAGTATGTAAAATATCAAGTATAAAGGGAATGTACATTCCCTAAGATGTATTATTTTGGATGGTAGGGTAAAAGTGTATGAAAAAAAATGTGAAAAAAGAAAGAAAAAGAAAAAAAATAGAAAAAAAAAAGAAAGAAAGAAAAACATACGGACTACCATCCCGTTTCATTCTATGTTTATTTTAAGTTTTTGTTATTTTTGATTTTTTTAGCTTAAGTCGAGTCTAGTCTTTGCTTAGCAATGCCATATTGTACATGTAATTAACCAAGATGATTAACTCGCCACCAGTAAATATTTCCTTTATCCAACAAAACCATGTTTTCCATATCCCTACACCTAACGTTATAACCCTTTAAAAGACCTCTTTGATAGTTTATCCTAGGTGCTTACGCCAAGTGGTGGAGGTTTGATCCTTTCCCAAGCCTATGTAATCTATTTGCTATGACAGGTAGTGAGTGATGTTTTCCATTTTCATATTGTGATATATACTCTATTACACCCGAGAGATGTGAGTATCTAAACACTATTTGTGAGGTGCTAGTGTATGACCTTTGTGCTTGTTTTTGGTTTTTAGTGGAACGATTATTTGTTGTAATTACTTTTATATTAGTCTTAAATGACCCCTAACTTGTATTTTGATTAGAATAAAAGCGCATTTGTTTGAGGACAAGCAAATCTCAAGTGTAAGGGTATTTGATGAGGCGAAAAGTGTACCGCTTTTAAGGGGTCATTTAAGCCCGAATTCGAGATTATTTGATCAATTATTGCCCTAAATCGTTCCTTTTGTCATTTTAGGTACTTTTGAGGAGAAATCTGGAAAAGGAAGCATTTTGGACGTTTTTGGAGCATAAAAGTGAAGAAAACGGCAAAGTCTAAAAGTTCCTTGCTGGAACACTACCGGACGACGTCAAGGTTTACTAGTGACGGCGTCAAGAGTGACAAAATAGGTGGATGTGGAACTTATAACGTGACGGCCCATAGTGTTTTCTTTGATATTGGCCTGACGGCGTCACCAAGGCCGTCAGGGTCCAAATACTAGTGACGGCCCAGAGCTCATTCCTACATGACGGCGTCAGAAAGTGGATCTAGGCAATACGAATTTCAACTTGGCGGCGAGTTGATGGTGTCATAGGCTAACACATGACGCCGTCAGGATGCATAGTCTATATATATTTTTCCAATTTTTCATTGTATAGGGTGGAACTTTTGGGGAACAAGTTTTGTAAAAACCCTAGGTCGAATTTCCTGCATCCTGAAGGGGTTTCAAACACTTCTTTCTTTCATGTTTGAATAAAGATAAGTACTTCATTAATTATTCAATATGTCTATGTATTGTTTGATTCTATCTTATGTGTATCTTTCTTTTAACATGTTAGGCTAGGCTTTTATTGTGTTTGCTTAGATGTAGTGAAACCTAGATGTTGATTATGGGTTGATTGTTTGTTTATAATTGTTATGGATGATTGTATTCGAAGTTAGGCTTAAGAAAACTAGCAGACTTCCATTGGTAACTTGCTTGAACGTCTTAAGAAACATGATCGGAGGTGTACTACGATTTTTGGTTGTATTTAATGCATAAGAGAATTCTAATGATCCCATGTTAGGAGCTTTTAACGGCTCGACATAGGATTGAAGTAGGATCTTATAGAGTTAGGGAATATTGTACACGGCCCTACGACTAGTATTAAGGAATATAACCCGTCATCAATGCAATTGTAACAAGCTAATCAACCGGTAAAAGATATCTAGGGAGTAATGAAATCTAAGTAAACACAACTTTTCTCATTATTGCTTCCACCAAATTAGTAATTTAGTTTAATTTTCATTTCTTTTATTTTATTTTGATTGCATCTTTAGTTAATTGGGTTAGTTGGCTAGCAACTAATTCCTCCCACTCCTTCAAAACCCGAGATTTTACTTGCTTTCTACAAAATATAAAAATACAAAAAGAATCATCCCACACCTCTAGACCTATTTTAGTAGGCTTTCTAATCCTAGCGACACTATTCCTGAGTTGAATGATCAATCCCCCGGTACTTGTCACTATACTATACTACAACGATCAGGTACACTACCTGGTAGGGGTTGTAAGCTTCTCAAGATCCCTTGAGAGATAAAACCTGTTGCAAGGGCGCAATTCCCACGTATCAGAAGCTGCCCAGGAAATGGACCCCTCATAAAAGCACGATCTAAACCCAACAGCTCTCTTTGACAAGCTTTGTATACTTCCTTCAAAGCACCTAAGCAAACGTACATCCTCTTGAAAACTCTCGTTGGACTTGATGGATCTAACGCAGTTTGCACACTTATCCTAACTGTTGTATTAGGATTTGTTTTCTGCAACTCTTCAACATAGTCCCGCAAAATGGTATATTGCTGCTTATGATCACCCCTGATCTCAATTTCTGCCTTGTTTTTGCCCTTAATGCCTTTTGCATAGACACTTGGACTGCAAACTGTTTACTGAGTTGATCTTGAGCAGCCCTGATTGGAATATCTGGATTCAGTTGACTTGGTCAAGTATTTGCTTTGAGAGGAACATGTAGTCACAAGCTTTGATCTCTCTTGATTGCAAACATTTGTGTTCATCCTTGAAAGTTCTAACACTCTATAAATCTATATATGTATCTTTTGCTACATACAACAACCATGGGCAATGTGTTGGTTCCACCTATTCTGATCTCAAATATACATCCCTTCCACGTCCTCTAGTTAACGCACCAGTTTTACTCTTGGGTATTGTTCCAAGTCCAATACCTCCACTTGTACCACACGATGGTATTGTTCCGATATACCTAGCCCTAATTCTTTGTTTGTCATTCTTAATGAGTTGCAATTTCCTCCGAGTTTGAATTGAATGCCAGTTGATCTTATCTTTCACTTCTTTTGCAGTTATAAAGGTTTGACCACAGAAAAAAAATACTTCTTTGTCTTCTTGTTGTGCCTCAATTAACTTTTGTTTCTTGTATGCCATCATCTTTTTCTTCTGAATTACATACTCAACCTCATTCTCAAAACCACTTGCAAAGTCAGCATCAGTCAAGAGTTCTTGTATCTCATTTTTCTTAAAAAAATCATCTGGTATCTGGCTAGAACTACCTATACTGGGTATAGGTACCTCCTCAATCAATTTGAACATATCAAACTCAACATCAGGCTCATCAAAAATATTCTCTTCATCAACAATAATGTTTCCATCTTGATTGTTCTCAATATCATCGACATCAGACTGAGAATTATCTGTTTCACTCACGTTTTCATCACCTAACTCTTCATCAGTCTCACATAAGTTTATAGATTTACCTTTTTGCATACGATCGACATGTGTATGTATTTCCTCATCTAGATGACCAAACTGCTGTTCAGTTTCACATACCTCTACAGGACTACCTTTTTGGCTATGGTCAACCGTAACCAGACTATTTTTTGGCTATTGTCAACCCTAACCGGACTATCTTTTTGGCTATGGTCAACACTAACCGGACTATCTTTTTGGCTATGGTCAATAGAAACAGGACTATCTTTTTGGCTATGGTCAACACTAACCGGACTATCTTTTTGGCTATGATCAACAGAAACAGGACTCCCTTTGTAGCTATGGTTAACACTAACCGGACTATCTGTTTGGCTCTGCTCAACACTAACAGGACTATCTGTTTGCATATGATCAACATGTGTATTTATGATCAGCAAGGGTTCAATTTCTAGCATCTCACTAGATTCGATCAAAGTATTGACTTCCAAAGGTGGTTGTCTAACTTCACTTAAACCCTCTACCGCAGGCTTTTTAACTATGCTTTCTAAGAACAATTTTTTTGAGCAATTTAGCACAATAGCAAGGGCTGCATTCTTCTTTGATGCATCCACCTGAGAAATAACAGTCCTAATTGACTTTGGTGACATATCATCAACATCCAAACTTGTCTTACCGTTTTCAACATAAACTTCTATCATCTTATGTTCTTCAACCACATCTTTCAATATTTCTAAATTCGCAGCCTCACTTAAGCTTTGCAAACCATCGTCTAAATTACTACCAGGCTTAACAAAGTAATAGTAATCTTTTTGACCTAGGTCGTAACCCAATTCATACATAAGAACATCCAACTCTTCAACTGACACACTATCAACGTCAACCAAATCAACTAAACTTTCTATACCTCCATCGTATATTCTACCAGACCAGTATTTAAAAACACAATTGTGATGAACCCTCATGCTAAACATATTAGATCTACCACCTTAAACATATCAACAGACCAAAGTACATTACCAAACCTTAATAACAAATTGAAATATACCCCAATTACAAATTCCAACGATTATAGCAACAAAACGTACCGTATTTTTTCATAGCCGAGTTGCAAAAAACGGTATCATCAACTCGATAACCTGGATCTCTTCTTACTTTCCATAGAGTAAAATCCATGTTTTAAAATTACCAAAAATTTCACAATAACATGCAATGAGGGTTTGTGAATTGTGATAATTATTGTAACAAAAGTTTTGGGACGAATAAAAGAGGCCGTTTATGTGTTTATGGGACGGGAAGAGGGATGTGACATGTGGAAGTAATACGGAGTTGCTATTCACGGTATTACATAGTGACGGTATTTCCCTTGTGCTAAAACAAAATGTAACGGCAGAAAACGTCGTTGACCGACGGAAAACGAGTCAAATGACGCAATCGGCCTCAAAAAACTTGAGGAGGGACGCACAGAGACGTTTTTCAAAAGTTAAGGTGCATGACGATGTTTCGTGAAAAGTTTAGGGACCAACGATGTATTTTGTCTTCTTTATATGTGGTATAAATACATCGATTCAACAGAGTACCATTTAACTTTCTGACATATACAATGTCAAACACAAATGGTATGTGATTTGCATAAACCAATCTACAATTGATATTTACATGACTATTTTTAAAGGGGCAATTCCATATATACCCAAAACAAACACCATAATTTCATATTTCCCAACACATGCTTTAAAAGCCTTGTATTCATGCATTGAAAACTTATCATTTGAGTAAATATGAAATTATGAAGTTTCTTTTGGGTATATATGAAATTATCCCATTTTCAAAAACAAAATACATGACAATATTTTTTTTTCTTAGTATCATAAATACATAATGATTACATAATCACAAATAAAAGACAAAACATTATTTAGCAAGAAATGAAATATTGCCCAACATATACATGACCAATCACAAAAAACCTTAAGTAATGTATGATATAATTAGCCTCTCATCGGTCATCATAGACATTGTCTTGCTAAATTCAAATTTTTTGTGCCTCGGATCAATGAAATCTGCAGCTTCTGCATCTATGTCCTCTTCGTATTGCATGATCGACTTGTTTTTGTTCTTACTTTCATAGAAGTTTATGACATTGGTGTTTACTTGAGAATGGTTCGAGATTCTTTTGAACCCATTACCAACAAAGTAGATATCAGAATAAGGAGGTACATTGTGTAACTTATGTGGGGTGTCTTTCAATTTCTTCTTTGATGAGTCGTAGTGGTGATGGGTCGTTGAAATATAGTTACATGACATATCGATTTCGTTTTTAGTTTCAAATGGCAGCTAGGTTGATGTCTTTAATGAAGTTGTGCTTGAAAACTTGAAACCTTAACACATATAGTTATATATATACAAATTAAGTTTAACAAAGTTTATGTTGTTAAATGTTGAAAAGAAGAGATGGAATCCGATTCTCATCTCTTTTGGATTAATTTGGAGTTTCTCAGCAAATATATTAGAAGTCATATATTCGGTATATTTTTTAAGTTCGTAAGACGATAAGAGGATTCGTCTAGTCATTTCGAAGGCATAATATGATGGGTTCTTTCGGCTGCCAAACTTTGAATCGTTATGAAGCTTGATGGCTTCGGTTTTGGCAACTCATTGTCTTGTCGAATCTAGAAACTGAGAAAAGCCTATATATGCTTTTAAAAGCAGTCGGTAGTTTGTTAGCTATGAAATTTCAACTTATATTTTCTAGCAACAATGTGGAAGTAGGATTGAAATTATATATTTTAGGTTTATGAAAGTGTTAGCAAGCGTATATTTGCATTGCTCCAAGTATAAAGTAATAAAATCAAAATTCTAATGCAATTTGCACACCTATTATTAATCCCTTTCAACAAATTGCGGCTTTCATAAATAGCTTCGAATATTCACACTTTTGAAGGATAAAGATGTTGAGTAAACCGAGTGGATATAATCTGCGTATTTTACTACTACTATTTCTTCACATGGCTTATTGATATATGATTCTTTTACGCTTTAAAGTGTCGCAAATGTAATACCTTTTCAGGCTTATAAGTGTTGATGGTTTTACACTGCACGTTTACAAATGTACGTGGTATAGAGTCGTATAACAAATTGACAGTTTTTGACTTCCAAAATTCAGCCTATAACAAACAATATGTGGGAGCTTTTATTGTATATGACTAGTTTCAAGACCCATCCGAGGAGGCCTTTATTATTTTTTTATTATTATTTTTTTTTTTAATAAAATTTACTTGAGAAACCCTTTAGAAGAAGAAGAAAGTTTCCAGGTAAATTTTATTTTAAAAAAAAAAAAGAAAAAAAAAAGTTAAGTATAAAGAATGTTGATGAATCCAACATCTTAGCCTAAATTAGGCGAAAACAAAACCACCAACAATGCTTCAAACTAACATATCATAAGAATAACATGCCAAACTTATTATACAAAATATGCTATCTAAGTTGACCACGTAGACTAATATTATAAGCATCAGCGAACGCCCTTTGCTCCTTAGTCAAAACTCAATCATCAAAGTCTCATCATCGTACGGGTATTCATCATAAGTCTTCTTTCATTGTTCATACAAGCTCTTATTTCCTACTCCACTACCACTTTAGAAACTTTACTAATCTTGGAATTCGTAGATGCCATAAAATTGGCAGTTTCATCGTAGACCTCCTCCATTTCATCATCATTAACAAAATCATTAACCTCTTTTTTAGCAATAGAAGTGACTACTTTCTTGATAACCAAATTTTCATTGTTTAAAGCCTCAAACGAGTATTTAAGAGAAAGAAGATTGATGCCTTCCGATGTTCATTTTCCTTTTGTGTTGGATGATGTAGTTCTTTGATGATACGTGAAGTCGATGCCACATTTGTATCTACATTATGAGTCGTGCTTGGAGAGGTAATCGGTCGGTTAGATTTCAGACGATAGACAAGTTCAGACTTCAAAGAAATCGATTTAAAATCTTTGTTACCTCCATTATTGCCGCCCGGGTTCTTTTTGAGCACTTCAATAAAACCCTCATTATGAGTTCCCGGAGAATGACCCTTATTAATTATCCATCCCAATCAACACACGTTTAGGAGCAGCTTTAGGACAATCATCAAGCGAGTGATCGTATATCAAACATGTACTACAACAAGGTGGTTTCCACTTGTTTTTAACCCGAATACTCTCTTTCTTATATCAACTTCCATTGAACTTAGGAACCACCACCAATTTATCTCTAAAGTCATTACACGTATTTATTTTGATCAATTATCTCACATAGCTACTCTGCCCCCACGAATCCAAACACGTGTCATTAGTATACGAGTCTAACATCAAAGGAGTACCAATTATCGTAGCCATCAGGCTTAGACCATCCATGTGTATGCAAGCAACTGAACATCATGAAACTTCACCCAAACAGGAACATGAGACAATTCTTCTTTAAGAAGGTTCAGAGGGCGACCACGTATTAAAAAAAATACAATTTGTAGTAATCATCCATGCACCATCTCGAATAATAGAATCAGCACCCTGGATTGATGAGAACTTAAAAAAAATAACCTTTCGCGTTCATCGATACTTTCTTGATTCCATACTTTTCCCAATTATTACGCACAAACCATTCAACAACCGGAAATGCAAGCCTTTTACCAATAAAGTACCCGTACAATGAATTATTTTTTTTCCAGCATTAACCTCATGAACAGAAGCTAAAGCTAATCCAAAATCATAATAAGCATCAACATGCAAACTAGCTTCGAGTTTTCGAAAATTAGCTTTAGTCACATTAGACGTACGGCTAAGCTTAGTAGCATATGGTATGGCGGTCGCTTCTGTAAGCTTACTAATAAGACTAGTAACCTGCTCATTATTAATATCCTCAACTGAAGCGAGCTGTTCATTACAAGCATCAGCAGTTACGTGCTCAGAATTCCTAGTAGGTTTGAGTGGTTGTCTATCTTCGCCCAATAAAACTACTTTACCTTCTCGCAATTGATTTTCTAGGTTACGAATATTAGCAGCAAGATCAAAATTTGTAGCCTCATTATTATGAGTACCAGATTCATTACTCATCTTTGTTTGTTCCTTAACCGAACTCCCACCTGTTTCCTGCAATGCGGTTATAGTTTATTCAACTTGGTTACCTCTTCTAGGTTTAAGTGGTTTTCCATCAGCCTCTAACAACTTTGAGTCATTATTATGAGCCTTAGAAGAAAACTCACTCAGCGACGGAAAGTTGGACTCCATTGCAGCAGCATCCAAACTAGATTCAATCGAACCAATACCTTTTGTTCTTTTTCTTCTTATCGCCTCCTCCTCCCGAATCCAAAAACCCCGCTTTCAGCATCAGAGAAATGATCATAACAAGAAAAACTAGAACTAAAAAGCGTCACTCTTCGGCTACGTGAAAACCCTAAAATATTAGGGCTAGGAATGAAACATTACACTTACCTAATATTGCTTCATACCTCATCACAGTAACGTAACCAACTCACCAGCAAAAGATTGATCAATTCATAATATAATGAACCCTAAAAACGATTTGATAAAAGAAACCCTAAAAAGACAAGAAACCCCAACGAATAATCTGCAACAAACAACGAACTAGAACAGATTAAGGATTAAACACGAATGTTAATCATAATCCATTGCAAATTCGATGCATGAGAGAAGATTAAAACAATCAGATTTAGAAGTCGAGTTAGGGTTTGTTTGGGAATTGCAAATCGGCAGTAAATGAGCTAGTTTTAAATTATGCTTGAAAAAATGTAGAGTAAATTATAAAAGTATTCAAAGAGAAATTATTACTAATATTCCTCCCTATTGCAAAATACATTTGATATGGATATATTTGATTTCAAAGGTTGCTCATACACATGATCAAATACAAGCGACATGCATGGATAATGTATGATACGGCTAGCCCTTTTATCATAGTCATTGTATTGTAAAGTTCAAACGTATATTAGCATGTTTTGACCCAACGATATCAGTGTCTTACCAGCTAAAAGCTAAAAGACTTTAGATTTAACTTTGAATAAAAACAAGTGTGTACATATATTTATCATCAAAGATATTACTTGTAGTACTTTTAAATTATAAACACGTTATATCATCTTCAATTTCTTTCTTGATTGATTAGCACGACCCTAAAAACTAAAATGTCTCAATCCGTCCTGAATAAAGAGATCGCGCATTAAGAGTGTACATAAAATATTTTATAATGTTATTATCAAGGTTCTACAACAACAAATCACTATTATGTCAAAAACGAGATACGGTGTAACAAATTAAAGAAATTCAAGATGCGTATAGTTTAATACAAATGGACGAGTTTATTAGTTTCACACCATAGTGGTTACACAAATTTAAATAAAGGGTACGACATTAATTGCCACATATGTGCCGACATATACATGATTAAACAAAACAAAGATTAGATAATGTATGAAATGATATAATCAGCTTTCCATCATAGACATGGTCTTGCTAAGCTCAAATATTTTGTGTCTCGACTCAATGAAATCTGCAGCTTCTGCATCTATGTCCTCTTCGTATCGCATGAACTCATTTTTGTTCTTACGTTCATAGTAGTTTATGACATTAGTGTTTACCTGAGAATGGTTTGAGATTCTTTTGAACCCATTACCAACGAAGTAGATATCTGAATAAGGAGGTACATTGTGTAACTTATGTGGGGTGTCTTTCAATTTCTTCTTTGATGAGTCGTGATGGTGATGGGTCGTTGAGTTGTTGTTATACGACATATTGATGGTGTTTGGTGTAGCAAATAGTTGGTTGATGGATTTGATGGTGTTGTGTTGAAAACTTGAAACCTGAACACATTAGTTATATAGTACTACACTAATACAGTACGTAGTCACGTTGTTAAATGTTGAAAAGAAGTCATGGAATCCGATTCTCATCTCCTTTTGCTTATTTTGAACTCCCTTTTTAAGATATTTTAGGCTAACCTTATATTTGGTATGTTGTCTTAAATTAGTAAGATTATTCACCATATAAGCTTTGAATCGTTAAGAAAGCTTGGTGGCTTTGGTTTGGTTTGACAACTGGACAACTCGTCAAGCCTATACACGTTTCTAAAAGCAGTCGTAGTTTACTCAGAATCTTTTACTTTTACGCTCTAGAAATAATGCATGTATTAGTAGCTTCATAACAGTTTTTAAATCTTTGTTTTCAATATAAGATGCTAGTGTATAGAAGCCTAACATATACGGACTATTGCAATGCCCGAAACAATGCAGTACGTAAGCAGTATAACATTAGTCAATACCTTATTTTAACTGGATTGGATATTATTGTTGTTTTCTTGGTATTGTATTTTTTTTAATCAAGTTAAGTTAAGAGGGGAGGGAGTAATAACGCACCAACGGCGTTATTCCTAGGTGTCAAGTTTTCAACGCCGTTTCGGCGTTAACACCATTTCCAAGCTCATTTTTTTCCCTCTGCGTTGCCTTCCATGTTGCCACACTAACGCACGTTATGATAGTTTCTCCTTGTTTCAAAAACGCCCCCTGCCATTTGATTTTGAACGTTTGAAATGGACCGTTGTGTGCAACGTTTATATTTGCTAAAACCCAAAAAAAAAAAAAAAAAAAAAAAAAAAAAAAAGCCTCACAACACTATATATATACATATATAGATCTGATCAGCTCATGTCCAAAAAAAAGAAGAAAAAAAAACAGCCTCCTGTCCAAAAAAAAAAAAACAAATGATTCACAAAAAAATAAAATTCGATCCAAAAAAATGTCGAGACGCGATGATCAAAGTTTCATGAACTTGATGATGGGTTTTGGAAATCCTAACTTGAACAATGCCGGATCTTCGTCAATGCCTAACCCACTTAATTTCACTCCCGAACAACAACAACAATTTATGTTAATGTGGCACAAAGTTTCACACAAACCCAAACCGAGCAACATACACCGCCAACACCACAAACACAATCCTCACAAGCGGCATCCGTGGAGCCCGAAGATATATCTCCACCAAAGCAAAAAGTGGTGAAAGTGATAATGATGATATGAGGCATGCTAGACAATTCTATCGTGACGAACACAAAGGTGTTTCGTTTGCTCAAGAGGAAACGTGGTTGATTTTGAGGGCATGTCCAAAGTGGGATGCGCCGGAACCGATTGATTTAACCGGAGATGTCCCCGGTCAAAGCAACGAAGAGCTATTCGATCATGATGCACGACCACGTCCGCCCGGGAAAGCACGCACCGGGAAAAAACAAAAGTCCGATACATCGACTAGTACCGGGGGAAGTGCGTCATGCAACTTGGATTCTATGACAAACGAGCTTCGACTTAGACGGGAAGCGGCCCAAATGGCGTACGAGGCGGCTAGAACGAAAGATGAGACGACTACGCGTTTGGAGGAATTTAGATTTCTTAGTATGAAAATGAGTGACGTAGATCCGGAGGAGGCGTATTTTATCAAAATGGAAAAACAAAGAATCAAACAAAAATATAATTTGTAACATCCGTCACATCCGCCAACCGGTCCGTCAAACAACTAGTTTTTATTTTTATTATGTATGTGTTTTTTTTTTGTTTTTTGTTTTTTTTTTAGTTGTAATGTTTTTATTCCCTAATGTAATGTTTAGTTTTATTAATAAAATGGTTGAATGTTTAATAAATGAATTTGTTGAGGGTAGAATTTATAAATATGTAAAAAGTGGTGTTATTTGGTGTTATGATTTCCTGGTGTTTTTGGTGTTATGTTATTTGGTGTTAAAGTGATGTGGCGCTGATGTGGCAGTGGCATTGGTGTTATTTCGTGTTATGACTCCCTCCCCTCTAATGATATCTATCACAACTAACGTGAAACGGATATTATTAGGTAAAAAAGTGATACATCTTGTAATTAAGAATTATGATAAAATGTGAAGAAGTCGATCACAACCGTATATTTTAGATGCATCTAAAAAATTGGATGAATCTTCTTTTTGTTTCTCCTTCTCATTTGAATTGTGTAGTTAGTAATCATTCTCACCCTTCTCATTTTACTTTTGCTTCTCACATTCATTCCCTACTACCTTGTAAAACTTCTAATGCAATTAACACCAATGATTGTTCACTTCCATCGAATTATCATCATTGATTAAAAAATGTTGGTGATACTCGATACATGGCATATCGAAAGAGTTTGCAACAAGGCATATGAGTTCATGGATGATCGGGAGAGTTAACCATATCAGGAGATAACCACGTAATAACTTGCATTTATACCATTCACTACAATAATAAACCATATTTGGTCACGACCAACCTTTTAGCTGGTTGAGACCCCGATATCGCGACACAAAATTAAATTCAAGAATAAGTGGTTTACTATAAAGCGGGTTGAGCAAGCAAGGGAGGAGAAGCCAGATAACTAGAAGCACGGTGATGTTGCATGGCAGCACCTGGTCGACTATTGGGTCGATCCCGCTCGGCAGAAAAGATCGGAGATTAATGCCGAAAATTGATCTAAGAATGAAGTGTCGACCTATCAAGGATCGAGATCATTCACTGGTGGATGACATGAATATGTAAGACTTTTTATCATTTTTATTTTTATAATATTGTAAAGGTGTTGCATGAGTCATTATTAATTTGTTGAGACGCGATATGTAAATATTCGCATGGTGGCCGCTTTGACTCTCCGATTGCTGAGACGCGATATGTAAATATTTTTCTTTTCCTAACACACACACGTACTCATCATGTATGCGAACCTATTGATGGTGCACTAATTATCAAACACCCTTGATGAATCATCGGGGGTGTTTGCTAATTGGTGCAACACTTACCAAATACCCTTAATGTTGCAACAAAGATGTTTGATAATTGTTGCATCAATTATGTTAATACAAATAATGTTTAAAAACGTTATTTTTATATTTCAATTACGTTTTGATGATAACAAAATGTAAATAGACTTTACATCAAAATTACTTTGTATCCTTGTGTTTAAACTGCTTTAAGTATTATTACTATAAATTGTTTACACATCGATATATTTGCATGGAATGTGATTTAACATATTACTTAATTAAGTTATTATCACGTTACAAGTACCAATGGAGCATTAGTTCAATGGTTGGAGCACTTGTGCTTGAGTTAGTAGACCCAAGTTCAATTCTCATCCTTGGCATTTGTTTCATATAAGTACCCATTTCCGCAAAACGTATGGGCACACTGGAGAGACTTTGTGGAATAAGAGCTCAGGGGTCAGAGTCTTGACTCGTGCTCACTTCAGTTGGTGCCCCACTAGGCCAGGAGAGTTGTCTGAGTTATTTCTTGTAGGGTGGACAATGACTGGTGCCAAAAGGCACTCGGGATCAGGGTGTTCCCGCCAATCTGCACATTTTTGTGGAATTATCACATTACAAGTGTACAAAGATACACATATTTGATTTCAAAGGTTGCTCAAGTGCTCAACATACACATGATCAAATACAAGCGACATGCATGGATAATGTATGACATGGCTAGCCATAGGCACTGTATTGTAAAGTTCAAATGTATATTAGCATGTTTTGACCCAACGATGTCAGTGTGTCTAATTACCAGCTAAAAGCTAAATGATTGTAGATTTAAGTTTGAATAAATTAGACAAGTCTGTACATATAAATGGTTATCATCAAAGATAAATACTTGTAGTACTTGTAAATTATAAACACGTTATATCATCTTCCATTTCTTTCTTGATTGATTAGAACGATCCTAAAACTAAAATGACTCAATCCGTCCTGAATAACGAGATCACGCAGTAAGGGTGTACATAAAATGTTTTATAATGTTATTATCAAGGTTCTACAACAACAAAGCACCATTATATTATTCAAAAACGAGGTAACAAAGAAATTGAAGATGCGTATCGTTTAGTACAAATGGATGAGTCTATTAGTTTCACAGCATGGTAGTTATTACACAAATTTAGATAAAGGGTACGACATTAATTGCCACATATTTGCCGACATATACATAATTAAACAAAATAAAGATTAGATAATGTATGAAATGATATAATCAGCTTTCCATCATAGACATTGTCTTGCTAAGCTCAAATTTTTTGTGCCTCGACTCAATGAAATCCGAAGCTTCTGCATCTATATCCTCTTCGTGTCGCATGAACTCATTTTTGTTCTTACGTTCATAGTAGTTTATGACATTAGTGTTTACCTGAGAATGGTTCGAGATTCTTTTGAACCCATTACCAACGAAGTAGATATCAGAATAAGGAGGTACATTGTGTAACTTATGTGGGGTGTCTTTCAATTTCGTTGTTGAGTTGTAGTTATACGACATATTGATGATGTTTTGTGTTGCGAATAGTTGGTTGATGAATTTGTTGATGAAGTGTTTACCTGAAACCTTAACATGTACTTATATACAAAGTTTAAGAAAGTTCAAGTTGTTAAATGTTGAAGAGAAGTCATGGAATCCGATTCTCATCTCTTTTTACTTATTTTGAACTCCGTTTTTAAGATATTGTCTTAGATTAGTAAAGATTACTCACCTAGCCATTTCGAAGCTATGATATGATTGGCTATTTTCGGCTGCCAACCTTTGAATCGTTGAGAAAGCATGGTGCCTTTGGTTTGATTTGAGAACTCGACAACGCGTCAAGCCTATACACGTTTCTAGAAGCAGTCGTAGATTATTTTATTCTTTTACATTTTTGAAACTAATAAAATAATGTATATATGAATAAGTAGCTTCATTAGAGATTTTTAATCTTAGTTCTTTAATTATACGGTGTTATGTATAGAAGCCTAACATATACTCCAATGCCATGTAGTAAGTGGAATAATATTAGTCAATGCCTTTAATGACCAAAAGGTTTGTGTCTTAATGATATCATTTGTTATGTAAGAAGCTCTTCAACCAAATAGTTGTGAGTTCGAGCTATGCTTAATGTTCGTCGATATACTAGAGTAGAGTCCGAGTCCTTGTAATATTAGTATGGACTAAGGCCCAAGGTCTAGAATGTTCATTGTAATGGTATTTATATATCACGTTTCTGATTAATGCAAGATAACGATTTACCCTATTAACTTACATGGTATCAGGCCATTAAGATTCACAAAACCCTGATCTTTCTGCCACTTTAATCTTCCGCCGCCTCTGGCCGCCGGCTACACGCCGGAGGTTCGGAGGGCTACCTTTAAACCTTAAGCTCTGTCGATTTTATTTTCTAATCATGTGAAGGATAGCGTATTTTTTGGTGTCGAGTTTTTGTAGCCGAGAAGCAGAAAAAGACGAAGCAGTACTAAGTTTCGTTATCAATAATAGTGTCATCATATTGCTTATTTTTTTGGCTGGATCCTTATTAATAAACTTTATAAAAGGCGCTGTCACTTTCAATACCTCCATCACTTCCCTGACGTTAGAGCCGGTAATTTTGACACGAAACATGTTAACACGACACGACACGACACGACCTGTTCTTAACAGGTTTTGTGTTTGATCTTAACAGGTTTCGTGTCTTAACAGGTCTGACTTGTTAAGACCTGTTAATTAACAGGTCTGACCTATTAAGACCTGTTATGACCTGTTAATATTATAATATATATATATATATATATAATAATATAATCCTTAAAATTAAAAACCCTAAAATCCTAAATCTATTCTATTATCCATTCATGTGGGTCTTTGAAATTGTATGAACTTTTGCATTATGTATCATAATGTATGTTAACAGGTTCTTAACAGGTGCATGTTAACAGGTTAACAGGTCTTAACAGGTTATTGTATCATTCGATTTGGTCATATGCATGTTAACAGGTTCTTAACAGGTCTTAACAGGTGCACCTGTTTATTTTCGTGTCGTGTTCGTGTTTGAAAAAAATAACACGATTAGTTAACAGGTCGTGTTCGTGTTTGGCCTTAACAGGTTCGTGTAACCTGTTATGCCAGCTCTACCTGACGTTGCAAATTCATTTGTTCGGTTAATGGATTATACCTTGGCCGTCATTGTTGACTAATCATATAGTAGATCCGAATGTTGACTTTGAAGATTTTGTCTGCTTGCTACAAGAAGAAGATTTGTTTCATAGTGAACAAATAAAAAAAAAAACAAAAAAAACTTGTTTCTTATGTGATAACCAGTCACCACCTGTTTCCTTTAAGTGGTTGGTCATTGGTTCTGTGATAACCAGTCACCACCTGTTTTCTTTAAGTGGTTGGTCGTTGGTTCTGTGATAACCAGTCACCACGTTTATATTTTATTTTTCTTCTTGTTTCAGGAGTTTCATAATAGTTTGAGTGTTCGGTATCCTCCCGCTCAAACTGCGGAGGAGTGTTAGTCGATATACTAGAGTAGAGTCCGAGTCCTTGTAATATTAGTATGGCTAAGGCCCAAGGTCTAGAATGTTCATTGTAATGGTATTTATATACCACGTTTCTGATTAATGCAAGATAACGATTTACCCTATTAACTTACACTTAAGACATGTGAGTGCATATTTCGGATACATCTAAAAATTGGATGTATCTCCTCTTTGTTTCCTTCTTATTGTTATGAGATTAGAAATCATTTTCACCCTTCTCATTTTACTTTTTCTTCTCACTATATTCATTCCATACCTTGTAAAACTTCTAATGCAATCAACACCAACAATTGTTCACTTATATCAAATTATCATCATTGATCCAACAATGTTGGTGATACTCGATACACGACATATTGAAAGAGTATGCACTTTGCAACTTGGCATATGAGTTAATGGATGATCGAGAGTGAACCATATCAGGAAATGACCACGTAATAACTTGCATTTATTACCATTGGTTTCGAATTTACTCAAAGTTTAGCATATCTTTCCGTTTTAGTTTGTTAAACTCTATATTGATAACAAATCATGTTGCTAATGTTTTATCAAATACGCGATTCATGAGACACAAGGATTCATCAAACAACTTGATGCAGTGTCGCTCTAAAAAAAACTTGGAGCAATTTTTATAGTTTATTTCTATGATTTTGATTTCAAGGTTTAACGTGAATCCATTTGACAACATAATCAACCTTATAAAATGTTATGCGGTCCAATTTGAGTAATATTAAATCAATATTCGAGATATTCGATTGACGTTCAAAACACGTACCACTTCATCATCTATAACAAAACAAATGGTTCAGTCTACTAAAGCTCTTAACAAATACAACATGTAGCACACAAAGACATAAGTATAATTTTTAGTGCAGACAGAATGCAGACCATCATTGGCATAACATCCTTAAACTGCAGGCCCAAAACTGTCACTGATCAGACTGCACCACTAAAACTTAACTATAGAATCTTCAAGCTCGACATTCTACCGGGTAAAAAAGCCAATGTTGCCAATTCATCTCACTTTTTTTTCCGAATCTTCTCACATTCCACGTAACTTTTAAGTTGAATATCTTGCACAATTTTGTTTTGACTTGAAGTTTTCCCTTTGAAAGCATGTGCATTTCTTTCTTTGCAAATAAATTACCCGGATGTCCATATCACCGCTTGCCACAATCTCGATGAATGATTAGGGAGATTAATGTTTCCATTAGACCAAAGCATTCCTCAATGGAAAAGGCGTTAACAACCCAAATCTTCCACTAACTAAAAGCCTTTTACCAAACACTCATAGCAAAGTTGCACATAACCAAATAATGAGAACACGATTACACCATGACGCCACATGAATGACATAATAATTAATCTAAATCGATGTCCCTCTTGTCTAACTCTCTCCTAACGAAATTTGGGAATTGAATTCAACGTGGAAAGCTTAATACTCAGAATCTCGAGCACATGAATTTATATATCATCCTAAGGTATGTGCCCAGTCCTATTGATGGTTAGGGTGAAGTATAACTTCTTGATACCTCATTTGTAAAAGTGTAAGAGCAGGTGCAAGAAGGAAATGACATACCTATGTGAATGTGAAGTTTTTTCACTTAAAGAGAGCTTTGGACTTTTTGCTCCGGTTACATTTATGAATGGATATAGACACATAGCTTGCATATTGTCATGTAGCTTTTAAGTGTTTGCGAACTTTTGTTAGTTTGTGTTTGTTATCTTTAGTTATTCAAATAGGTTGAAGGGTTCAATTATTACAACACCCTGATTCTCGAATATTTTGAATGTGTTATGTACTAAAATGGAAATTCAATCTTCAAGATATTTTCATGTTTGCACTACTTTTGTTTTAGTGTTTAATCTCATGTAAAAGAATTGTACTAAATTAGGGAGGATTGTTGAAACTTTTGTGCGATTGAAGGTTCATAACATACTTGAAAATAGGTTTGTAGGTACGGAGTGTACACCCATGCAATAAGTCACTAAACCTCCTTGACTCAAATATTGGTGTTATAAAAATCCGGTAGCTGTTGAATTATACTCTTCACTGAGTAAACTATGAATGAATTCATCAGACAGATGAGTTCATTGAGTTATACTCTTTAGTGAGTAGATTTTGAACGACCTCATTAGAGGGTTCAACTCTTCAGTTAGAAAGCTCATCAGTGAGTATACTCGGAGAGCAAGCTTATCAACGATTGCTCGAACTTATTGCCTAATAACTTGTAACGGTCTTTACCTATTCAAGGGAAGCTTTAGCTGCGTCGTCTTAATGATCATAGTTAATTGGTCTTGTAATCACTATTGGTATAATGGAGGAACATTTTGAGGAGATTAATTGGCCGATTAATTCTCATAATTCCATTGAATGAGTTTCTTCTCCATATAAGAAAAACAAATTTGCATGGGAAAATATACAAAAACCTAAAGATTCATAAGTAAAAGGGTTCTTGTATTTGTGCCTAAATCAAGAACATAACACTTTGAATTATCACAAAAAGATATTCATGAAAACTGAGTCGAATAGTTTCTTTTGAGAAGTGATTACACGATTTTTTGTAATATCCGGTTATTGATTATCTATAACCCCAACAAGTTTTACCATTAACTCTTACTAGCTAGTGCTTTTTTTTCTTTTCTTTTTTTCTTTTCTTTTTTTTTTTTTTTTTTTTTTACTGTTAGAATTGTAGTTATACAACATATTGATGGTATCATATACTAGTTTGAGAAGGTTCATGGTGTTAATGGTTGAAAAGAAGTCATATATGGAATCCGATTCTCATCTCTTTTTGCTTATTTTGGACTTCATTATGAGTGGGGTGTCTTTCAATTTCTTCTTTGTGTAACTTATGTGGGGTGTCTTTCAATTTCTTCTTTGATGAGTCGTGATGGTGATGGGTCGTTGAGTTGTTGTTATACGACATATTGATGGTGTTTGGTGTAGCAAATAGTTGGTTGATGGATTTGATGGTGTTGTGTTGAAAACTTGAAACCTGAACACATTAGTTATATAGTACTACACTAATACAGTACGTAGTCACGTTGTTAAATGTTGAAAAGAAGTCATGGAATCCGATTCTCATCTCCTTTTGCTTATTTTGAACTCCCTTTTTAAGATATTTTAGGCTAACCTTATATTTGGTATGTTGTCTTAAATTAGTAAGATTATTCACCATATAAGCTTTGAATCGTTAAGAAAGCTTGGTGGCTTTGGTTTGGTTTGACAACTGGACAACTCGTCAAGCCTATACACGTTTCTAAAAGCAGTCGTAGTTTACTCAGAATCTTTTACTTTTACGCTCTAGAAATAATGCATGTATTAGTAGCTTCATAACAGTTTTTAAATCTTTGTTTTCAATATAAGATGCTAGTGTATAGAAGCCTAACATATACGGACTATTGCAATGCCCGAAACAATGCAGTACGTAAGCAGTATAACATTAGTCAATACCTTATTTTAACTGGATTGGATATTATTGTTGTTTTCTTGGTATTGTATTTTTTTTAATCAAGTTAAGTTAAGAGGGGAGGGAGTAATAACGCACCAACGGCGTTATTCCTAGGTGTCAAGTTTTCAACGCCGTTTCGGCGTTAACACCATTTCCAAGCTCATTTTTTTCCCTCTGCGTTGCCTTCCATGTTGCCACACTAACGCACGTTATGATAGTTTCTCCTTGTTTCAAAAACGCCCCCTGCCATTTGATTTTGAACGTTTGAAATGGACCGTTGTGTGCAACGTTTATATTTGCTAAAACCCAAAAAAAAAAAAAAAAAAAAAAAAAAAAAAAAAAAAAAAAAAAGCCTCACAACACTATATATATACATATATAGATCTGATCAGCTCATGTCCAAAAAAAAGAAGAAAAAAAAACAGCCTCCTGTCCAAAAAAAAAAATACAAATGATTCACAAAAAAATAAAATTCGATCCAAAAAAATGTCGGGACGCGATGATCAAAGTTTCATGAACTTGATGATGGGTTTTGGAAATCCTAACTTGAACAATGCCGGATCTTCGTCAATGCCTAACCCACTTAATTTCACTCCCGAACAACAACAACAATTTATGTTAATGTGGCACAAAGTTTCACACAAACCCAAACCGAGCAACATACACCGCCAACACCACAAACACAATCCTCACAAGCGGCATCCGTGGAGCCCGAAGATATATCTCCACCAAAGCAAAAAGTGGTGAAAGTGATAATGATGATATGAGGCATGCTAGACAATTCTATCGTGACGAACACAAAGGTGTTTCGTTTGCTCAAGAGGAAACGTGGTTGATTTTGAGGGCATGTCCAAAGTGGGATGCGCCGGAACCGATTGATTTAACCGGAGATGTCCCCGGTCAAAGCAACGAAGAGCTATTCGATCATGATGCACGACCACGTCCGCCCGGGAAAGCACGCACCGGGAAAAAACAAAAGTCCGATACATCGACTAGTACCGGGGGAAGTGCGTCATGCAACTTGGATTCTATGACAAACGAGCTTCGACTTAGACGGGAAGCGGCCCAAATGGCGTACGAGGCGGCTAGAACGAAAGATGAGACGACTACGCGTTTGGAGGAATTTAGATTTCTTAGTATGAAAATGAGTGACGTAGATCCGGAGGAGGCGTATTTTATCAAAATGGAAAAACAAAGAATCAAACAAAAATATAATTTGTAACATCCGTCACATCCGCCAACCGGTCCGTCAAACAACTAGTTTTTATTTTTATTATGTATGTGTTTTTTTTTTGTTTTTTGTTTTTTTTTTAGTTGTAATGTTTTTATTCCCTAATGTAATGTTTAGTTTTATTAATAAAATGGTTGAATGTTTAATAAATGAATTTGTTGAGGGTAGAATTTATAAATATGTAAAAAGTGGTGTTATTTGGTGTTATGATTTCCTGGTGTTTTTGGTGTTATGTTATTTGGTGTTAAAGTGATGTGGCGCTGATGTGGCAGTGGCATTGGTGTTATTTCGTGTTATGACTCCCTCCCCTCTAATGATATCTATCACAACTAACGTGAAACGGATATTATTAGGTAAAAAAGTGATACATCTTGTAATTAAGAATTATGATAAAATGTGAAGAAGTCGATCACAACCGTATATTTTAGATGCATCTAAAAAATTGGATGAATCTTCTTTTTGTTTCTCCTTCTCATTTGAATTGTGTAGTTAGTAATCATTCTCACCCTTCTCATTTTACTTTTGCTTCTCACATTCATTCCCTACTACCTTGTAAAACTTCTAATGCAATTAACACCAATGATTGTTCACTTCCATCGAATTATCATCATTGATTAAAAAATGTTGGTGATACTCGATACATGGCATATCGAAAGAGTTTGCAACAAGGCATATGAGTTCATGGATGATCGGGAGAGTTAACCATATCAGGAGATAACCACGTAATAACTTGCATTTATACCATTCACTACAATAATAAACCATATTTGGTCACGACCAACCTTTTAGCTGGTTGAGACCCCGATATCGCGACACAAAATTAAATTCAAGAATAAGTGGTTTACTATAAAGCGGGTTGAGCAAGCAAGGGAGGAGAAGCCAGATAACTAGAAGCACGGTGATGTTGCATGGCAGCACCTGGTCGACTATTGGGTCGATCCCGCTCGGCAGAAAAGATCGGAGATTAATGCCGAAAATTGATCTAAGAATGAAGTGTCGACCTATCAAGGATCGAGATCATTCACTGGTGGATGACATGAATATGTAAGACTTTTTATCATTTTTATTTTTATAATATTGTAAAGGTGTTGCATGAGTCATTATTAATTTGTTGAGACGCGATATGTAAATATTCGCATGGTGGCCGCTTTGACTCTCCGATTGCTGAGACGCGATATGTAAATATTTTTCTTTTCCTAACACACACACGTACTCATCATGTATGCGAACCTATTGATGGTGCACTAATTATCAAACACCCTTGATGAATCATCGGGGGTGTTTGCTAATTGGTGCAACACTTACCAAATACCCTTAATGTTGCAACAAAGATGTTTGATAATTGTTGCATCAATTATGTTAATACAAATAATGTTTAAAAACGTTATTTTTATATTTCAATTACGTTTTGATGATAACAAAATGTAAATAGACTTTACATCAAAATTACTTTGTATCCTTGTGTTTAAACTGCTTTAAGTATTATTACTATAAATTGTTTACACATCGATATATTTGCATGGAATGTGATTTAACATATTACTTAATTAAGTTATTATCACGTTACAAGTACCAATGGAGCATTAGTTCAATGGTTGGAGCACTTGTGCTTGAGTTAGTAGACCCAAGTTCAATTCTCATCCTTGGCATTTGTTTCATATAAGTACCCATTTCCGCAAAACGTATGGGCACACTGGAGAGACTTTGTGGAATAAGAGCTCAGGGGTCAGAGTCTTGACTCGTGCTCACTTCAGTTGGTGCCCCACTAGGCCAGGAGAGTTGTCTGAGTTATTTCTTGTAGGGTGGACAATGACTCGTGCCAAAAGGCACTCGGGATCAGGGTGTTCCCGCCAATCTGCACATTTTTGTGGAATTATCACATTACAAGTGTACAAAGATACACATATTTGATTTCAAAGGTTGCTCAAGTGCTCAACATACACATGATCAAATACAAGCGACATGCATGGATAATGTATGACATGGCTAGCCATAGGCACTGTATTGTAAAGTTCAAATGTATATTAGCATGTTTTGACCCAACGATGTCAGTGTGTCTAATTACCAGCTAAAAGCTAAATGATTGTAGATTTAAGTTTGAATAAATTAGACAAGTCTGTACATATAAATGGTTATCATCAAAGATAAATACTTGTAGTACTTGTAAATTATAAACACGTTATATCATCTTCCATTTCTTTCTTGATTGATTAGAACGATCCTAAAACTAAAATGACTCAATCCGTCCTGAATAACGAGATCACGCAGTAAGGGTGTACATAAAATGTTTTATAATGTTATTATCAAGGTTCTACAACAACAAAGCACCATTATATTATTCAAAAACGAGGTAACAAAGAAATTGAAGATGCGTATCGTTTAGTACAAATGGATGAGTCTATTAGTTTCACAGCATGGTAGTTATTACACAAATTTAGATAAAGGGTACGACATTAATTGCCACATATTTGCCGACATATACATAATTAAACAAAATAAAGATTAGATAATGTATGAAATGATATAATCAGCTTTCCATCATAGACATTGTCTTGCTAAGCTCAAATTTTTTGTGCCTCGACTCAATGAAATCCGAAGCTTCTGCATCTATATCCTCTTCGTGTCGCATGAACTCATTTTTGTTCTTACGTTCATAGTAGTTTATGACATTAGTGTTTACCTGAGAATGGTTCGAGATTCTTTTGAACCCATTACCAACGAAGTAGATATCAGAATAAGGAGGTACATTGTGTAACTTATGTGGGGTGTCTTTCAATTTCGTTGTTGAGTTGTAGTTATACGACATATTGATGATGTTTTGTGTTGCGAATAGTTGGTTGATGAATTTGTTGATGAAGTGTTTACCTGAAACCTTAACATGTACTTATATACAAAGTTTAAGAAAGTTCAAGTTGTTAAATGTTGAAGAGAAGTCATGGAATCCGATTCTCATCTCTTTTTACTTATTTTGAACTCCGTTTTTAAGATATTGTCTTAGATTAGTAAAGATTACTCACCTAGCCATTTCGAAGCTATGATATGATTGGCTATTTTCGGCTGCCAACCTTTGAATCGTTGAGAAAGCATGGTGCCTTTGGTTTGATTTGAGAACTCGACAACGCGTCAAGCCTATACACGTTTCTAGAAGCAGTCGTAGATTATTTTATTCTTTTACATTTTTGAAACTAATAAAATAATGTATATATGAATAAGTAGCTTCATTAGAGATTTTTAATCTTAGTTCTTTAATTATACGGTGTTATGTATAGAAGCCTAACATATACTCCAATGCCATGTAGTAAGTGGAATAATATTAGTCAATGCCTTTAATGACCAAAAGGTTTGTGTCTTAATGATATCATTTGTTATGTAAGAAGCTCTTCAACCAAATAGTTGTGAGTTCGAGCTATGCTTAATGTTCGTCGATATACTAGAGTAGAGTCCGAGTCCTTGTAATATTAGTATGGACTAAGGCCCAAGGTCTAGAATGTTCATTGTAATGGTATTTATATATCACGTTTCTGATTAATGCAAGATAACGATTTACCCTATTAACTTACATGGTATCAGGCCATTAAGATTCACAAAACCCTGATCTTTCTGCCACTTTAATCTTCCGCCGCCTCTGGCCGCCGGCTACACGCCGGAGGTTCGGAGGGCTACCTTTAAACCTTAAGCTCTGTCGATTTTATTTTCTAATCATGTGAAGGATAGCGTATTTTTTGGTGTCGAGTTTTTGTAGCCGAGAAGCAGAAAAAGACGAAGCAGTACTAAGTTTCGTTATCAATAATAGTGTCATCATATTGCTTATTTTTTTGGCTGGATCCTTATTAATAAACTTTATAAAAGGCGCTGTCACTTTCAATACCTCCATCACTTCCCTGACGTTAGAGCCGGTAATTTTGACACGAAACATGTTAACACGACACGACACGACACGACCTGTTCTTAACAGGTTTTGTGTTTGATCTTAACAGGTTTCGTGTCTTAACAGGTCTGACTTGTTAAGACCTGTTAATTAACAGGTCTGACCTATTAAGACCTGTTATGACCTGTTAATATTATAATATATATATATATATATATAATAATATAATCCTTAAAATTAAAAACCCTAAAATCCTAAATCTATTCTATTATCCATTCATGTGGGTCTTTGAAATTGTATGAACTTTTGCATTATGTATCATAATGTATGTTAACAGGTTCTTAACAGGTGCATGTTAACAGGTTAACAGGTCTTAACAGGTTATTGTATCATTCGATTTGGTCATATGCATGTTAACAGGTTCTTAACAGGTCTTAACAGGTGCACCTGTTTATTTTCGTGTCGTGTTCGTGTTTGAAAAAAATAACACGATTAGTTAACAGGTCGTGTTCGTGTTTGGCCTTAACAGGTTCGTGTAACCTGTTATGCCAGCTCTACCTGACGTTGCAAATTCATTTGTTCGGTTAATGGATTATACCTTGGCCGTCATTGTTGACTAATCATATAGTAGATCCGAATGTTGACTTTGAAGATTTTGTCTGCTTGCTACAAGAAGAAGATTTGTTTCATAGTGAACAAATAAAAAAAAAACAAAAAAAACTTGTTTCTTATGTGATAACCAGTCACCACCTGTTTCCTTTAAGTGGTTGGTCATTGGTTCTGTGATAACCAGTCACCACCTGTTTTCTTTAAGTGGTTGGTCGTTGGTTCTGTGATAACCAGTCACCACGTTTATATTTTATTTTTCTTCTTGTTTCAGGAGTTTCATAATAGTTTGAGTGTTCGGTATCCTCCCGCTCAAACTGCGGAGGAGTGTTAGTCGATATACTAGAGTAGAGTCCGAGTCCTTGTAATATTAGTATGGCTAAGGCCCAAGGTCTAGAATGTTCATTGTAATGGTATTTATATACCACGTTTCTGATTAATGCAAGATAACGATTTACCCTATTAACTTACACTTAAGACATGTGAGTGCATATTTCGGATACATCTAAAAATTGGATGTATCTCCTCTTTGTTTCCTTCTTATTGTTATGAGATTAGAAATCATTTTCACCCTTCTCATTTTACTTTTTCTTCTCACTATATTCATTCCATACCTTGTAAAACTTCTAATGCAATCAACACCAACAATTGTTCACTTATATCAAATTATCATCATTGATCCAACAATGTTGGTGATACTCGATACACGACATATTGAAAGAGTATGCACTTTGCAACTTGGCATATGAGTTAATGGATGATCGAGAGTGAACCATATCATCGAGAGTGAACCATATCAGGAAATGACCACGTAATAACTTGCATTTATTACCATTGGTTTCGAATTTACTCAAAGTTTAGCATATCTTTCCGTTTTAGTTTGTTAAACTCTATATTGATAACAAATCATGTTGCTAATGTTTTATCAAATACGCGATTCATGAGACACAAGGATTCATCAAACAACTTGATGCAGTGTCGCTCTAAAAAAAACTTGGAGCAATTTTTATAGTTTATTTCTATGATTTTGATTTCAAGGTTTAACGTGAATCCATTTGACAACATAATCAACCTTATAAAATGTTATGCGATCCAATTTGAGTAATATTAAATCAATATTCGAGATATTCGATTGACGTTCAAAACACGTACCACTTCATCATCTATAACAAAACAAATGGTTCAGTCTACTAAAGCTCTTAACAAATACAACATGTAGCACACAAAGACATAAGTATAATTTTTAGTGCAGACAGAATGCAGACCATCATTGGCATAACATCCTTAAACTGCAGGCCCAAAACTGTCACTGATCAGACTGCACCACTAAAACTTAACTATAGAATCTTCAAGCTCGACATTCTACCGGGTAAAAAAGCCAATGTTGCCAATTCATCTCACTTTTTTTTCCGAATCTTCTCACATTCCACGTAACTTTTAAGTTGAATATCTTGCACAATTTTGTTTTGACTTGAAGTTTTCCCTTTGAAAGCATGTGCATTTCTTTCTTTGCAAATAAATTACCCGGATGTCCATATCACCGCTTGCCACAATCTCGATGAATGATTAGGGAGATTAATGTTTCCATTAGACCAAAGCATTCCTCAATGGAAAAGGCGTTAACAACCCAAATCTTCCACTAACTAAAAGCCTTTTACCAAACACTCATAGCAAAGTTGCACATAACCAAATAATGAGAACACGATTACACCATGACGCCACATGAATGACATAATAATTAATCTAAATCGATGTCCCTCTTGTCTAACTCTCTCCTAACGAAATTTGGGAATTGAATTCAACGTGGAAAGCTTAATACTCAGAATCTCGAGCACATGAATTTATATATCATCCTAAGGTATGTGCCCAGTCCTATTGATGGTTAGGGTGAAGTATAACTTCTTGATACCTCATTTGTAAAAGTGTAAGAGCAGGTGCAAGAAGGAAATGACATACCTATGTGAATGTGAAGTTTTTTCACTTAAAGAGAGCTTTGGACTTTTTGCTCCGGTTACATTTATGAATGGATATAGACACATAGCTTGCATATTGTCATGTAGCTTTTAAGTGTTTGCGAACTTTTGTTAGTTTGTGTTTGTTATCTTTAGTTATTCAAATAGGTTGAAGGGTTCAATTATTACAACACCCTGATTCTCGAATATTTTGAATGTGTTATGTACTAAAATGGAAATTCAATCTTCAAGATATTTTCATGTTTGCACTACTTTTGTTTTAGTGTTTAATCTCATGTAAAAGAATTGTACTAAATTAGGGAGGATTGTTGAAACTTTTGTGCGATTGAAGGTTCATAACATACTTGAAAATAGGTTTGTAGGTACGGAGTGTACACCCATGCAATAAGTCACTAAACCTCCTTGACTCAAATATTGGTGTTATAAAAATCCGGTAGCTGTTGAATTATACTCTTCACTGAGTAAACTATGAATGAATTCATCAGACAGATGAGTTCATTGAGTTATACTCTTTAGTGAGTAGATTTTGAACGACCTCATTAGAGGGTTCAACTCTTCAGTTAGAAAGCTCATCAGTGAGTATACTCGGAGAGCAAGCTTATCAACGATTGCTCGAACTTATTGCCTAATAACTTGTAACGGTCTTTACCTATTCAAGGGAAGCTTTAGCTGCGTCGTCTTAATGATCATAGTTAATTGGTCTTGTAATCACTATTGGTATAATGGAGGAACATTTTGAGGAGATTAATTGGCCGATTAATTCTCATAATTCCATTGAATGAGTTTCTTCTCCATATAAGAAAAACAAATTTGCATGGGAAAATATACAAAAACCTAAAGATTCATAAGTAAAAGGGTTCTTGTATTTGTGCCTAAATCAAGAACATAACACTTTGAATTATCACAAAAAGATATTCATGAAAACTGAGTCGAATAGTTTCTTTTGAGAAGTGATTACACGATTTTTTGTAATATCCGGTTATTGATTATCTATAACCCCAACAAGTTTTACCATTAACTCTTACTAGCTAGTGCTTTTTTTTCTTTTCTTTTTTTCTTTTCTTTTTTTTTTTTTTTTTTTTTACTGTTAGAATTGTAGTTATACAACATATTGATGGTATCATATACTAGTTTGAGAAGGTTCATGGTGTTAATGGTTGAAAAGAAGTCATATATGGAATCCGATTCTCATCTCTTTTTGCTTATTTTGGACTTCATTATGAGTGGGGTGTCTTTCAATTTCTTCTTTGTGTAACTTATGTGGGGTGTCTTTCAATTTCTTCTTTGATGAGTCGTGATGGTGATGGGTCGTTGAGTTGTTGTTATACGACATATTGATGGTGTTTGGTGTAGCAAATAGTTGGTTGATGGATTTGATGGTGTTGTGTTGAAAACTTGAAACCTGAACACATTAGTTATATAGTACTACACTAATACAGTACGTAGTCACGTTGTTAAATGTTGAAAAGAAGTCATGGAATCCGATTCTCATCTCCTTTTGCTTATTTTGAACTCCCTTTTTAAGATATTTTAGGCTAACCTTATATTTGGTATGTTGTCTTAAATTAGTAAGATTATTCACCATATAAGCTTTGAATCGTTAAGAAAGCTTGGTGGCTTTGGTTTGGTTTGACAACTGGACAACTCGTCAAGCCTATACACGTTTCTAAAAGCAGTCGTAGTTTACTCAGAATCTTTTACTTTTACGCTCTAGAAATAATGCATGTATTAGTAGCTTCATAACAGTTTTTAAATCTTTGTTTTCAATATAAGATGCTAGTGTATAGAAGCCTAACATATACGGACTATTGCAATGCCCGAAACAATGCAGTACGTAAGCAGTATAACATTAGTCAATACCCACTACAACAAAATAAGCCTAATGCAACATTTTACGTGCAACACTTTTGAAAGGTGTTGCCTTTTTGATAACATTGGTGATAAAGCAACATTTCTAAAATAAGTGTTGCATATTAAGATCTAAACCAACACTTTTTTTCCACTGTTGCAAATTTTATAATATAATGCAACCCTTTTAAAAAATGTTGCAATTGTTAATGCTCAAAGACAACACTTGGTGTAAAGTGTCGCACATTTTAAAGATAGATAACACAAGATTATAGTGTTGTACATTTTATACGAAAGTAGGAATATTTTGGGAAATGCAACATTTGCTAAACCGTAATCACAACATGTAGTTTATATTTCTTCCTCCGGCTTAACCGACAACCAGTTGCTCTCTCAGCCTTTGGTCCATAGTCCAGACTTGATGTCCTAAGAAAAAAGAGATTAGACAACAAGTTAATAATATTTTATTTTAGAACTAGTGATCACATAAAAGCTTGTCCAAATACAACAAGAATAATCCCAGAAGACGGGCAAAGATAAAGGCACAACACATTTACGATCAACAAAACAACAAGTTATGAAAAGATATGCTAATTCAAATGTCAAATGTCATTTTGTAGAAGTTAGTAAAATAACTTCATGAAGGTGATCTACAAGCCATCTAGCTAACATTGACAAAATATGAATAAAGCAATCTAGCTCAGACTTAATAACAAGAAATGGACTTTCGTTTTAGGATAAATTGTGTTTTTTGTTTAGGATAAATTGTTAAGAAATTGGGGAGTAAAACGAAGGATGAGTTTACTTATGATTTCTTAAGACTATGTTGAAATTCACCGATTAAGCTATAATGTATAGTCGCGAACAAGACCATATATGGACATATCAACAAGTATATGGTACTGATATTTCATTTAGACATTTCATCGAGCAATTCACAATAAACAAAACAAAACAAGCAACGGCCGACTATAAGTATCAAAACCAATGGTCAGATGAGAATAAACTAGTAAATGACAAAGAAAAACAAACATTTATAGAATTAGCATCTTTGCTTTTACCACTATTGCAAGGAAACATTAAAAAAATGGAAACGAATATCTTTGGTTTATTGACAGTTCACTTAGACACTATGTCAAAGTTTTTGTCTTTTTGTTTTGGTGAAGCCGAATAGAGGTAGTGGGAAAGAGGTCTCCTGGAAAACGTGGTGTCACATGAGAAAACATGGTGGGAAAAATTTAGCGGCAAACGAAAATTATTTCCCACCAATTTACAAGGTGGGTTACAATCTTATACACTTGTACACGTTCATGATTACCCGCGAGGGTGGAGCCAAAATTTTTTGATCGAGAGACATGCTTTGATAAATTTTAGAAACTACACTATAAATTGGTACCTAGGCTATATTTGGCGCAAAACTTTTTGAAGCTTTTTAGGACAATGAGCGGTGAGCAATGAGCTTTTTGATTTTTAGTGTTCGTTTGGCATGAGAGCTGTGATTAGCTTTGCTATTTTTTAGGAAAGCTCATTTTTCCAATGCGTCTTTACGAAGCATTGAGCAGTGAGCTGTGGCTACTGCTCACAGCTCACAGCTACTTTTGCCAAACATAGCCTTAGTGGGGACAAATTACAAAAAAAAACCAAATATTTTCAAAAATTACAATTTTTTTGGCTAGGGGCACCTGCCCCTTGTGCCCCTTTATCTCCGCCGATGATTACCCGCGCATAACACCGAAGATGTATAGTTTTAACAAAATTTGGTTGCATCCATTTGTATTTTATATTTTGTACTATGAGTGTTCTGTTGGAAATTTAGTGCCACTAAGAGACATGGTCATACTTGTAAATGTGATTGGAGTTACAGAGTGTACACACATTAAGTTACTGAGAGTCCAAAACTCCTTGACTATGATAGAATTGTTGAACGAGCTAATGAGCTCATCAGGGAGTTTTACAAGTTTTATAAAAATCAGCCTAGGCGGCTGATTAATTGGCGCCTAGGCGCTAGCAGGGATTAACCACTCAAATTTTTACTACTCGGATTTATTAATCGGATTTGTCAAAAATTGGTCACCGTACCGATTAATATGATAAAAAAATCAGTCAAATTGGGCATAAATTGGCCAAATCGGACAAAAATCGGCCAAATCGGCCAACTCGGTTAACATGGGTCAACTTTTTCCCAAAATTAAAATTGAGATTTTTATTTCAGTATACCTTTCGTTTTTCACAAAAATGGTCCACATAACAAAGAAAACGCATCTTGAGCAGTGATAACACAAAATGTTGAATGTATGCTCGTTTTTCTTATTTCAATTGAATGCTATTGACACTAGTTCAATTCAAAAATTGATTTCTAAAAAGTAATTTAACCATTTGAACTTTGAACCTTAAATTATTTTGAAGCATTTCATTTTTGTTATATAAAATTTCAAAAACTTCTAAATTTATATAAAGAAGTCCAATCAGATTAATCCCATGATTAATTGCCACCTAACCGATTAATCGTTAACCGGTACCCACTGACGAAATACCCAACGTGTTGTTTAAGGTAACAATTGTTTTGTTGAGTGTGGATAAGTCGAGTTGCTCATGATCTACTAGAGCTATGCTCGCTAAAAACTTGATTCGAGTTAGAGATTAACATGAGACTCGTTTGAAAAACGAGCTCAAGCTCGAACTCCACACATTGAGTTGGATTAAGCTCACGAGTGTAAATGAGCTTATATATATATATATATATATATATATATATATATATATATATATATATATATATATATATATATATATATATATATATATATATATATATATATATATATATATATAATGTATATAAATATATTATAATTATAAATCATATAATTTTCACATTTTGGCTTTTAGAATACTAGAAACCTAAATTTAGTTCATAAATGTGTCAAGGCTGAGCCAAGTTTGAGTCATAAAAATAACTCGCAAGTCGAGCTCGAGCTTTACAAATAGTCTTGAAACAAGCCGAGCTCTCGGCTTGTTTACACCACTAAGTTTGCGGCTTTTCTGTTTTTTAAACAAAATACTCTAACAACAGTGATAACGTATCAATATTGGTGGCCCAAACCCACTAAATATACGCACTGATCAAAGCCCGTTACCAAGGCCCGTCAATATACATTTGATAGCGGCCCGACTAGAAACCTAAGAACATCTGGCTTGGCGAATCCTATCAGGCTATGCTGAACGCATAGTACCATTACTCCCTAACTGTCACTAACGGTTAATATGTAAATAAATACACAAGATTGTACATATAGCAACGACACGTATTTTTTCAATGGTCCTTACGTGCTATTAAACAAGCATCATGTATAGAACATGATATCAGTCGTTTTATTTAAACAACATAAACATCAACATATATCAGTTAAACAAAGTCAAATTCCTCTTAAAAGACATTTATACAGAATATTAATAGACTATAAAATATTTATGTAAAAATTTGCACTTAAACAAATATTGTCTATACTACATATAAAAGAAAAATGGTCATTGTGAAAAAGTGAAAAGTCAAGCAATGTGAAATGTTGAAAACCTTATATCTAAACAATTAAAGGAAACTGAATGGCTAGGCTGGGGTGGTTAACTCTCCTAGTGAGAAGATTCGAACTCGGGTCGAGAGACTTGGTGCCTTGGTGGCACGCAAGATACTCCAGTTGCACCAACTGCCGTTCAAAAAAAAATTAAAGGAACTATTGTAATTTTAATGCAAATAACCCAAAAAACTTAAAAACGAGGAATGTGAAAGTGGTAAATTCAACCCAGGACACCTTTTTCTGACCCAATTCGTCGGATTGACCCGGTTTAAATTGACCTATTTTTCGACCGGAACGCTTCTACCGGTTGAATCACCCGGGTCGAACCGAGTTTAAAAATTTATTCCTTAAATCAACAAACTTTTATTATTTTTAGTTTATAACACATAAACTTTTTTTATCAATAAAACTATATACCACTATAAAATCTCGTTGATATGCACGGGTACTCGTCTACTAACTATATAAGTACAAAAGACTATCTAATAATATAAACAAAATAATTAGTTTACAATTATATTACGTCTAATAAGTAACTGTCAAAAAGAATGAATGTGGGCAAAACTGCCTGGTACACCCTCGGTCTACTCACCCCTCCAAATTCATCCATTTCATTCGTTAAGAAAACTGCAATAAGCAACTGCTTTGGTCATCCTTCCATTCGTTCTCGCCGATCTTCAATTTAATTGATACGGTTTCCAGACCAAGCATCATCTTTGTCGAAATCACAGGTTAAACCGTAAAACTTCTCTTATATATGTTTAATATATCAATATGGGCAATATGTAATTTAATATATTGATGGTTGTTTTCAAACAGTTCGTATGGCATTTTGACTAATTTTATTGTTATAAGTAGTTTTCGTCATAAATTATTTGGTATCTTAGTGTAGACAGTTCATGACTTTACCAATTGTTTGCTTCACCATCCTCTAGGTTACTGGTTACTAGATTCAGTTAGTACCTTAGTTTTTAGGATTTGCTTTAAATGTGATAAAAAAAAATTTGTACGTTTGTGAATTGTTTATGTAAACAAAAACGGATATATGAACAAGAAGTTTAGTATGCTAAAGGAAATAGCAGTATTTATGTTGAATTTGAAATGTTGCAGATTTTTGTTACTTCTCTGCATTGCCTTCTGTGACTTTGACTTTGGAGAGTAAACCCGTTGTTTCTAAATGGATGCATATATAGTTACTTGTGTAACTTGTGTACTTTTGCGCTTCTGATGTGGTTTGTGTGTGGCCCTTCAACTAATTGTTGTGGGCTCAAGTCTCGTTTGAGACAGTTTTGTGATATTATATGAGATAGTAGGTGGTTTAGGCGTGTGAAGAATTTTTCTGCAAAATTATGTTTATGATACAACCCATTTTGACCCGAACATGCTCCAGCTTATGATATGACTAAACCCAGCATGCCCATTTATAAGTTGACTTTAGTATAAGTATGCTTATAGAAAAGTTACCTCCTGGAGTTGTTAAAAAGTTTTTAGCATGAGTTAGCGTCTGTATTCGGTTGAAAGTACGTTTGATCCCTCTTATTCTACTTTGATACTAAACATGCTCCAAACAAATTACATGACTAAAAAAACCATACATGACAAACCGACCCATTTTAATCAATACGTGATTCAATTTATTTAATGACCAAATAGTGGCTACGGGAACCTCTCAAGATTCGGATAAAGTAAGTTCTTTTACATATTCAGCTTGAGGCAGAGTGCCAGTTGCAAATATGGGTGTCAGTAGGGTCGGGTTGACCGACCCAAACCCGATAAGGCTTACTGGATCGGATTAAATCAGGTTAAGAAAAATTTGTCAGGATATTTAAAATTTTTAAGTAATACGAGTAATATAAAGGCCCAATACCAGTTCATTACAATATGCATTGGGACGTTTTCCCTGGTCCATTACAATATTTGTTGCTGCTTTTTAATGATTATTTATTTGATGCCGTAGCTACAGTTTTATATGTTCTAACTGTTGCTGCTATTTTAGTGCATTTGGGTCTTTAACATGAGTGTTCCCTTAGCCACTTGAGTTGTATTTTGGGTTGTAAACGCACCCCAATGAGCTTTAGAATAACCAAATGATTACACTATATGAACTATACAAGAAAAATAGTGAGACAATCAACTAATTATGAGTATTTTATTGTTGATCAGCTAGTCAACAGTATAGTTATATACTATTAGTTCAGTTTATGGATCTAGTTTTGTAATAAGTGATCTCTTTGATGCACTAACTGTTAGTATCTAGTTTTGTAGAGATTTAGTCGTATTTGTATCTTAATACATATAACATTTGTAACCTAACCGTATTCTCTATCATTTTCATTTGTGCCAGGTGACATTCTTTTGTAGTACTTCAAGCCGCAAGTGGAGATTAGCAAAGATGAAAATCAAGATTTCTAGGATCGCTGTTTAATAATTTTTTTTTTCTTTGTCATCTAGATATTTTATGTTCGTAATCTTACATTCGGCCAAATTTGTCAAGACAGAATACGATGTAATCTACGTTGAACATAGAATATTAATGTATTTGATTTCTTTTTTTAAATTATGTATGATATAATTATCATAGTTATAGCATTGCTTTAATTTGCATCAAACAAAAAAGGTTAAAAATCGTTAAAATAAGTGGCGAGTTATATGATTGAAAACAACTACAAGTGTTGCACTTCATATGATAAAGTGCTGCATACCTAATCTCAGTAACGAGAAAGTGTTGCACTTTGAATAAAAAAGTGTTGTGGTTGTGTTAAAAATGTTGTATTTGATTTTGAAAAGTGTTGCACTTAAGTATAGAAAGTGTCGCCTTTTATGTAAAAAGTGTTGCACGTGGATATAAAATGTGTTGCATTTTAATGTAATAAGTGTTGCGGTTGATTGTATGAGTGTTGCATTAAATAATTAAAAGTGTTGTATTTGAGTGCAAACAATGTTGCACTTTAGTGTATCACATTTGCTAAACATAGGCAACACATTTGAAAAATGTTGCATATTCCAATTAAGAGTGTCACTTATACCTAAGGCGACGTTACATAACGTAGCACTTGGTAAAGTGTCACATTAAGCATAATGCAACATTTTAAACACATAATACAACACTTTAGCGGTGTTGCTTTAACTTCATTTTCTAGTAGTGACCTTATTTTAACTGGATTGGATATTATTGTTGTTTTCTTGGTATTGTATTTTTTTTAATCAAGTTAAGTTAAGAGGGGAGGGAGTAATAACGCACCAACGGCGTTATTCCTAGGTGTCAAGTTTTCAACGCCGTTTCGGCGTTAACACCATTTCCAAGCTCATTTTTTTCCCTCTGCGTTGCCTTCCATGTTGCCACACTAACGCACGTTATGATAGTTTCTCCTTGTTTCAAAAACGCCCCCTGCCATTTGATTTTGAACGTTTGAAATGGACCGTTGTGTGCAACGTTTATATTTGCTAAAACCCAAAAAAAAAAAAAAAAAAAAAAAAAAAAAAAAAAAAGCCTCACAACACTATATATATACATATATAGATCTGATCAGCTCATGTCCAAAAAAAAGAAGAAAAAAAAACAGCCTCCTGTCCAAAAAAAAAAAAACAAATGATTCACAAAAAAATAAAATTCGATCCAAAAAAATGTCGGGACGCGATGATCAAAGTTTCATGAACTTGATGATGGGTTTTGGAAATCCTAACTTGAACAATGCCGGATCTTCGTCAATGCCTAACCCACTTAATTTCACTCCCGAACAACAACAACAATTTATGTTAATGTGGCACAAAGTTTCACACAAACCCAAACCGAGCAACATACACCGCCAACACCACAAACACAATCCTCACAAGCGGCATCCGTGGAGCCCGAAGATATATCTCCACCAAAGCAAAAAGTGGTGAAAGTGATAATGATGATATGAGGCATGCTAGACAATTCTATCGTGACGAACACAAAGGTGTTTCGTTTGCTCAAGAGGAAACGTGGTTGATTTTGAGGGCATGTCCAAAGTGGGATGCGCCGGAACCGATTGATTTAACCGGAGATGTCCCCGGTCAAAGCAACGAAGAGCTATTCGATCATGATGCACGACCACGTCCGCCCGGGAAAGCACGCACCGGGAAAAAACAAAAGTCCGATACATCGACTAGTACCGGGGGAAGTGCGTCATGCAACTTGGATTCTATGACAAACGAGCTTCGACTTAGACGGGAAGCGGCCCAAATGGCGTACGAGGCGGCTAGAACGAAAGATGAGACGACTACGCGTTTGGAGGAATTTAGATTTCTTAGTATGAAAATGAGTGACGTAGATCCGGAGGAGGCGTATTTTATCAAAATGGAAAAACAAAGAATCAAACAAAAATATAATTTGTAACATCCGTCACATCCGCCAACCGGTCCGTCAAACAACTAGTTTTTATTTTTATTATGTATGTGTTTTTTTTTTGTTTTTTGTTTTTTTTTTAGTTGTAATGTTTTTATTCCCTAATGTAATGTTTAGTTTTATTAATAAAATGGTTGAATGTTTAATAAATGAATTTGTTGAGGGTAGAATTTATAAATATGTAAAAAGTGGTGTTATTTGGTGTTATGATTTCCTGGTGTTTTTGGTGTTATGTTATTTGGTGTTAAAGTGATGTGGCGCTGATGTGGCAGTGGCATTGGTGTTATTTCGTGTTATGACTCCCTCCCCTCTAATGATATCTATCACAACTAACGTGAAACGGATATTATTAGGTAAAAAAGTGATACATCTTGTAATTAAGAATTATGATAAAATGTGAAGAAGTCGATCACAACCGTATATTTTAGATGCATCTAAAAAATTGGATGAATCTTCTTTTTGTTTCTCCTTCTCATTTGAATTGTGTAGTTAGTAATCATTCTCACCCTTCTCATTTTACTTTTGCTTCTCACATTCATTCCCTACTACCTTGTAAAACTTCTAATGCAATTAACACCAATGATTGTTCACTTCCATCGAATTATTATCATTGATTAAAAAATGTTGGTGATACTCGATACATGGCATATCGAAAGAGTTTGCAACAAGGCATATGAGTTCATGGATGATCGGGAGAGTTAACCATATCAGGAGATAACCACGTAATAACTTGCATTTATACCATTCACTACAATAATAAACCATATTTGGTCACGACCAACCTTTTAGCTGGTTGAGACCCCGATATCGCGACACAAAATTAAATTCAAGAATAAGTGGTTTACTATAAAGCGGGTTGAGCAAGCAAGGGAGGAGAAGCCAGATAACTAGAAGCACGGTGATGTTGCATGGCAGCACCTGGTCGACTATTGGGTCGATCCCGCTCGGCAGAAAAGATCGGAGATTAATGCCGAAAATTGATCTAAGAATGAAGTGTCGACCTATCAAGGATCGAGATCATTCACTGGTGGATGACATGAATATGTAAGACTTTTTATCATTTTTATTTTTATAATATTGTAAAGGTGTTGCATGAGTCATTATTAATTTGTTGAGACGCGATATGTAAATATTCGCATGGTGGCCGCTTTGACTCTCCGATTGCTGAGACGCGATATGTAAATATTTTTCTTTTCCTAACACACACACGTACTCATCATGTATGCGAACCTATTGATGGTGCACTAATTATCAAACACCCTTGATGAATCATCGGGGGTGTTTGCTAATTGGTGCAACACTTACCAAATACCCTTAATGTTGCAACAAAGATGTTTGATAATTGTTGCATCAATTATGTTAATACAAATAATGTTTAAAAACGTTATTTTTATATTTCAATTACGTTTTGATGATAACAAAATGTAAATAGACTTTACATCAAAATTACTTTGTATCCTTGTGTTTAAACTGCTTTAAGTATTATTACTATAAATTGTTTACACATCGATATATTTGCATGGAATGTGATTTAACATATTACTTAATTAAGTTATTATCACGTTACAAGTACCAATGGAGCATTAGTTCAATGGTTGGAGCACTTGTGCTTGAGTTAGTAGACCCAAGTTCAATTCTCATCCTTGGCATTTGTTTCATATAAGTACCCATTTCCGCAAAACGTATGGGCACACTGGAGAGGCTTTGTGGAATAAGAGCTCAGGAGTCAGAGTCTTGACTCGTGCTCACTTCAGTTGGTGCCCCACTAGGCCAGGAGAGTTGTCTGAGTTATTTCTTGTAGGGTGGACAATGACTGGTGCCAAAAGGCACTCGGGATCAGGGTGTTCCCGCCAATCTGCACATTTTTGTGGAATTATCACATTACAAGTGTACAAAGATACACATATTTGATTTCAAAGGTTGCTCAAGTGCTCAACATACACATGATCAAATACAAGCGACATGCATGGATAATGTATGACATGGCTAGCCATAGGCACTGTATTGTAAAGTTCAAATGTATATTAGCATGTTTTGACCCAACGATGTCAGTGTGTCTAATTACCAGCTAAAAGCTAAATGATTGTAGATTTAAGTTTGAATAAATTAGACAAGTCTGTACATATAAATGGTTATCATCAAAGATAAATACTTGTAGTACTTGTAAATTATAAACACGTTATATCATCTTCCATTTCTTTCTTGATTGATTAGAACGATCCTAAAACTAAAATGACTCAATCCGTCCTGAATAACGAGATCACGCAGTAAGGGTGTACATAAAATGTTTTATAATGTTATTATCAAGGTTCTACAACAACAAAGCACCATTATATTATTCAAAAACGAGGTAACAAAGAAATTTAAGATGCGTATCGTTTAGTACAAATGGATGAGTCTATTAGTTTCACAGCATGGTAGTTATTACACAAATTTAGATAAAGGGTACGACATTAATTGCCACATATTTGCCGACATATACATAATTAAACAAAATAAAGATTAGATAATGTATGAAATGATATAATCAGCTTTCCATCATAGACATTGTCTTGCTAAGCTCAAATTTTTTGTGCCTCGACTCAATGAAATCCGAAGCTTCTGCATCTATATCCTCTTCGTGTCGCATGAACTCATTTTTGTTCTTACGTTCATAGTAGTTTATGACATTAGTGTTTACCTGAGAATGGTTCGAGATTCTTTTGAACCCATTACCAACGAAGTAGATATCAGAATAAGGAGGTACATTGTGTAACTTATGTGGGGTGTCTTTCAATTTCGTTGTTGAGTTGTAGTTATACGACATATTGATGATGTTTTGTGTTGCGAATAGTTGGTTGATGAATTTGTTGATGAAGTGTTTACCTGAAACCTTAACATGTACTTATATACAAAGTTTAAGAAAGTTCAAGTTGTTAAATGTTGAAGAGAAGTCATGGAATCCGATTCTCATCTCTTTTTACTTATTTTGAACTCCGTTTTTAAGATATTGTCTTAGATTAGTAAAGATTACTCACCTAGCCATTTCGAAGCTATGATATGATTGGCTATTTTCGGCTGCCAACCTTTGAATCGTTGAGAAAGCATGGTGCCTTTGGTTTGATTTGAGAACTCGACAACGCGTCAAGCCTATACACGTTTCTAGAAGCAGTCGTAGATTATTTTATTCTTTTACATTTTTGAAACTAATAAAATAATGTATATATGAATAAGTAGCTTCATTAGAGATTTTTAATCTTAGTTCTTTAATTATACGGTGTTATGTATAGAAGCCTAACATATACTCCAATGCCATGTAGTAAGTGGAATAATATTAGTCAATGCCTTTAATGACCAAAAGGTTTGTGTCTTAATGATATCATTTGTTATGTAAGAAGCTCTTCAACCAAATAGTTGTGAGTTCGAGCTATGCTTAATGTTCGTCGATATACTAGAGTAGAGTCCGAGTCCTTGTAATATTAGTATGGACTAAGGCCCAAGGTCTAGAATGTTCATTGTAATGGTATTTATATATCACGTTTCTGATTAATGCAAGATAACGATTTACCCTATTAACTTACATGGTATCAGGCCATTAAGATTCACAAAACCCTGATCTTTCTGCCACTTTAATCTTCCGCCGCCTCTGGCCGCCGGCTACACGCCGGAGGTTCGGAGGGCTACCTTTAAACCTTAAGCTCTGTCGATTTTATTTTCTAATCATGTGAAGGATAGCGTATTTTTTGGTGTCGAGTTTTTGTAGCCGAGAAGCAGAAAAAGACGAAGCAGTACTAAGTTTCGTTATCAATAATAGTGTCATCATATTGCTTATTTTTTTGGCTGGATCCTTATTAATAAACTTTATAAAAGGCGCTGTCACTTTCAATACCTCCATCACTTCCCTGACGTTAGAGCCGGTAATTTTGACACGAAACATGTTAACACGACACGACACGACACGACCTGTTCTTAACAGGTTTTGTGTTTGATCTTAACAGGTTTCGTGTCTTAACAGGTCTGACTTGTTAAGACCTGTTAATTAACAGGTCTGACCTATTAAGACCTGTTATGACCTGTTAATATTATAATATATATATATATATATATAATAATATAATCCTTAAAATTAAAAACCCTAAAATCCTAAATCTATTCTATTATCCATTCATGTGGGTCTTTGAAATTGTATGAACTTTTGCATTATGTATCATAATGTATGTTAACAGGTTCTTAACAGGTGCATGTTAACAGGTTAACAGGTCTTAACAGGTTATTGTATCATTCGATTTGGTCATATGCATGTTAACAGGTTCTTAACAGGTCTTAACAGGTGCACCTGTTTATTTTCGTGTCGTGTTCGTGTTTGAAAAAAATAACACGATTAGTTAACAGGTCGTGTTCGTGTTTGGCCTTAACAGGTTCGTGTAACCTGTTATGCCAGCTCTACCTGACGTTGCAAATTCATTTGTTCGGTTAATGGATTATACCTTGGCCGTCATTGTTGACTAATCATATAGTAGATCCGAATGTTGACTTTGAAGATTTTGTCTGCTTGCTACAAGAAGAAGATTTGTTTCATAGTGAACAAATAAAAAAAAAACAAAAAAAACTTGTTTCTTATGTGATAACCAGTCACCACCTGTTTCCTTTAAGTGGTTGGTCATTGGTTCTGTGATAACCAGTCACCACCTGTTTTCTTTAAGTGGTTGGTCGTTGGTTCTGTGATAACCAGTCACCACGTTTATATTTTATTTTTCTTCTTGTTTCAGGAGTTTCATAATAGTTTGAGTGTTCGGTATCCTCCCGCTCAAACTGCGGAGGAGTGTTAGTCGATATACTAGAGTAGAGTCCGAGTCCTTGTAATATTAGTATGGCTAAGGCCCAAGGTCTAGAATGTTCATTGTAATGGTATTTATATACCACGTTTCTGATTAATGCAAGATAACGATTTACCCTATTAACTTACACTTAAGACATGTGAGTGCATATTTCGGATACATCTAAAAATTGGATGTATCTCCTCTTTGTTTCCTTCTTATTGTTATGAGATTAGAAATCATTTTCACCCTTCTCATTTTACTTTTTCTTCTCACTATATTCATTCCATACCTTGTAAAACTTCTAATGCAATCAACACCAACAATTGTTCACTTATATCAAATTATCATCATTGATCCAACAATGTTGGTGATACTCGATACACGACATATTGAAAGAGTATGCACTTTGCAACTTGGCATATGAGTTAATGGATGATCGAGAGTGAACCATATCATCGAGAGTGAACCATATCAGGAAATGACCACGTAATAACTTGCATTTATTACCATTGGTTTCGAATTTACTCAAAGTTTAGCATATCTTTCCGTTTTAGTTTGTTAAACTCTATATTGATAACAAATCATGTTGCTAATGTTTTATCAAATACGCGATTCATGAGACACAAGGATTCATCAAACAACTTGATGCAGTGTCGCTCTAAAAAAAACTTGGAGCAATTTTTATAGTTTATTTCTATGATTTTGATTTCAAGGTTTAACGTGAATCCATTTGACAACATAATCAACCTTATAAAATGTTATGCGGTCCAATTTGAGTAATATTAAATCAATATTCGAGATATTCGATTGACGTTCAAAACACGTACCACTTCATCATCTATAACAAAACAAATGGTTCAGTCTACTAAAGCTCTTAACAAATACAACATGTAGCACACAAAGACATAAGTATAATTTTTAGTGCAGACAGAATGCAGACCATCATTGGCATAACATCCTTAAACTGCAGGCCCAAAACTGTCACTGATCAGACTGCACCACTAAAACTTAACTATAGAATCTTCAAGCTCGACATTCTACCGGGTAAAAAAGCCAATGTTGCCAATTCATCTCACTTTTTTTTCCGAATCTTCTCACATTCCACGTAACTTTTAAGTTGAATATCTTGCACAATTTTGTTTTGACTTGAAGTTTTCCCTTTGAAAGCATGTGCATTTCTTTCTTTGCAAATAAATTACCCGGATGTCCATATCACCGCTTGCCACAATCTCGATGAATGATTAGGGAGATTAATGTTTCCATTAGACCAAAGCATTCCTCAATGGAAAAGGCGTTAACAACCCAAATCTTCCACTAACTAAAAGCCTTTTACCAAACACTCATAGCAAAGTTGCACATAACCAAATAATGAGAACACGATTACACCATGACGCCACATGAATGACATAATAATTAATCTAAATCGATGTCCCTCTTGTCTAACTCTCTCCTAACGAAATTTGGGAATTGAATTCAACGTGGAAAGCTTAATACTCAGAATCTCGAGCACATGAATTTATATATCATCCTAAGGTATGTGCCCAGTCCTATTGATGGTTAGGGTGAAGTATAACTTCTTGATACCTCATTTGTAAAAGTGTAAGAGCAGGTGCAAGAAGGAAATGACATACCTATGTGAATGTGAAGTTTTTTCACTTAAAGAGAGCTTTGGACTTTTTGCTCCGGTTACATTTATGAATGGATATAGACACATAGCTTGCATATTGTCATGTAGCTTTTAAGTGTTTGCGAACTTTTGTTAGTTTGTGTTTGTTATCTTTAGTTATTCAAATAGGTTGAAGGGTTCAATTATTACAACACCCTGATTCTCGAATATTTTGAATGTGTTATGTACTAAAATGGAAATTCAATCTTCAAGATATTTTCATGTTTGCACTACTTTTGTTTTAGTGTTTAATCTCATGTAAAAGAATTGTACTAAATTAGGGAGGATTGTTGAAACTTTTGTGCGATTGAAGGTTCATAACATACTTGAAAATAGGTTTGTAGGTACGGAGTGTACACCCATGCAATAAGTCACTAAACCTCCTTGACTCAAATATTGGTGTTATAAAAATCCGGTAGCTGTTGAATTATACTCTTCACTGAGTAAACTATGAATGAATTCATCAGACAGATGAGTTCATTGAGTTATACTCTTTAGTGAGTAGATTTTGAACGACCTCATTAGAGGGTTCAACTCTTCAGTTAGAAAGCTCATCAGTGAGTATACTCGGAGAGCAAGCTTATCAACGATTGCTCGAACTTATTGCCTAATAACTTGTAACGGTCTTTACCTATTCAAGGGAAGCTTTAGCTGCGTCGTCTTAATGATCATAGTTAATTGGTCTTGTAATCACTATTGGTATAATGGAGGAACATTTTGAGGAGATTAATTGGCCGATTAATTCTCATAATTCCATTGAATGAGTTTCTTCTCCATATAAGAAAAACAAATTTGCATGGGAAAATATACAAAAACCTAAAGATTCATAAGTAAAAGGGTTCTTGTATTTGTGCCTAAATCAAGAACATAACACTTTGAATTATCACAAAAAGATATTCATGAAAACTGAGTCGAATAGTTTCTTTTGAGAAGTGATTACACGATTTTTTGTAATATCCGGTTATTGATTATCTATAACCCCAACAAGTTTTACCATTAACTCTTACTAGCTAGTGCTTTTTTTTCTTTTCTTTTTTTCTTTTCTTTTTTTTTTTTTTTTTTTTTTACTGTTAGAATTGTAGTTATACAACATATTGATGGTATCATATACTAGTTTGAGAAGGTTCATGGTGTTAATGGTTGAAAAGAAGTCATATATGGAATCCGATTCTCATCTCTTTTTGCTTATTTTGGACTTCATTATGAGTGGGGTGTCTTTCAATTTCTTCTTTGTGTAACTTATGTGGGGTGTCTTTCAATTTCTTCTTTGATGAGTCGTGATGGTGATGGGTCGTTGAGTTGTTGTTATACGACATATTGATGGTGTTTGGTGTAGCAAATAGTTGGTTGATGGATTTGATGGTGTTGTGTTGAAAACTTGAAACCTGAACACATTAGTTATATAGTACTACACTAATACAGTACGTAGTCACGTTGTTAAATGTTGAAAAGAAGTCATGGAATCCGATTCTCATCTCCTTTTGCTTATTTTGAACTCCCTTTTTAAGATATTTTAGGCTAACCTTATATTTGGTATGTTGTCTTAAATTAGTAAGATTATTCACCATATAAGCTTTGAATCGTTAAGAAAGCTTGGTGGCTTTGGTTTGGTTTGACAACTGGACAACTCGTCAAGCCTATACACGTTTCTAAAAGCAGTCGTAGTTTACTCAGAATCTTTTACTTTTACGCTCTAGAAATAATGCATGTATTAGTAGCTTCATAACAGTTTTTAAATCTTTGTTTTCAATATAAGATGCTAGTGTATAGAAGCCTAACATATACGGACTATTGCAATGCCCGAAACAATGCAGTACGTAAGCAGTATAACATTAGTCAATACCTTATTTTAACTGGATTGGATATTATTGTTGTTTTCTTGGTATTGTATTTTTTTTAATCAAGTTAAGTTAAGAGGGGAGGGAGTAATAACGCACCAACGGCGTTATTCCTAGGTGTCAAGTTTTCAACGCCGTTTCGGCGTTAACACCATTTCCAAGCTCATTTTTTTCCCTCTGCGTTGCCTTCCATGTTGCCACACTAACGCACGTTATGATAGTTTCTCCTTGTTTCAAAAACGCCCCCTGCCATTTGATTTTGAACGTTTGAAATGGACCGTTGTGTGCAACGTTTATATTTGCTAAAACCCAAAAAAAAAAAAAAAAAAAAAAAAAAAAAAAAAAAAGCCTCACAACACTATATATATACATATATAGATCTGATCAGCTCATGTCCAAAAAAAAGAAGAAAAAAAAACAGCCTCCTGTCCAAAAAAAAAAAAACAAATGATTCACAAAAAAATAAAATTCGATCCAAAAAAATGTCGGGACGCGATGATCAAAGTTTCATGAACTTGATGATGGGTTTTGGAAATCCTAACTTGAACAATGCCGGATCTTCGTCAATGCCTAACCCACTTAATTTCACTCCCGAACAACAACAACAATTTATGTTAATGTGGCACAAAGTTTCACACAAACCCAAACCGAGCAACATACACCGCCAACACCACAAACACAATCCTCACAAGCGGCATCCGTGGAGCCCGAAGATATATCTCCACCAAAGCAAAAAGTGGTGAAAGTGATAATGATGATATGAGGCATGCTAGACAATTCTATCGTGACGAACACAAAGGTGTTTCGTTTGCTCAAGAGGAAACGTGGTTGATTTTGAGGGCATGTCCAAAGTGGGATGCGCCGGAACCGATTGATTTAACCGGAGATGTCCCCGGTCAAAGCAACGAAGAGCTATTCGATCATGATGCACGACCACGTCCGCCCGGGAAAGCACGCACCGGGAAAAAACAAAAGTCCGATACATCGACTAGTACCGGGGGAAGTGCGTCATGCAACTTGGATTCTATGACAAACGAGCTTCGACTTAGACGGGAAGCGGCCCAAATGGCGTACGAGGCGGCTAGAACGAAAGATGAGACGACTACGCGTTTGGAGGAATTTAGATTTCTTAGTATGAAAATGAGTGACGTAGATCCGGAGGAGGCGTATTTTATCAAAATGGAAAAACAAAGAATCAAACAAAAATATAATTTGTAACATCCGTCACATCCGCCAACCGGTCCGTCAAACAACTAGTTTTTATTTTTATTATGTATGTGTTTTTTTTTTGTTTTTTGTTTTTTTTTTAGTTGTAATGTTTTTATTCCCTAATGTAATGTTTAGTTTTATTAATAAAATGGTTGAATGTTTAATAAATGAATTTGTTGAGGGTAGAATTTATAAATATGTAAAAAGTGGTGTTATTTGGTGTTATGATTTCCTGGTGTTTTTGGTGTTATGTTATTTGGTGTTAAAGTGATGTGGCGCTGATGTGACAGTGGCATTGGTGTTATTTCGTGTTATGACTCCCTCCCCTCTAATGATATCTATCACAACTAACGTGAAACGGATATTATTAGGTAAAAAAGTGATACATCTTGTAATTAAGAATTATGATAAAATGTGAAGAAGTCGATCACAACCGTATATTTTAGATGCATCTAAAAAATTGGATGAATCTTCTTTTTGTTTCTCCTTCTCATTTGAATTGTGTAGTTAGTAATCATTCTCACCCTTCTCATTTTACTTTTGCTTCTCACATTCATTCCCTACTACCTTGTAAAACTTCTAATGCAATTAACACCAATGATTGTTCACTTCCATCGAATTATCATCATTGATTAAAAAATGTTGGTGATACTCGATACATGGCATATCGAAAGAGTTTGCAACAAGGCATATGAGTTCATGGATGATCGGGAGAGTTAACCATATCAGGAGATAACCACGTAATAACTTGCATTTATACCATTCACTACAATAATAAACCATATTTGGTCACGACCAACCTTTTAGCTGGTTGAGACCCCGATATCGCGACACAAAATTAAATTCAAGAATAAGTGGTTTACTATAAAGCGGGTTGAGCAAGCAAGGGAGGAGAAGCCAGATAACTAGAAGCACGGTGATGTTGCATGGCAGCACCTGGTCGACTATTGGGTCGATCCCGCTCGGCAGAAAAGATCGGAGATTAATGCCGAAAATTGATCTAAGAATGAAGTGTCGACCTATCAAGGATCGAGATCATTCACTGGTGGATGACATGAATATGTAAGACTTTTTATCATTTTTATTTTTATAATATTGTAAAGGTGTTGCATGAGTCATTATTAATTTGTTGAGACGCGATATGTAAATATTCGCATGGTGGCCGCTTTGACTCTCCGATTGCTGAGACGCGATATGTAAATATTTTTCTTTTCCTAACACACACACGTACTCATCATGTATGCGAACCTATTGATGGTGCACTAATTATCAAACACCCTTGATGAATCATCGGGGGTGTTTGCTAATTGGTGCAACACTTACCAAATACCCTTAATGTTGCAACAAAGATGTTTGATAATTGTTGCATCAATTATGTTAATACAAATAATGTTTAAAAACGTTATTTTTATATTTCAATTACGTTTTGATGATAACAAAATGTAAATAGACTTTACATCAAAATTACTTTGTATCCTTGTGTTTAAACTGCTTTAAGTATTATTACTATAAATTGTTTACACATCGATATATTTGCATGGAATGTGATTTAACATATTACTTAATTAAGTTATTATCACGTTACAAGTACCAATGGAGCATTAGTTCAATGGTTGGAGCACTTGTGCTTGAGTTAGTAGACCCAAGTTCAATTCTCATCCTTGGCATTTGTTTCATATAAGTACCCATTTCCGCAAAACGTATGGGCACACTGGAGAGGCTTTGTGGAATAAGAGCTCAGGAGTCAGAGTCTTGACTCGTGCTCACTTCAGTTGGTGCCCCACTAGGCCAGGAGAGTTGTCTGAGTTATTTCTTGTAGGGTGGACAATGACTGGTGCCAAAAGGCACTCGGGATCAGGGTGTTCCCGCCAATCTGCACATTTTTGTGGAATTATCACATTACAAGTGTACAAAGATACACATATTTGATTTCAAAGGTTGCTCAAGTGCTCAACATACACATGATCAAATACAAGCGACATGCATGGATAATGTATGACATGGCTAGCCATAGGCACTGTATTGTAAAGTTCAAATGTATATTAGCATGTTTTGACCCAACGATGTCAGTGTGTCTAATTACCAGCTAAAAGCTAAATGATTGTAGATTTAAGTTTGAATAAATTAGACAAGTCTGTACATATAAATGGTTATCATCAAAGATAAATACTTGTAGTACTTGTAAATTATAAACACGTTATATCATCTTCCATTTCTTTCTTGATTGATTAGAACGATCCTAAAACTAAAATGACTCAATCCGTCCTGAATAACGAGATCACGCAGTAAGGGTGTACATAAAATGTTTTATAATGTTATTATCAAGGTTCTACAACAACAAAGCACCATTATATTATTCAAAAACGAGGTAACAAAGAAATTTAAGATGCGTATCGTTTAGTACAAATGGATGAGTCTATTAGTTTCACAGCATGGTAGTTATTACACAAATTTAGATAAAGGGTACGACATTAATTGCCACATATTTGCCGACATATACATAATTAAACAAAATAAAGATTAGATAATGTATGAAATGATATAATCAGCTTTCCATCATAGACATTGTCTTGCTAAGCTCAAATTTTTTGTGCCTCGACTCAATGAAATCCGAAGCTTCTGCATCTATATCCTCTTCGTGTCGCATGAACTCATTTTTGTTCTTACGTTCATAGTAGTTTATGACATTAGTGTTTACCTGAGAATGGTTCGAGATTCTTTTGAACCCATTACCAACGAAGTAGATATCAGAATAAGGAGGTACATTGTGTAACTTATGTGGGGTGTCTTTCAATTTCGTTGTTGAGTTGTAGTTATACGACATATTGATGATGTTTTGTGTTGCGAATAGTTGGTTGATGAATTTGTTGATGAAGTGTTTACCTGAAACCTTAACATGTACTTATATACAAAGTTTAAGAAAGTTCAAGTTGTTAAATGTTGAAGAGAAGTCATGGAATCCGATTCTCATCTCTTTTTACTTATTTTGAACTCCGTTTTTAAGATATTGTCTTAGATTAGTAAAGATTACTCACCTAGCCATTTCGAAGCTATGATATGATTGGCTATTTTCGGCTGCCAACCTTTGAATCGTTGAGAAAGCATGGTGCCTTTGGTTTGATTTGAGAACTCGACAACGCGTCAAGCCTATACACGTTTCTAGAAGCAGTCGTAGATTATTTTATTCTTTTACATTTTTGAAACTAATAAAATAATGTATATATGAATAAGTAGCTTCATTAGAGATTTTTAATCTTAGTTCTTTAATTATACGGTGTTATGTATAGAAGCCTAACATATACTCCAATGCCATGTAGTAAGTGGAATAATATTAGTCAATGCCTTTAATGACCAAAAGGTTTGTGTCTTAATGATATCATTTGTTATGTAAGAAGCTCTTCAACCAAATAGTTGTGAGTTCGAGCTATGCTTAATGTTCGTCGATATACTAGAGTAGAGTCCGAGTCCTTGTAATATTAGTATGGACTAAGGCCCAAGGTCTAGAATGTTCATTGTAATGGTATTTATATATCACGTTTCTGATTAATGCAAGATAACGATTTACCCTATTAACTTACATGGTATCAGGCCATTAAGATTCACAAAACCCTGATCTTTCTGCCACTTTAATCTTCCGCCGCCTCTGGCCGCCGGCTACACGCCGGAGGTTCGGAGGGCTACCTTTAAACCTTAAGCTCTGTCGATTTTATTTTCTAATCATGTGAAGGATAGCGTATTTTTTGGTGTCGAGTTTTTGTAGCCGAGAAGCAGAAAAAGACGAAGCAGTACTAAGTTTCGTTATCAATAATAGTGTCATCATATTGCTTATTTTTTTGGCTGGATCCTTATTAATAAACTTTATAAAAGGCGCTGTCACTTTCAATACCTCCATCACTTCCCTGACGTTAGAGCCGGTAATTTTGACACGAAACATGTTAACACGACACGACACGACACGACCTGTTCTTAACAGGTTTTGTGTTTGATCTTAACAGGTTTCGTGTCTTAACAGGTCTGACTTGTTAAGACCTGTTAATTAACAGGTCTGACCTATTAAGACCTGTTATGACCTGTTAATATTATAATATATATATATATATATATATATATATAATAATATAATCCTTAAAATTAAAAACCCTAAAATCCTAAATCTATTCTATTATCCATTCATGTGGGTCTTTGAAATTGTATGAACTTTTGCATTATGTATCATAATGTATGTTAACAGGTTCTTAACAGGTGCATGTTAACAGGTTAACAGGTCTTAACAGGTTATTGTATCATTCGATTTGGTCATATGCATGTTAACAGGTTCTTAACAGGTCTTAACAGGTGCACCTGTTTATTTTCGTGTCGTGTTCGTGTTTGAAAAAAATAACACGATTAGTTAACAGGTCGTGTTCGTGTTTGGCCTTAACAGGTTCGTGTAACCTGTTATGCCAGCTCTACCTGACGTTGCAAATTCATTTGTTCGGTTAATGGATTATACCTTGGCCGTCATTGTTGACTAATCATATAGTAGATCCGAATGTTGACTTTGAAGATTTTGTCTGCTTGCTACAAGAAGAAGATTTGTTTCATAGTGAACAAATAAAAAAAAAACAAAAAAAACTTGTTTCTTATGTGATAACCAGTCACCACCTGTTTCCTTTAAGTGGTTGGTCATTGGTTCTGTGATAACCAGTCACCACCTGTTTTCTTTAAGTGGTTGGTCGTTGGTTCTGTGATAACCAGTCACCACGTTTATATTTTATTTTTCTTCTTGTTTCAGGAGTTTCATAATAGTTTGAGTGTTCGGTATCCTCCCGCTCAAACTGCGGAGGAGTGTTAGTCGATATACTAGAGTAGAGTCCGAGTCCTTGTAATATTAGTATGGCTAAGGCCCAAGGTCTAGAATGTTCATTGTAATGGTATTTATATACCACGTTTCTGATTAATGCAAGATAACGATTTACCCTATTAACTTACACTTAAGACATGTGAGTGCATATTTCGGATACATCTAAAAATTGGATGTATCTCCTCTTTGTTTCCTTCTTATTGTTATGAGATTAGAAATCATTTTCACCCTTCTCATTTTACTTTTTCTTCTCACTATATTCATTCCATACCTTGTAAAACTTCTAATGCAATCAACACCAACAATTGTTCACTTATATCAAATTATCATCATTGATCCAACAATGTTGGTGATACTCGATACACGACATATTGAAAGAGTATGCACTTTGCAACTTGGCATATGAGTTAATGGATGATCGAGAGTGAACCATATCATCGAGAGTGAACCATATCAGGAAATGACCACGTAATAACTTGCATTTATTACCATTGGTTTCGAATTTACTCAAAGTTTAGCATATCTTTCCGTTTTAGTTTGTTAAACTCTATATTGATAACAAATCATGTTGCTAATGTTTTATCAAATACGCGATTCATGAGACACAAGGATTCATCAAACAACTTGATGCAGTGTCGCTCTAAAAAAAACTTGGAGCAATTTTTATAGTTTATTTCTATGATTTTGATTTCAAGGTTTAACGTGAATCCATTTGACAACATAATCAACCTTATAAAATGTTATGCGGTCCAATTTGAGTAATATTAAATCAATATTCGAGATATTCGATTGACGTTCAAAACACGTACCACTTCATCATCTATAACAAAACAAATGGTTCAGTCTACTAAAGCTCTTAACAAATACAACATGTAGCACACAAAGACATAAGTATAATTTTTAGTGCAGACAGAATGCAGACCATCATTGGCATAACATCCTTAAACTGCAGGCCCAAAACTGTCACTGATCAGACTGCACCACTAAAACTTAACTATAGAATCTTCAAGCTCGACATTCTACCGGGTAAAAAAGCCAATGTTGCCAATTCATCTCACTTTTTTTTCCGAATCTTCTCACATTCCACGTAACTTTTAAGTTGAATATCTTGCACAATTTTGTTTTGACTTGAAGTTTTCCCTTTGAAAGCATGTGCATTTCTTTCTTTGCAAATAAATTACCCGGATGTCCATATCACCGCTTGCCACAATCTCGATGAATGATTAGGGAGATTAATGTTTCCATTAGACCAAAGCATTCCTCAATGGAAAAGGCGTTAACAACCCAAATCTTCCACTAACTAAAAGCCTTTTACCAAACACTCATAGCAAAGTTGCACATAACCAAATAATGAGAACACGATTACACCATGACGCCACATGAATGACATAATAATTAATCTAAATCGATGTCCCTCTTGTCTAACTCTCTCCTAACGAAATTTGGGAATTGAATTCAACGTGGAAAGCTTAATACTCAGAATCTCGAGCACATGAATTTATATATCATCCTAAGGTATGTGCCCAGTCCTATTGATGGTTAGGGTGAAGTATAACTTCTTGATACCTCATTTGTAAAAGTGTAAGAGCAGGTGCAAGAAGGAAATGACATACCTATGTGAATGTGAAGTTTTTTCACTTAAAGAGAGCTTTGGACTTTTTGCTCCGGTTACATTTATGAATGGATATAGACACATAGCTTGCATATTGTCATGTAGCTTTTAAGTGTTTGCGAACTTTTGTTAGTTTGTGTTTGTTATCTTTAGTTATTCAAATAGGTTGAAGGGTTCAATTATTACAACACCCTGATTCTCGAATATTTTGAATGTGTTATGTACTAAAATGGAAATTCAATCTTCAAGATATTTTCATGTTTGCACTACTTTTGTTTTAGTGTTTAATCTCATGTAAAAGAATTGTACTAAATTAGGGAGGATTGTTGAAACTTTTGTGCGATTGAAGGTTCATAACATACTTGAAAATAGGTTTGTAGGTACGGAGTGTACACCCATGCAATAAGTCACTAAACCTCCTTGACTCAAATATTGGTGTTATAAAAATCCGGTAGCTGTTGAATTATACTCTTCACTGAGTAAACTATGAATGAATTCATCAGACAGATGAGTTCATTGAGTTATACTCTTTAGTGAGTAGATTTTGAACGACCTCATTAGAGGGTTCAACTCTTCAGTTAGAAAGCTCATCAGTGAGTATACTCGGAGAGCAAGCTTATCAACGATTGCTCGAACTTATTGCCTAATAACTTGTAACGGTCTTTACCTATTCAAGGGAAGCTTTAGCTGCGTCGTCTTAATGATCATAGTTAATTGGTCTTGTAATCACTATTGGTATAATGGAGGAACATTTTGAGGAGATTAATTGGCCGATTAATTCTCATAATTCCATTGAATGAGTTTCTTCTCCATATAAGAAAAACAAATTTGCATGGGAAAATATACAAAAACCTAAAGATTCATAAGTAAAAGGGTTCTTGTATTTGTGCCTAAATCAAGAACATAACACTTTGAATTATCACAAAAAGATATTCATGAAAACTGAGTCGAATAGTTTCTTTTGAGAAGTGATTACACGATTTTTTGTAATATCCGGTTATTGATTATCTATAACCCCAACAAGTTTTACCATTAACTCTTACTAGCTAGTGCTTTTTTTTCTTTTCTTTTTTTCTTTTTTTTTTTTTTTTTTTTTTTTTTACTGTTAGAATTGTAGTTATACAACATATTGATGGTATCATATACTAGTTTGAGAAGGTTCATGGTGTTAATGGTTGAAAAGAAGTCATATATGGAATCCGATTCTCATCTCTTTTTGCTTATTTTGGACTTCATTATGAGTGGGGTGTCTTTCAATTTCTTCTTTGTGTAACTTATGTGGGGTGTCTTTCAATTTCTTCTTTGATGAGTCGTGATGGTGATGGGTCGTTGAGTTGTTGTTATACGACATATTGATGGTGTTTGGTGTAGCAAATAGTTGGTTGATGGATTTGATGGTGTTGTGTTGAAAACTTGAAACCTGAACACATTAGTTATATAGTACTACACTAATACAGTACGTAGTCACGTTGTTAAATGTTGAAAAGAAGTCATGGAATCCGATTCTCATCTCCTTTTGCTTATTTTGAACTCCCTTTTTAAGATATTTTAGGCTAACCTTATATTTGGTATGTTGTCTTAAATTAGTAAGATTATTCACCATATAAGCTTTGAATCGTTAAGAAAGCTTGGTGGCTTTGGTTTGGTTTGACAACTGGACAACTCGTCAAGCCTATACACGTTTCTAAAAGCAGTCGTAGTTTACTCAGAATCTTTTACTTTTACGCTCTAGAAATAATGCATGTATTAGTAGCTTCATAACAGTTTTTAAATCTTTGTTTTCAATATAAGATGCTAGTGTATAGAAGCCTAACATATACGGACTATTGCAATGCCCGAAACAATGCAGTACGTAAGCAGTATAACATTAGTCAATACCTTATTTTAACTGGATTGGATATTATTGTTGTTTTCTTGGTATTGTATTTTTTTTAATCAAGTTAAGTTAAGAGGGGAGGGAGTAATAACGCACCAACGGCGTTATTCCTAGGTGTCAAGTTTTCAACGCCGTTTCGGCGTTAACACCATTTCCAAGCTCATTTTTTTCCCTCTGCGTTGCCTTCCATGTTGCCACACTAACGCACGTTATGATAGTTTCTCCTTGTTTCAAAAACGCCCCCTGCCATTTGATTTTGAACGTTTGAAATGGACCGTTGTGTGCAACGTTTATATTTGCTAAAACCCAAAAAAAAAAAAAAAAAAAAAAAAAAAGCCTCACAACACTATATATATACATATATAGATCTGATCAGCTCATGTCCAAAAAAAAAGAAGAAAAAAAAACAGCCTCCTGTCCAAAAAAAAAAAAACAAATGATTCACAAAAAAATAAAATTCGATCCAAAAAAATGTCGGGACGCGATGATCAAAGTTTCATGAACTTGATGATGGGTTTTGGAAATCCTAACTTGAACAATGCCGGATCTTCGTCAATGCCTAACCCACTTAATTTCACTCCCGAACAACAACAACAATTTATGTTAATGTGGCACAAAGTTTCACACAAACCCAAACCGAGCAACATACACCGCCAACACCACAAACACAATCCTCACAAGCGGCATCCGTGGAGCCCGAAGATATATCTCCACCAAAGCAAAAAGTGGTGAAAGTGATAATGATGATATGAGGCATGCTAGACAATTCTATCGTGACGAACACAAAGGTGTTTCGTTTGCTCAAGAGGAAACGTGGTTGATTTTGAGGGCATGTCCAAAGTGGGATGCGCCGGAACCGATTGATTTAACCGGAGATGTCCCCGGTCAAAGCAACGAAGAGCTATTCGATCATGATGCACGACCACGTCCGCCCGGGAAAGCACGCACCGGGAAAAAACAAAAGTCCGATACATCGACTAGTACCGGGGGAAGTGCGTCATGCAACTTGGATTCTATGACAAACGAGCTTCGACTTAGACGGGAAGCGGCCCAAATGGCGTACGAGGCGGCTAGAACGAAAGATGAGACGACTACGCGTTTGGAGGAATTTAGATTTCTTAGTATGAAAATGAGTGACGTAGATCCGGAGGAGGCGTATTTTATCAAAATGGAAAAACAAAGAATCAAACAAAAATATAATTTGTAACATCCGTCACATCCGCCAACCGGTCCGTCAAACAACTAGTTTTTATTTTTATTATGTATGTGTTTTTTTTTTGTTTTTTGTTTTTTTTTTAGTTGTAATGTTTTTATTCCCTAATGTAATGTTTAGTTTTATTAATAAAATGGTTGAATGTTTAATAAATGAATTTGTTGAGGGTAGAATTTATAAATATGTAAAAAGTGGTGTTATTTGGTGTTATGATTTCCTGGTGTTTTTGGTGTTATGTTATTTGGTGTTAAAGTGATGTGGCGCTGATGTGACAGTGGCATTGGTGTTATTTCGTGTTATGACTCCCTCCCCTCTAATGATATCTATCACAACTAACGTGAAACGGATATTATTAGGTAAAAAAGTGATACATCTTGTAATTAAGAATTATGATAAAATGTGAAGAAGTCGATCACAACCGTATATTTTAGATGCATCTAAAAAATTGGATGAATCTTCTTTTTGTTTCTCCTTCTCATTTGAATTGTGTAGTTAGTAATCATTCTCACCCTTCTCATTTTACTTTTGCTTCTCACATTCATTCCCTACTACCTTGTAAAACTTCTAATGCAATTAACACCAATGATTGTTCACTTCCATCGAATTATCATCATTGATTAAAAAATGTTGGTGATACTCGATACATGGCATATCGAAAGAGTTTGCAACAAGGCATATGAGTTCATGGATGATCGGGAGAGTTAACCATATCAGGAGATAACCACGTAATAACTTGCATTTATACCATTCACTACAATAATAAACCATATTTGGTCACGACCAACCTTTTAGCTGGTTGAGACCCCGATATCGCGACACAAAATTAAATTCAAGAATAAGTGGTTTACTATAAAGCGGGTTGAGCAAGCAAGGGAGGAGAAGCCAGATAACTAGAAGCACGGTGATGTTGCATGGCAGCACCTGGTCGACTATTGGGTCGATCCCGCTCGGCAGAAAAGATCGGAGATTAATGCCGAAAATTGATCTAAGAATGAAGTGTCGACCTATCAAGGATCGAGATCATTCACTGGTGGATGACATGAATATGTAAGACTTTTTATCATTTTTATTTTTATAATATTGTAAAGGTGTTGCATGAGTCATTATTAATTTGTTGAGACGCGATATGTAAATATTCGCATGGTGGCCGCTTTGACTCTCCGATTGCTGAGACGCGATATGTAAATATTTTTCTTTTCCTAACACACACACGTACTCATCATGTATGCGAACCTATTGATGGTGCACTAATTATCAAACACCCTTGATGAATCATCGGGGGTGTTTGCTAATTGGTGCAACACTTACCAAATACCCTTAATGTTGCAACAAAGATGTTTGATAATTGTTGCATCAATTATGTTAATACAAATAATGTTTAAAAACGTTATTTTTATATTTCAATTACGTTTTGATGATAACAAAATGTAAATAGACTTTACATCAAAATTACTTTGTATCCTTGTGTTTAAACTGCTTTAAGTATTATTACTATAAATTGTTTACACATCGATATATTTGCATGGAATGTGATTTAACATATTACTTAATTAAGTTATTATCACGTTACAAGTACCAATGGAGCATTAGTTCAATGGTTGGAGCACTTGTGCTTGAGTTAGTAGACCCAAGTTCAATTCTCATCCTTGGCATTTGTTTCATATAAGTACCCATTTCCGCAAAACGTATGGGCACACTGGAGAGGCTTTGTGGAATAAGAGCTCAGGAGTCAGAGTCTTGACTCGTGCTCACTTCAGTTGGTGCCCCACTAGGCCAGGAGAGTTGTCTGAGTTATTTCTTGTAGGGTGGACAATGACTGGTGCCAAAAGGCACTCGGGATCAGGGTGTTCCCGCCAATCTGCACATTTTTGTGGAATTATCACATTACAAGTGTACAAAGATACACATATTTGATTTCAAAGGTTGCTCAAGTGCTCAACATACACATGATCAAATACAAGCGACATGCATGGATAATGTATGACATGGCTAGCCATAGGCACTGTATTGTAAAGTTCAAATGTATATTAGCATGTTTTGACCCAACGATGTCAGTGTGTCTAATTACCAGCTAAAAGCTAAATGATTGTAGATTTAAGTTTGAATAAATTAGACAAGTCTGTACATATAAATGGTTATCATCAAAGATAAATACTTGTAGTACTTGTAAATTATAAACACGTTATATCATCTTCCATTTCTTTCTTGATTGATTAGAACGATCCTAAAACTAAAATGACTCAATCCGTCCTGAATAACGAGATCACGCAGTAAGGGTGTACATAAAATGTTTTATAATGTTATTATCAAGGTTCTACAACAACAAAGCACCATTATATTATTCAAAAACGAGGTAACAAAGAAATTTAAGATGCGTATCGTTTAGTACAAATGGATGAGTCTATTAGTTTCACAGCATGGTAGTTATTACACAAATTTAGATAAAGGGTACGACATTAATTGCCACATATTTGCCGACATATACATAATTAAACAAAATAAAGATTAGATAATGTATGAAATGATATAATCAGCTTTCCATCATAGACATTGTCTTGCTAAGCTCAAATTTTTTGTGCCTCGACTCAATGAAATCCGAAGCTTCTGCATCTATATCCTCTTCGTGTCGCATGAACTCATTTTTGTTCTTACGTTCATAGTAGTTTATGACATTAGTGTTTACCTGAGAATGGTTCGAGATTCTTTTGAACCCATTACCAACGAAGTAGATATCAGAATAAGGAGGTACATTGTGTAACTTATGTGGGGTGTCTTTCAATTTCGTTGTTGAGTTGTAGTTATACGACATATTGATGATGTTTTGTGTTGCGAATAGTTGGTTGATGAATTTGTTGATGAAGTGTTTACCTGAAACCTTAACATGTACTTATATACAAAGTTTAAGAAAGTTCAAGTTGTTAAATGTTGAAGAGAAGTCATGGAATCCGATTCTCATCTCTTTTTACTTATTTTGAACTCCGTTTTTAAGATATTGTCTTAGATTAGTAAAGATTACTCACCTAGCCATTTCGAAGCTATGATATGATTGGCTATTTTCGGCTGCCAACCTTTGAATCGTTGAGAAAGCATGGTGCCTTTGGTTTGATTTGAGAACTCGACAACGCGTCAAGCCTATACACGTTTCTAGAAGCAGTCGTAGATTATTTTATTCTTTTACATTTTTGAAACTAATAAAATAATGTATATATGAATAAGTAGCTTCATTAGAGATTTTTAATCTTAGTTCTTTAATTATACGGTGTTATGTATAGAAGCCTAACATATACTCCAATGCCATGTAGTAAGTGGAATAATATTAGTCAATGCCTTTAATGACCAAAAGGTTTGTGTCTTAATGATATCATTTGTTATGTAAGAAGCTCTTCAACCAAATAGTTGTGAGTTCGAGCTATGCTTAATGTTCGTCGATATACTAGAGTAGAGTCCGAGTCCTTGTAATATTAGTATGGACTAAGGCCCAAGGTCTAGAATGTTCATTGTAATGGTATTTATATATCACGTTTCTGATTAATGCAAGATAACGATTTACCCTATTAACTTACATGGTATCAGGCCATTAAGATTCACAAAACCCTGATCTTTCTGCCACTTTAATCTTCCGCCGCCTCTGGCCGCCGGCTACACGCCGGAGGTTCGGAGGGCTACCTTTAAACCTTAAGCTCTGTCGATTTTATTTTCTAATCATGTGAAGGATAGCGTATTTTTTGGTGTCGAGTTTTTGTAGCCGAGAAGCAGAAAAAGACGAAGCAGTACTAAGTTTCGTTATCAATAATAGTGTCATCATATTGCTTATTTTTTTGGCTGGATCCTTATTAATAAACTTTATAAAAGGCGCTGTCACTTTCAATACCTCCATCACTTCCCTGACGTTAGAGCCGGTAATTTTGACACGAAACATGTTAACAAGACACGACACGACACGACCTGTTCTTAACAGGTTTTGTGTTTGATCTTAACAGGTTTCGTGTCTTAACAGGTCTGACTTGTTAAGACCTGTTAATTAACAGGTCTGACCTATTAAGACCTGTTATGACCTGTTAATATTATAATATATATATATATAATAATATAATCCTTAAAATTAAAAACCTTAAAATCCTAAATCTATTCTATTATCCATTAATGTGGGTCTTTGAAATTGTATGAACTTTTGCATTATGTATCATAATGTATGTTAACAGGTTCTTAACAGGTGCATGTTAACAGGTTAACAGGTCTTAACAGGTTATTGTATCATTCGATTTGGTCATATGCATGTTAACAGGTTCTTAACAGGTCTTAACAGGTGCACCTGTTTATTTTCGTGTCATGTTCGTGTTTGAAAAAAATAACACGATTAGTTAACAGGTCGTGTTCGTGTTTGGCCTTAACAGGTTCGTGTAACCTGTTATGCCAGCTCTACCTGACGTTGCAAATTCATTTGTTCGGTTAATGGATTATACCTTGGCCGTCATTGTTGACTAATCATATAGTAGATCCGAATGTTGACTTTGAAGATTTTGTCTGCTTGCTACAAGAAGAAGATTTGTTTCATAGTGAACAAATAAAAAAAAACAAAAAAAACTTGTTTCTTATGTGATAACCAGTCACCACCTGTTTCCTTTAAGTGGTTGGTCATTGGTTCTGTGATAACCAGTCACCACCTGTTTTCTTTAAGTGGTTGGTCGTTGGTTCTGTGATAACCAGTCACCACGTTTATATTTTATTTTTCTTCTTGTTTCAGGAGTTTCATAATAGTTTGAGTGTTCGGTATCCTCCCGCTCAAACTGCGGAGGAGTGTTAGTCGATATACTAGAGTAGAGTCCGAGTCCTTGTAATATTAGTATGGCTAAGGCCCAAGGTCTAGAATGTTCATTGTAATGGTATTTATATACCACGTTTCTGATTAATGCAAGATAACGATTTACCCTATTAACTTACACTTAAGACATGTGAGTGCATATTTCGGATACATCTAAAAATTGGATGTATCTCCTCTTTGTTTCCTTCTTATTGTTATGAGATTAGAAATCATTTTCACCCTTCTCATTTTACTTTTTCTTCTCACTATATTCATTCCATACCTTGTAAAACTTCTAATGCAATCAACACCAACAATTGTTCACTTATATCAAATTATCGTCATTGATCCAACAATGTTGGTGATACTCGATACACGACATATTGAAAGAGTATGCACTTTGCAACTTGGCATATGAGTTAATGGATGATCGAGAGTGAACCATATCATCGAGAGTGAACCATATCAGGAAATGACCACGTAATAACTTGCATTTATTACCATTGGTTTCGAATTTACTCAAAGTTTAGCATATCTTTCCGTTTTAGTTTGTTAAACTCTATATTGATAACAAATCATGTTGCTAATGTTTTATCAAATACGCGATTCATGAGACACAAGGATTCATCAAACAACTTGATGCAGTGTCGCTCTAAAAAAAACTTGGAGCAATTTTTATAGTTTATTTCTATGATTTTGATTTCAAGGTTTAACGTGAATCCATTTGACAACATAATCAACCTTATAAAATGTTATGCGATCCAATTTGAGTAATATTAAATCAATATTCGAGATATTCGATTGACGTTCAAAACACGTACCACTTCATCATCTATAACAAAACAAATGGTTCAGTCTACTAAAGCTCTTAACAAATACAACATGTAGCACACAAAGACATAAGTATAATTTTTAGTGCAGACAGAATGCAGACATAAGCTCTTAACAAATGCAGACCATCATTGGCATAACATCCTTAAACTGCAGGCCCAAAACTGTCACTGATCAAACTGCACCACTAAAACTTAACTATAGAATCTTCAAGCTCGACATTCTACCGGGTAAAAAAGCCAATGTTGCCAATTCATCTCACTTTTTTTTCCGAATCTTCTCACATTCCACGTAACTTTTAAGTTGAATATCTTGCACAATTTTGTTTTGACTTGAAGTTTTCCCTTTGAAAGCATGTGCATTTCTTTCTTTGCAAATAAATTACCCGGATGTCCATATCACCGCTTGCCACAATCTCGATGAATGATTAGGGAGATTAATGTTTCCATTAGACCAAAGCATTCCTCAATGGAAAAGGCGTTAACAACCCAAATCTTCCACTAACTAAAAGCCTTTTACCAAACACTCATAGCAAAGTTGCACATAACCAAATAATGAGAACACGATTACACCATGACGCCACATGAATGACATAATAATTAATCTAAATCGATGTCCCTCTTGTCTAACTCTCTCCTAACGAAATTTGGGAATTGAATTCAACGTGGAAAGCTTAATACTCAGAATCTCGAGCACATGAATTTATATATCATCCTAAGGTATGTGCCCAGTCCTATTGATGGTTAGGGTGAAGTATAACTTCTTGATACCTCATTTGTAAAAGTGTAAGAGCAGGTGCAAGAAGGAAATGACATACCTATGTGAATGTGAAGTTTTTTCACTTAAAGAGAGCTTTGTACTTTTTGCTCCGGTTACATTTATGAATGGATATAGACACATAGCTTGCATATTGTCATGTAGCTTTTAAGTGTTTGCGAACTTTTGTTAGTTTGTGTTTGTTATCTTTAGTTATTCAAATAGGTTGAAGGGTTCAATTATTACAACACCCTGATTCTCGAATATTTTGAATGTGTTATGTACTAAAATGGAAATTCAATCTTCAAGATATTTTCATGTTTGCACTACTTTTGTTTTAGTGTTTAATCTCATGTAAAAGAATTGTACTAAATTAGGGAGGATTGTTGAAACTTTTGTGCGATTGAAGGTTCATAACATACTTGAAAATAGGTTTGTAGGTACGGAGTGTACACCCATGCAATAAGTCACTAAACCTCCTTGACTCAAATATTGGTGTTATAAAAATCCGGTAGCTGTTGAATTATACTCTTCACTGAGTAAACTATGAATGAATTCATCAGACAGATGAGTTCATTGAGTTATACTCTTTAGTGAGTAGATTTTGAACGACCTCATTAGAGGGTTCAACTCTTCAGTTAGAAAGCTCATCAGTGAGTATACTCGGAGAGCAAGCTTATCAACGATTGCTCGAACTTATTGCCTAATAACTTGTAACGGTCTTTACCTATTCAAGGGAAGCTTTAGCTGCGTCGTCTTAATGATCATAGTTAATTGGTCTTGTAATCACTATTGGTATAATGGAGGAACATTTTGAGGAGATTAATTGGCCGATTAATTCTCATAATTCCATTGAATGAGTTTCTTCTCCATATAAGAAAAACAAATTTGCATGGGAAAATATACAAAAACCTAAAGATTCATAAGTAAAAGGGTTCTTGTATTTGTGCCTAAATCAAGAACATAACACTTTGAATTATCACAAAAAGATATTCATGAAAACTGAGTCGAATAGTTTCTTTTGAGAAGTGATTACACGATTTTTTGTAATATCCGGTTATTGATTATCTATAACCCCAACAAGTTTTACCATTAACTCTTACTAGCTAGTGCTTTTTTTTCTTTTCTTTTTTTCTTTTCTTTTTTTTTTTTTTTTTTTTTACTGTTAGAATTGTAGTTATACAACATATTGATGGTATCATATACTAGTTTGAGAAGGTTCATGGTGTTAATGGTTGAAAAGAAGTCATATATGGAATCCGATTCTCATCTCTTTTTGCTTATTTTGGACTTCATTATGAGTTTTATATTCGATATATTGTCTTAAGTTAATAGGATGATTCATCTAGCCATTTAGAAGCTAGCTATATATGATATGATTGGTTTTTTCGGCTGCCAACCTTTGAATCGTTAAAAATCTCGGTCGCTTTGGTTTGGTTTGACAACTCGCCTCGCCTGCTTAACATATGCACGTTACTAAAAGCAGTCGTAGTTAAGAATCTTTAACTTTTACTTTCTAGAAATAATGTATCATTAGTAGCTTCATTAGAACCTTTTAATCTTAGTTTTTTATAAGATGTTAGTGTATAGAAGCCTAAACATATATTGCAATGCTCGAATGGGAAACGGATATATTATTAGGCAAAAGGTGGTATATCATGTAAAACTTTCAATGCAATTAACGCCAATAATAGTTCATTTTCCTCATTGATCCAACAATTTTGAACCTTCACTGATCCAACAAGTTTGTTGATACTCGATACATGGCATACTAAAGAGTTGGCAATCTGTCATATAAGTGCATGGAAGATTGCGAGTTAACCATATCAAGGAGGATTAAGCCATTAATTTCGACTTTCTTCAATGTTGTGTATATTTTTCGTTTTAGTTCGACTCTATAATGATAACGAATCGCGTTACTGAAGTTTCATCAAACACGTGATTCATTACTTACAGAGATTCATCATGTGCATGAACTTGTTTTGATACAATCTTATATTTAATCACTATGAACACATATTCTTTCATGAGCATATGAAAATAAATTTTGGTTAAGTGACACTCCCTATTGATTATTGTAAGAAATTTAGAGTTCAAGTAAGTATTCTTTGAAAGCATATAGAACTGGAAATTAATTTTGAACAATTTTTCCATAAAAATAGAACGCTTTGTTAATAAACTAAAGTAAGATAAAACTGATGCATCTCTTGAAGCTTTCTTAGAATAGACTTCCTAGAACAACTCTGATATTTATTATAAAGATGAATTCATAAAACAAATATCAAGGTTATAAATTTGATTACTAGTTATTATTCGGAAGTTTGAAATACTTATCTAACAATTGTAAATGTACATTTGTTATAGATAAATTATTTGTTTTCGATAACATGAAAATACAGGCCTGGGCGTCTAATTGGGGTTGTCCTGAAATCAGGACTACCCGGCGGAGTTTGAGAATGAGAATATTGGACCTGATCATGATATGGAAAGACAAGCAATCATAAAGGGAATATCATGGGCCTAATTGATGAGTCAAATGGTGACGTTGATGGCATTCGTGTAGGATCGCTCAAAAAACTAAAAAACAATATGAGAGAAATAACACTTAATTCATATATAATAAATGTGAGTCTCTTTCGTTAAAGCAATGGTACATTTCAGAACCGATTACTTGCTGCAGAGAGGATTTTCAGTTTATGCTCTTCATCTATTATTAGTTTCCATACAGGTTACTATGTCAACTTTGCTGAAAATTCATTTAGATGTTATGGACTTATGGATCTTTTTCCTTTCATGGCCATTTTCAAGCCGGTAATGGTTAATATTAAGCAATTAGTCCAGTTGTATTGATCAAACATTATTTTATCGACTCTAATCATAGACAGAACATCCTTGCATGTCTTACGAGCTCTAATTCTAAACAAAGATATTGGAACTAATCTTTCGCTTTTGGTGTAATCATACTCTTATAGGAATTCATGTACCAAAGCATGCTTTTAATAAAGGTACCATGTATCATTCACATGTACTGTGCATACACATCCGTAATCTGTTCTGGGACTTTTCTTTTTCGCAAAAGTCCAGCAGATCAATCTCAGGGCACAATAAGTCATAAGTATTTGTACTCTAGATCAACTAAAGCTATATGTCTCGTTCGCTTTCCATTCTTGGTATAAGTTAAACCAAATGTTTCATTAATTCTTTTAAAACCATTTATATTTGATATTATCCATTCAATCATTAACTTTGCAAATATTTTGCTCTTTGGAACTAAATAACAGCAAATTATATATCATCAATTAAGATAAAGCAGTCAGTCACTGATCGACATCCGTTATTAACTGCTTATGCATTCGTTACATACGTAGTAAATAGAAAAAGCAAACACATTATTTAGAGCGGTAACCCACCAACTTACGAATCACACACTTTTTTCACATATGATAGATTCTTAGATGTTCATTCTTCATCTTCATCGTCAAGGCCCTTGAGCATCCAAGACGGCTTCTGGCCGTAACTACCATGGTTCATGCCGCTGGAAGTGTGACCATAGTTTGAGCTACCATGTCCATAGCTGTTGTGCCCGTGTGTGAGACCACTTCCATACCCGTGTGACTTTCCATACCCATGTGAGCTCCCGTAGCCCTGACCGTCTGGGGCCCCATGGCTCTGGCCGTGTGGGCTCCCATAGCCCTGACCGTGTGGGCTCCCATAGCCCTGACCATGTGGGGCCCCATGGCTCTGGCCATGTGGGCTCCCATGGCTATAGGAATTCCCATAGTGGGAATTTCCATAGCCACCGCTGGGCTTCATGCCAGATGCAAAGCCAGCATTAGCACTAGAGTAGTGGTTTGCTCCACCTCCGTAAACACCGGTGGACATACCGGACATACCAGACTGGTATTGTTGAGCTTGGGTTGATGAGTAACTTGACATATTAGGGTAACCCGAGTATGGGGTTGTCTGCTGAGTTACATCTTGGAAGCTGCTGTAACTTCCATTAGGCCCTTGGTAAGCCGAATTGTGGTAGCCACCAGGGTAAGTACGCTCTACTTGAAGAACCATTTTTTTTGGTAGTAAAAATGTGTCTTCAGATATAAACTTGTATTTGCTGATGGTTTTTCTATATGGTAACTTAGTGCTAGCTATTTATAGTATTAGCGGGTGATTCCAAATATATCACAATGATGCGTTACGTCTCATATCATGGGAATATCAGAACCCACATCCATTGGTGGCCACTGATCGAAGTCACATCTGGTATACACAACTTTATTCCCATATGTAGTCATATTTATGAATTCGCCTATTTGGAACTTGTAGCATCCTTTGTTTTTATTTTGCCCCATTGCCATCTCTTAAAAAAATGCCAAAATTTCTTTTTTAAGCATCTTATGCTATGTCATGCCCCAATATGAAGCATATGTTCTCATTTCCTTATCATATTTCAATTTTATCTTGTATTCGTATTCTTGCCTATCAACTTGTTTGCTTGTGATTTGGTCACATCACGTGCATCATAACGAGGTGAGTCATCATAATATTATTGGTCTATATTCGATTTTCCATGTCCTGGAGAATTGACGAACCAAAGTCATTAAGTCAATGAAGCAAAACTTGCATGAATATAACAAGCTTTCCAAATACTGGAACCAGATTCGGTAATGATAAGTAGTTAACGATAGCGTAAAAGGCTTGATGATTTTGTCTCTGGAGACATGTTTTACACATGTTTCTTCAATATTTCTCAAAGCACCAATCTTTACTATATATGACTCATGACCGAATTTGTACTCGATTAAAATCACTTCATTTGCTAAAGATGTTTCATACTAGCTTCCTTTAATATGCAGGAACAGCTAGCATGTAGTGGTTGCATTCTGATCCCAGCATGTCCCCTTAATTAAGCTTAATGTCAGCATCTTTTACCTAGTAGTTTCAAGTAGAGGTGCACAAACATACATGGGCCTGAGACCGATCCAGGACAGCCTGAAAAGCCCTGGGTAAGCCCAAAAAGTGCACTTGGTCCTATATATTAATCCATGAATCAACCAGCCCTAATAGTGATCATGCTGGAAAGATCCCGTAGTCAAAACTCAAAACGGATAAACTAGTACCGTAAATGATTTAAGACATTTTGTATACTCCATTCGTCTAAAATCAAGTATTCACTTTCGAACTGTACATGGTGTAACAAAAGTTAGTGCATCAATAAAATGTCAGTTTTATTTTTTAAAACATTTTGATCGATTTGAATTTAAATATGAACACTTATTATTCAACTAGTCAAAGTAAATTTAAGGGAGAAAAGTACCTAACACGCCTTATATCAGTCAATCTACTTGACAATATCCATTTTTCTCTAGTTTAGTTTATTTTTCAAACATGTTAATATCAGGTTTATCAACATGTATTTTCAAGAGTTACTACTTAGGTAGTGTATGTTTTTCAAAAAATACTTTTCAACAGCCTTTTAATTTGAATCATTCAGATGCGGTCAGGTATATGGGTCATTAAGTGTGTGCGGATTTTATATATATATATATATATATATATATATATATATATATATATATATATATATATATATATATATATATATATATATATATATATATTTTCAGTTAAAGCCGGCCAGAAGCTCAAACTTCTTATCCAACAAGATATGGAGGATATGTTTTGCTCTCTTAATGTCTTTTAACACTTACCTTTCTTTTATACTTTTTCACATTTTTTTTCTTTGGTTCCTTTTTTCATTTTCTATTATATATTTTCTCAATTTTTTTCCTTTAGTATTAATATTACGTCCAAAGAGAATTGTCTTGCTAAATAAAAAAATGTTAAAGAAGATAATATGATGGTGACGAAAATGCGAAAACACAAGAGTCTATTAAACAATAATAATATACTATTTTGTGAAATCAAATTGTGGCATGTGTATTTTGAGCATGCCACAATTTTATTTCAAAAACTAGTTATATTTTTTAGTTGTTAACTGACTGTGTTAAGTAAAGTACTTTTATTTTTTTTCGCAATCTTATCATCTTGATTAATTATATCATATATAAAACGAAATAAGATAGATTACGCTCTCAGCAGAAATAAAATGTATGAAATATTATCCAAAGGAATGTGACATTTGGTGTAACTAGCAAGTCGAGACTCTAGATGACATATACTTACTATATTTACCCAACGCAAAAACGAATGTCGATGAAAATAAACAATAACATTAAAAAGTTTACGACTTCCCAAATACAAACGTTCTTGATGTTAAATGCAAAAGTTACGAAATTTTTTTAGATGGTTGGTATTATTTAGACATGAGTAGTTGAGTTCATAACATACAAATTGCTAAAGTTATGTCATGGCTCAAATTTCCAAATTTCACCAAGTCAAGAAGAGATATTGAATCTTTTCTTACTTGTCATTATACGTGTGGATTTATCCCAAATAATTTGACTTAGGATAACTTATTTTCACACACCCATGTGGAGCGTGTGCAACGGGTAGTCAAATATCTATAACTTCAATACGTAGTATCATTTAGCATGCCGTTAGTAGTAAGTTCGGTGTTTGTTTATTAATAAACTCTTTGAGGCGTAAATGTCTAAATGTCAATAAAATAATATTGTTTGTTTTGTTGTAGAATGATGTCCGAATGATATAAATATAAAATGATTTTATTCTTACGTACATAAATGTTTATAAACATTAAATAGACCAATGAAGTGATAAAACCAAAACAACCCAGCAACAAAAAAATCAGATGTGTTAAAAAAAACATTCAAGAACATTGTATCGCAATTTGATCTCGTAAAGTAGTCATCTAAGAAATGAGCAATAATGTTTGTTTTTTTCATAGTTGTTAAAATCCCGATCCTGATCTTAGGATCTTAGGATTTTACGATTTTACGATTCTACGAATCAAAAACAATCCGGATCCTACGTAGGATCTTAACAAGCTTAAGATCTTATAGGATCCCGATCTTAACCATAGGATCTTAAGATCTACTCCGATCCGATCTTACTTTTCTCGAACCGCAAACTAAAAAACTACAAATTTATGGTTTATGTTTTTATATAATTTAAAAAACAACATGTGATTCTTTTTAAATATTACATATTCATAAATTTAAAATAATATTTTTCATAAAATATTCTTATAATTTCATATTTAAAATATATAATATTCTTATAATTTCATATTTAAAATATATAATTATTTGTAGATTTGAATAATATTACAAAGATTATTAAAAGATAGCATTATAGTAGTATCTTAGGATCCCGATCCGATCTTACGATCACGATCTTGCAAAAGCGAAAACGATCCTAGGTAGGATCCCGATCTTGAAAACCTTGGTTTTTTTATTCATTATCAAGAGAAGAAATCATTATAAGAAACGAGCAATGATTTTTGTTGTTTACGTTGTTGATTTGATCTTGTATTGCTCAAGTCCTAAAAGACATGGTGGGTGTACTTGTTAAAAAGATTTATCGAATGACTTTAAACGAAACAGTCACCATTTTAGATGAAGCAAATACCTTCTATTTTGTTAGGAAAAGCAATACTTATATTGACAGCTGAAAAATGAAAAATGCAAGTTCTACATGGACACATAAATCAATATACCATTTTATGCAAAGCTTATCATTGGAAAAACAATAACCACATGGTATTGGATTCACTCAAATGTGGTAGGCTTGGGTTAGTTAGCCAATGCCATTTGCCCACCAAAGACACATGGGAAAGGCCCAAAGCCACTTGAGTACTTGACTGTAGAGGTGAAAAAAATCGGTTTTTTTCGGTTTTCGGTTTTTTAATAACCAATTATAAAAAAACCAGTTTTTCTAATAACCAGTTTCGGTTCGGTTTCGGTTTTTCAGAATCGGTTTTCTTCGGTTATAAATGTTCGGAATCAGTTTTTTTCGGTTATAAATTTTCGGAATCGGGTTTTTTCAGTTTTTTACCGGTTCGCTTTTTTCGGTTAAAAATATTCGGATTCGGATTTTTTATCGGTTATTTTGCCGGTTCTTTTTTTTCGGTTCGTTTTTTTTTGGAATTTGACTAAAAACTTCGAACATTTATTTAATAAAATTGTTAATTATCAAACATATAATTAAACAATTTTCTCATAACTTTTATTTAAACAATACAATTATACAATCATAACTTTTATTTAAACAATACAATTATACAACAAAAAAATACAATCATAACTTTTATTTATACAATACAATTATACAATCATAACTTTTATTTAAACAATACAATTATACAACAAAAAAATACAATCATAACTTTTATTTATACAATACAATCATAACTTTTATTTAAACAATACAATCATAAAAACATATAAATACTAATACATTTCGAGCTTCGGCATGGCCATCACCCGAAAACATATTAGTGTAATCAAGTATATCGAGCTTCGGCATTGCCATCACCCGTTATACTCAACTACTATCGTCAAGATCATATTCTTCCAAAAAATCTTGTACATCTACATCTTCAACATCAAATTCTTCAAGCTCACCTTCATCTAATTCGCCTTCGGTATTCGAATGTGATATCTCCATTTCATCTTCTTCTCTTAATATACCTTCTTCAACTTCTTTATCTAATATTGGATCTTCCAACGATGATTCATGTTGTATCATATCTACTCCGTCCAAATAATCTTTCAAACATACACATACTTCCACGGCTTCGGGGGTTAGTCTTGTCCTTCTATCTGATATAAGTCGACCACTAGTAGAAAAGGTCGATTCGGAAGCTACCGTCGAAGCTTGGACCGCTAATAAGTCACGAGCCATAGCGGATAAAATTGGAAATTGGATCTCCCTTTCTTTCCACAAAGCAAAAATGTCAAAGTTTGCAAACTCATCGGGATTTAAAGTTCTTAAAAAGTTTGTAGCCATATATTGTCCCAATTCGCTTGTTGGAGCCGATGTTCGTTGACGCTTTGTAGCGTCTTCAAATAAAGAATTATAAAGGTTTATATTAATGTCTCTTGTCATTCGGGACGATCCGGCCCGCATTTGGTCAACAATTGGGTTTTGTTGTTGACCATATTTTGTTGCATAAACTCCAAATAATTTTTTAAAATTATCGTTAAATTTAAAATTTTGAGATGTTATATAGTTGGGGTCTTCACCTTCTACCCCAAAAGATAAGTCTAAATTTTCCATTATTTTTGTTATTAAAAGTTCTACACCTCCAACATTTAAACATGGATTAAGTGCGGCGGAACAAGTAAAAATCAAAGGTAAACTAGCAAAATATTTTATAAATTCTTTTTTTAGAATTTTAACCATTTTTCTAAACATTCGAGTAGGTGAGTCTTAAATTCATATAATTTTTCCGTCATAGCATAAATTTGGTTTAAAACTAATGGGCTAGTTGGGTAATAAACACCTGATAATATAGTTGTTGCCTCTTTAAAAACTTGTAAAAACATAGTTAATTCATTTAGTCGATCCCAATCTTGGTCGGGTAGTATTATAGTGGACCAATTTCTATTAAGAAGTCAATCATTAAAAGCATGTAAAGTTGCTCGTTGTCGTATTATATTTTCAAACATTATGCAAGTAGAATTTCACCTAGTATTATTATCAAAGTAAGGTCCTAGGGGTTGTTCATTACACATTTTTCGAAAACGTTTATAGTTAGTTTGTCGTTCGTTGCTCATACTATATATAGTTACTAATAAATTCCTAAATTTCATCTTTAAACTATCACATATTTTTAAAGCCGCTTGTACGGATAAATTTATAACATGAGCAACACAACGAGAATGAAAAAAAGCCCCATCTAAAATAGGTTTTACACGTAATTTTAACAATTCCATAGCTTTAGTATTATTTCATGCATTATCTAGTGAAATCGTAAAAACTTTGTCATCTAAATTATATTCAATTAAAGTGTCATGTAAAATTTTTCTTAAATTAGATCCCGTATGAGGATAACCAAATAGTTTAAAAGCAATTGTCCGTTTCATTAATAACCAAGATTCGGGATTAAACCAATGAGCCGTAACGGCGAGAAAAGAATTTGCCGTACCATGTGGTGCGGTCCAAGTATCCGTAGTTATAGCAACACCATATTTATAATCACAAAAACCATCAATAATATCGTTTTTAGCCGTTTTCCATAAATTAAAAGCATCACTTTTAAGAGTAATACGACTTACATGTTGATACCGCGGTTGTAGCCTCCTTTTGATGCTCTCCGTAAGCTTGACGTTATCGAAGTGGTTGAATGGAAGCCCTTGTTGAATGACAAACTTCGTAAAATCAAGTCGAAGCGCATCCGCATCATAATATAAAAACTTGACCATCCGCACCAATAGTACCTTGCGACATATCATTTCGAACCGCCTTACAACTACCCAAATGACTCCTAAGTGTAGTGTTAGACCCGGCGCCATAAAAATGCCCACATTTCTTGCAACTCGCCTTTTCACTACGATCTTTCATAATACACAACTCGTAATTAGACCACACATCACCTTTTCGGGTAGTTGGTTTAATTTTCTCAGCATCATCATTTGTGTAATGTTGTTTTCGGCTAGTAGCAATGGAGGAGGGAGTAGTGGAAGCTTGTTGTGATTGTGCGTTTTCCATTATAGCGAATTAGCGATATTAGAGCGTTTTTGAGAGATTAAATAAAGAAGTGAGATTGTTTTTTATGTGTTTTCAACCCCAACTTATTACCGCTATTTATAGTGGCTTAAAACTCTCAAAAATATTCAAAAAATACCAAAAAAACGGCTATTTGGCTTACTAGCCGTTAGCCTCGGTAAAACCCAAAAAAACCCGGAAAAAACCAGGTAAAACCGGTTAAATCCGGTTAACGGTAACATTTCACTTTTTTTTTTTTTTTTTTTTTTTTTTTTTTTTTTTTTTTTTTTTTTTTAATGGCTATAAATTTTTAAAAATAACCGGACAAAACCGGTTAAATTATAACGGTAACTTTTGATTTTATTTTTTTTTAAAACGGGCCACGTGTATATATATATATATAAATAAATAAATATAACCGGTTTTAACCGGTTTATTTAAAAACCGGGTATACCCGGTTATATAACCGGTAAAAAACCGATTGGGTATAAAAACCCATAACCGGTCTAACCAGTTTGGTTAAAAAAAACCGGGTATACATTTGCACCTCTACTTGACTGGGCCAATATTCACTAGTCCTCGTATTTTTTATTTGTATTAAAAAAAAGTAAAATTATATAGGAGCACTTGAGGTAACTTTTTGAAACCCGGTTTGACTCGATCGGTTCAATGGTTGAATCATAGAGCTAAGCTAAGTTAATTTAAACTCATTTTAGAAACATTACTAAAAGTAGTAGACTAGTAGATGAACAATAACACGCAAAATGGTATTTACACTCTGTTCCCGAGTATAAAACGGAAAGAAAAGAGATGGAGAGGAAAAAAGGAGTGAAGTAAAGAGGAGAGTAATAAGAAATTGTTTTTTTATCTTGTGTTCCCGAGTTGGAGAGAAAAGAGAAAGAAGTAACAAAAAAATAGCTTTAAAATCAACACCACTCCATTTCATCCCAATTTGGGAAGTAAATTAGGAGAGTAATTTTGATGTAATTTACTATCCTTTACTTTCCTCTCCCCTCCTAAAAAATCTCAGGAACACAATTTTATTTTACTACCATCCCAAACCTTTCTCTTTCACTCCAAAAAATAAACTCGGGAACAGAGTGTGTAAAAGTAATCAATGTACACATTAATGACATTATTATCCAGACTCTGATGGTTGTACATAACATATCAAAATTATCATATCTACACCTAACAATATTGAATCTAAAGTCTTTGAAAAATAAACGTTACTAACTATTGTTATCGAGATAATCATCTATTTGGTTAATGTGTCCACATCTCATCATTTTTAAGACCGTTAGAAGTAGGCAAGCGACCCTACAATGAAGAAATAAAGTGACCAAATGTGGAGGCTATTTAACTTCTCTTTTAAATCATCCTTGGGAAAATGTGATAATTTAAAACTTTATAAATGTATTGGTATCATATTTACCAATGGTAAATAAGCTCGTAAGCTGGAAAATAAGCTATAAAACATCGGTCTATGATATATAAGCCGAGTCAAATAACTTTGAAAGCTCAAAAATAAACTTACGACAAACACACTCCATTAAGTAGTTTAAACATAAACTACCAAGAAATGAGATAAACTATCTTATGATTAAACCATTCAGCAACATTTAACTTAATCTTTAAAGTGTACCTCAGTTAAAGTCACAAATTTGGGTGCTATAATAACTCCCTTAACAGGTAGCCATTGATGCCTACCAGCTTACTAAAAGTTTGTCAAGTTTATATGGACACAACATATTGCAAGAAATCTAGTTAATTATTGTTGTACCCAAAGGTACACCATTATAGTGTTGTGATAGAGATGGTTAACACCAAAATCTACGCCAATTGTTGTGTTTTGGAGCATACAATGGAGACGGCCTTCATGAACGAAAATAAACAAAAACCAAAACTTAATGTCTTACATTGTCTCGACACAAAATAACTTAAATTTGTCACTGTTGTCTTCTGTAATGAACCTTTTTATATCAAATATGTGAAATGACATTAACTCGCTTCAATCACTTTCTAATTTAAGCGTCGTGTGACTCACCTGAACGGATGCATCATCATCAGATTTAAGATACACAGAACATTAACAAAATTTAGCGTCTTTTTACCTAATCACCCGATATTTTTCATACCAAACCGGCTTAATAATTAACCAACCACACCAAACTAGGATCAAAGAATCTGGACTAAAACTCGTGGTGCTCATGTTTCACAAAAACCATAAGCCAATGATAGACAACAGAACATGTTTGCTGTCATCTTGCAATTTCTTTAAGAATAAAATTTAGCAGCTGTATTTGTAGGACATACATGCCAACCTCAAACAATAATCGTGTCAAAAAAGGCATCAGATTCTTTTTTATACGAAGGATCATTCTATCTTACGGCTGTTACAATGTTTTATTTATATAATCATAGCTGTATACAGCCATGCAGAAACAACGGTTGACATAAACAAAGACAAGAACAAACAACATCCTCTATAAATGATCAACAGGACAAACCCCAAATGTTACAAATTATGAGCTAAATATGTAACACAATTTGAATTAATATATATTTTTAAAAATCGAATGTCTGTCAAAGATTCAAAATTTCCTAAAGCCAAATACAAATCTCAAACTTTCTTGAATTTACCTTCCTCCGTGAGGCAAAGAGGGGTCGATGATCATGAACCTTGAAAACGTGTGCCCCGGTATATGAAAGACTATATACACTATCGCCAGATATAAGCCCCAAGTCAGCAATTGTTTGGTCAAACCCGTAAATGGTTTTGTATGCAAACTCTAAAGTTCCAACCTTTACAGTGAAATAACAGATACGGTATCGGTTTTGAGGATTTTACTCACTTTCCCTTACGCAGTTCCCTGGTAATAGAAATCTGTACTTGTCGGCGTTCTCTAGTAAATAAGCCGGAAGATGAACTGCTGAATACGAATGAGGGATAGGTCCCATCTTCCCAATGATTTCTTTAAACGTGTACTCTTCAGGGAGCATATCAAAGAGGTCTGCGCCTCTGCATATAACTTTCTGAACCCTTTTGGGGTTCAAGAATTTATTGAACCTCACTCTGTCGACATGGCTATAAGCTTTCATCTTAAAAACAAACTCACTAATGCGACGGAAGCAAAAGCTACAATGCCACCCTGCATCCGCCAACACAACATCAGACTGACGGTAATGAGCATAACGTGTCGTTCCTGACTGATATCTATGAACCGACGCCCTCCAACTATTATTATCAAGCAAAAACTCAAACGAATATAAATAGTTCTTGAGCCGAAGATGAAGAATTGAGGGTATGTCATCACACCATCTTAACAGATTAATGGTATGCCTACTTGGTATCTCATCAATATCCGACATGATCAACAAATCGTCATCTTGAATACCCGCTTTCTTTAAAAGATAATCCAATGCAAGTCTCTGATACGCCTCTTCAACAAATGGATTCTCCCCTTTCCTAAACCTACCGGGAATCTTTCCATACGTTAATCTTGGCTCCACAAACTTAAACTGATCACGCATAGTATCAAACACCAACGGCTTAGGTAAACCAGTGAATGTCGAATTTGATTCAAGTAGCACAAACTCAGTAACATAAGGGTAAAGTTCATGCCATCTAATAGTAAGAAGATCAACTTCATTACTAAACAAAACCGCATCAAAAACACGCCTTGGGAACTCACGTGTTCCCCAACCATGAAGCTTGCAAAGATTCTGCATTGACACGTTTTCGTGATAATAATGTGGGATTTCGTGGAACGGCTTAGGTGGTGACTCCCATAACGGACGTAAAAAGTACGATATTTTCTGTCCATGAACATACAAACCAAGGATAACGGTCGGGACTAACACGAAAAGAAAAATGAGCGCTTTCAAATCGAGCCCACGAAGTATGCAACGTACTCTTGACATTGTTGTAGATTTTCCTGAATCCTGAAAAACCAAATGTACATTTTCATTATTTTTGGGCTAAAATTACTAAATTCATCATCTCGTACTAAAATTTATTTTTAACACCTAAAGTATCTCTATACATCAAGATTACTTAAAACAAAAATTACCCAATAATCAGAAACTTATAAATAGCGACAAATAATTATACTTGCGAATTTGTGTTTTGGGGTGACCTTGATATGTAGTCATTGGGAGGAAAAAAAAAAGTTTATGGGTTATAAACGAAAAATGATAAAAGTTTGAGGATTAAACAATATTTAAAATATTAATTTAGGAGATTATATTAAATTAAAATTCCTATAAAACAAAATCTAAAACATAACTATAAATAGATCAAATCATTAAATTAAATACATAAAATTAACAATTTAAATATAAATAAAATAAATTACCTCATCACCACAAATATCATCAGATTTCTTAGAACAATACCCAGATCCACCTTCTACCATCAAATAAACTTTGTCAATAAACTTACTCACACTAATCATCGCCATTACCAAACTCAGCTCAAATCAGATCACAAAAATTAAGGAAAATTGCAGATTTAGACACCCAAATGGACGAATTTCAAAACCCAGAAACAAATTTTGAAAATAACGTCGAAATTTTCAAACCCAAATATACACAATCTATCAAATTGAGATCAATAAATCACTAAAAATTGGGGAAAATGGTAAAATTAGACACCCAATTGGCTTAATTAAAGAACCCTCAAAGGAATTGAAATATAATGTAGAAATCAACAAACCCCTAATTTTCACTGTTTACAGAAGTGTTTCAAATTGATATCAAATAAGGTGTGAAAACTTGGGGAAAACGATGGAAATGGAGGTTTGGATATGTGAATTGAAGAACCCTGAAATGAATTAAATGGAAATGAAAAGCATTGGGGGTATGGTATAAGCTGTATATGAGGTGTTTGATTAAATGTTTATATTCAGTGAGTGTGTGTTTTTGTGTGTGTAGAGATGGCAGTTGTAAATATAAACAAGATTATAACAAAGCCGTTGTTTCTTTGTCTTTTTGTATCCACTTTTTTATGTTTTTAATTTTTGGTTTTGCTTTGTTGTAATTATGTGTTTATAGACGTGTGTTGTTGTGTGTTTATTGGTTTTGGGTTTTCTTCTAGTTTGACTAATTTGCCCCTTGGAATTGGTAATCTTTTGTCCATTTTCATGTTTGTTTTGTTTAAGCCATTAATGATCGTAGTTATAAGGGAAATGATTAGCAGATTACTATTTTTTTTAAAATTATTTCACCATTTTGTACAAGTAATACACAAGGAGCATATTATACAACGTTGTGATGCATTGAGTGTGATAAAATAATTGAAAAAAAATAGTGTGCGAATCACCTCCCTAGATATAAACATGTAACGTTTATATGAGGTTGAAAATCTTTGCACATATAGGGCTGTGAGCATTTTATGAATTGTGTAAAAAGTTTATTTATGTTTGTTTACTTGTTAAATGGGCAAACATAAACAACATTTTGTGTTCTTTTAAACTGCTCGCAACAAGGAGGTTGAGAGGGAGTGAGCAAGCATGGTTATGCGCCACCTTTGTTGGGCAGCCCATACCTAATGCTTGAGGAATACAAAACAAGAAGACGAAAAGTAAGCTCCTCAATGCTTATGGAATTGTGCAAAAGTGGGCTTCTCTTGTGTTCTTGTTATTTATTATTTGGTTTTTTAGTATGTGTGGGTATTTAGTGGGTATGCTTTATAAAAACGAGTATTTTAATGAAAGGTAAGGGAATAGTGACTACTGGAGGTGAAAAGTGAAAGGGAGTGAGAGGAACAAGGGGAGTGAGGATAGAGAGAGAAAGATGATGTCGCACTAAGATGTAAGGTGAAGTGATATGACTAGTGGGAGTAGTTTTAGTTAAATAAACGAACATGAATAAAAGTCTTGTTCGTTTATTTATGTTCGTGAACATTCTATGAGTTCGTTAGTATTCCTTTATGTTCATTTTTACTAATATTCGAATATTGTATCTTATTATTATATACTTTTGGTAAAATACGTAGACCTAAACAAATGAACAAACACAATAACAAAATTTTATGAATATTTTGAACATTTTATGTTTGTGGTGTTAGAGGATAGGTTAGTAGGCCCAAGCCCGTTTATGTTCGTTAGTGTCCGTTAGGGTTCATCTCATGTAATCTCAAGTAAATGTTGCTTAATAATACGTAACAACCAACGAGTTTTATTCAATGTCTAACATGATTGTATCAGAGACCAAACCCTAACCTCTCAATTATCCCTAAAAACTCCTAAAATTTTTCACCCAATTCCAAAAAACCCTAAATCTAAACTCCCAAATTCCGAACAATCAAATCATGTCACCATCACCAGCCAAACCAAAACTCAAAGGCTATTGTTGCAACCTAATCACCTACTTATTCAAATGCATCTATAGCCACATATTCAATTGCATCCCCCAAATCTTCTTAACCCGCTTCATCATCTTAGCAGTCATATGTCTCATCTCTTGGTTCATATTCCGTCAAAACGCCCCAAGTTTTATGTTGATGAAGTCAACATGACGCAATTCACCCACTCCGACTCAAATAACACTTTTGTATTATAATTCTCTACGACTGTACGTTCATTTACATTCGTTTAACGTCTTAATGAACAAACATAAATAACCTCTTTTCCTTAATGAATGGACATGAACAAGAAAATTCGTCCTTTTAATTGTTAGGTATAACAACAATTAAACAGACAATTTTCTTGTTCATTTGTTTAATTGTTCGTCCCATCCATGCTATGTGGTTCATTACATCCCTATTTGCACACATTCAGTGACGAAACTGTGGCACTTTCATCAGAGAAGTGAACATATAAAGTGTTAATTTAAGAGTGAACATTGTTGATGTTATCGACACGTCCTTGATTTGTCTAAGTTGTTGCTAACACTATGATTTTTTTTATTAAGGCTTTTGTCTCGTGTATTTGACACAAGAGTGTCTTGTGTACCAGTTTGTAACACTTAGGTTTTATGTGATTATTTTACAAATATAACTTAAATATTAAGTTATACGAGTAATAACGTTAATTATCATCTTGTTTATTATCACACTATCTGTCACATATTAATTATTATCTACAGAAATTAATCTTTTAGATAAGTTCATAGATGCTTAAATGTAAGACAATTAGAATGAGTAGGTTAATATAACAATTCTTTGAGGCTACCTCCAACCGGGCAAGAGTGAGCTAATGTCAAGCTCACCTCACGCAGCAAAGCCATTGGGAGCCAAAGGTGAGGAGTTGGCAAAGAGAGGAAATAAGCAGTCAAAGGTGAATCTTTCACCTTTCGGGCTCCGTGCCTTTTATAATTTTTATTATTTAATTTTTTAGTTGTGAGTGTGTTTGAAATATTTAGTGAGGTATTTAATGAATAAAAAATGTGTTGAAAGGTGGAGTGGTGTGAGATGGTTGGAAGTGAAAAGTGAGATGGTGGTGAAGGAGAGAGAAATTTGATATGGAAGGTAAAGTGGTGTGAAGGTCAAGGTTAAGGCTAAGTACAAAACCGAGAAACCCGAGCCGAACCCTAACTGAACCGATCATATTCAGTTCGGTTTTGGTTCTATATATTAATGGCTTTTGATTTCGGTACGGTTTGACCCAAAACCGATAAAAAAAACACACTTAAATCATATAAACCGAACCGAAAACCGATCGAATCAACACAAAACCGAACCGAACCGACCATATTCAGTTTGCTTTCAGTTCTATAAATTAGTGGTTTTCGGTTTCTCATCGGTTCGGTTCGATTCGGTTTCGGACCGATGCTCGGCCCTAGTCGGGTTAGCCCAAGGTTGAACATTACTTGTACTTTTGATTGAATAATATTTTTTGGTAAATGGTGAGGGGTATTCTGGTCAAGTGAAAAGGGAGTCGAAATGATCGGGTCACGGCAACGCGTCAGCCAGCTTGACTCGTAAGTCGTAACTTATGCGTGTTTAATGGGTGATTTATTTTGGCCCACGACAAGCCCATGGTCCCATACTCAACGGAACCATAACCATTAACACGTTCAACCTTTTACTTTATAATTATTTCACCCATGCTCCCTCTTAACAATCAAGCACAACTTTTTGGACATTTTTCTACACAGTATTGTATAAAAAAAGATTATGATGTGATACACATGGTTGTAAAAAATGCTGCCATTATAAACTTGTTGAAAAGTGATGCCTTTGTGTTGAAAATCAAGATCATCGTTGAAATCTTAGGAGTGATCAAATGCAACGAGCAAGTGTAACGGCAATGCATAGGAATGATTAATGTGCCTTAGCTTAGCGGTATATGTGAGACTTCAAATGCTATTCGATCTAGTGGTCGTTTGTTCAAATCTCAGCATGGACAAACGCGATGTGTGTTAACATATGTTAAAGAGAAGTAGCAATGCTGAGATATGGTAGCAGATTCGCAATCAAGTAACCAAACTTATAAGCCAAGAAATAATTCAGGCAATGGTACTTTATCTTATTTCAAAGGGTTTACATGTACCATTTATGTAGCAAATAAACAAATCTAGTTATTTTAATTTTGAGTAAGATGAGATATTCCATTAATCTTTAGGATTATCCAAACTATATAATTAAGTGACTAAAGAATCTTATGAACATGAAAGGGTATATGATTTTGCTCTTTTTTATCCTATTTTTATTAAGTTTGGAATATCTACTTAGAGAAGAAAAAGGCGAGGGGTACGTGGTTTACTTAAGGGAGTTGTTTTATAACATGTGAACCAAAATAACATGCTTATAAAGCATATGAACTCGCTTTCTTTACCAAAAATATGTTAATTTTTTATATCACAATTTTTAATGGTAACACAAATCATCTTCTCACTAAGAGGTATACCTTTTAAATCTCAATTAATACTTTGATTATCGTGTATTTTTTAGTTAAATTTTAGTTAAAGATTCGTCAAAGGCGGAGCTACATGAGGCCGGAAAAGATCTCGGCCTCCTAGGTCTAAACCCGTTAGTGTTTTTATTTGCGATTTCATGTGTATTTTTGGAAAAGAAATTATTTCGACCCTCCTATCTAATGTATTTTTTTTAAAAAGTTTATTTCGACCCTTTCACGGAAATATTTCTAGCTCCGTCATTTATATTCGTCTTCTTCAACTAATATAAACAGATACAAATTATATTTTTATCCATTTATCAAAAGTATTAATGGTCAATAGCAATCATTTAAGTATGCATTTAGGCTTTCCGAATTTAACATATTTTTTTGGCATGAGTTAACCGGACCCCCTATATGGAGGGTTTATGGAAGACAGTTTTGCCGTCACTTGTACTGTCTGCATTAAAACTTGTACATTTTGACTAAAGTAGGTGGACCCCCATGGTAGGGAAGGTCCGGTTAACACATCCCATTTTTTTCTGTACCGACTTTATATTATATGTTATAAAACTGAAATAGTTGTATTTTCATTTTTAAAGATAAAAATATAGAATATTCGTTCTTTATATATGTTTGAAAATTATTATCCGGTAATTACTGAGAAAATTGATAGAATCAAAGTCTATGGGCATCTCTCACATGGCCAAATCCTTGTCAATTTTTGTAGTGGTTCAATCATTCTTCTCAATCTTTATTTATATATTTCCTCAATAGCTATGTTCAACTTTATTTTTTATAAACCGTATATCAATTTGATTATTCTGCAATAGCTACGTTAAAATGTTTGTTTCAGCTTTTGACTACTTTTTATGATACATCGAACTAAATAGTAGTAATTCTTAAGATGCTCATATATTTTATCTTAAAATTGGAACCAATTAACTTGGTGCAAGGCTTATAAGTACAAAATCGATGTGACGAGGTCGTATCTATACACCGAGTCAACACGAAAACTAATCGCTTATATAACTATATAAGATATGATATCAGTCGTATAACCACACTATAACTAAAATATAAGAATTATGGTGACTGGGTCAACTCGATCAGAGTAGACTTATGACTTCAGTTTTTGAACTTTCCCCAATACATTTCAAAAGTCGCCAAACCACAAAGTATTCATATTTCATAACTTTATTGGATTCGATGGACTTATAGGAAATGGACTCGAAATATGTTCTTGAGATCGAGTTGCGTGGTACCGATAAACGAGAATAAGCTTTCGTCTAAAGCGACGTTAGGCCGAATCCATAGGTCATGTGGTATGCTTGTGGCCATAAATTGAGCAACAAACAACCTACAAATGATCGATGAAACTTTAGTCATCATGAAAGATAACCCGAATGTAACTTATCTCTAAGTTTTTTATTTGTTCCAAACAATAAAAAAGTTAGTTAAGTATGTGATGTAGCGCAATGTTACAGGTTTTAGACAATTGAAGTATTGTCAGACTTTGGAGAGAGTAATAAGGTTTACTGGACCGAGGGTGTGAGAAAACAATTCTCGACTCTTTTTATTAATATCAAAATCTGGAAAATAACATACCATAGACTCATAAACTTAACCCTTATTTATAATAGAAAAACAATAATCCTACTGATGTAGCGCAATGCTACAGGTTTTAGACAATTGAAGTATTGTCAGACTTTAGAGGGAGTAATAAGGTTTGCTGGACTGAGGGTGTGAGAAAACAATTCTCGACTCTTTTTACTAATATCAAAATCTGGAAAATAACATACCACAGACTCATAAACTTAACTCCTGTTTATAATAGAAAAACAATAATCCTAATAGAACACTAATTAAGATATCCTAATCCTAATCTGATAGAACTTATCAGATAACCACCTAATCCAAAACAGACTCCAAAACAAATAAAACTTTCTAATTAAAGGAAACATCATATAGTAGATAGTAACATGATCAAATACTTGGACTTCCAGCTTCAATCATTGCATCATCGTGATCAAATACTTGGACTTGCAGCTTCAATCACTGCATCACTATGTATAAACATAAATATCGGATTTCATAAGATTGATCTCTACGAAGGAAACTAATTCAACTTTTGGGTCGAACAATGACAATCCTATGTGCTCATAATCGAAACTAGAAAACTCAATAACCTTGTGCGGTATTCATTGAACTACTTCACCATTATCAGCACTATTGAGATAAGATGTATTTGAAGCCATTTTTTGTTCGACAATCATAGCCTTGATGCCTAGTGTAAGCCGTAAGGTGCTCACTTATGTTACTTGTACGCTTGATGGTTATTTGGTTATCTGAAAGCAACTTTCATCATATGAATGTGTATTATTTCTGTATTATTTTGGTTACAAGTAAGTTGAATCAGCTTTTTTAGAGCCAATTTTTGTACAAGTGGCAATAGCTGAAGGTAGAAAAAATCAACATTACTTAGGGACGTTGTTGGAAGAAATCCAACAGAGCAGAATCATGATATCAAAAACAACTCCAACAATAACTCGACGAAAGGTTATGATCCCTTAATGTCGAGTGGCACCAATACACACACACACGAGATATTTACACTTGAACGTTTATTAAACGAGAGCAAGAAAAGAATGTACAAATAAACCTTACCCCCTCATCTCTATTTATAAAAATATATGCGGTGGGGGGGAGGGGGAACTAATCCTTGGTGAGCAAGGATTATAAAATTGAGGAGGTTAAGAAATATTCTAATGCATGACTAACCTCCTTTAATTTGAGCTAAACTATAACTAGCCCCCTCCCCCTCCTTCTAGATATTTACGCTCAAACGTTTATTAAACGAAATCAAGAAAAGAATGTACAAATAAACCTTATCCCCTCATCTCTATTAAAGAATAGGGGGTGAGGGGGGGGGGGGGGGGGGAACTAATCCTTTGTGAGCAAGGATTCTAAAATTGAGGAGGTTAGGAAATTTTCTAATACATGACTAATCTCCTTTAATTTGAGCTAAACTATACGTAGCCCCCCTGTCACACCCCCAAAATACCTGAATTGCAGCGGAATGGAATACCTGAGGGTGTAACGGATCATAGCACACAACCAGGATATATTGAACGACCTAAAGTGTCGTTTTAAAAATCCGTCGTTTGATTCATTCAAAATATTCAGAGTTATAAAGACATAGGTCCCAAAAGTTGGAAAAGTTTACGGAAACAAGTTTAATACAATCAAACGACATTTGAACATAAGTGCAAGAAAGTCCGAATGAGCCACGTCATCCATGTTACACAAAATGACTCCATGCATGCCATGAGAATATGCCTTAGTTACCTGAGAAATACATTGCGAAAACGGTCAACATAAAGTTGGTGAATAATCATAGGTTTATAAGAAATTCGTAAGTACATAAGCCCACAAGTATAAAGTAAAGTGACAAAATGTCAACAAGCTACATTGTCTCTTAAGCTCATGGCACCGAAGCTAGACATACTAAAATATGCCCCAAAGGAGTGGTTACCAGTCACTCAGTAATTTAGACATGAAATACATTCGTTTTCCTTATGGAGCAACCCAAACACGAATGGAGGAGTCACCCTCGATAGATCTATCCACTCACTCTCGCTTAGTACTAAAATTAATGGTCCATGATAAAAAGGGGACTTGTCAAGACGTGGTAATAAGGCAACTTAAGCAATGTACGGAATTTAATACTTGGGCATGTACAAAAAAATAATTGTGCAATGTATTCTCCCCCGTGGGATTTAAAATCAAATAAGTACTAAAAACGGGGCTATGAAGACTCACCTCGAAATGATGGTACAACGAAGGTACAATGATGTAAAAGTAGTCGGGACAATGAGGCGCGAACACTAGCCGCAACCTAAATGAATAATCGTGATCTAATTAAGATCAAGCCGTAATGTAATGAATGCACATGCACATGATACCTATACCACTCGTAATTTGGAAATACTAGTTATCGTCATAGTAAAATAGTTTCCATGCTTAGGAAAAATAGGTCCATTTATAGAAGTATATAACTTGTCGTATTATCTCGTATGAAAAATGTTAGCGTTAAATTCCTTGTATCGAAAACCTTGAAATAACGTCGTTAAGTCGTATAAATATTCTCTTGGGTCATACGTATTCATTTGATAAGAAAATAGTCGTTAGCAACATTTCTAGAAAATATACCATTTAGTGCGTACGTTATTATTTTTATTTGTGTCCATATATATATATATATATATATATATATATATATATATATATATATATATATATATATATATATAGTTTGACAATGTTAAAATGGGTATAACTTGGTCGTTTTAAGCTCGTTTTCCTTGTTCTTTATGTCCACGGATTCGTTTTTGTATATACTAATATATTTTTGATAATTCGGCTCCTTTAGGTTACGTTTAACACCTCTTTTTACCCGTTGAAATCTGCCAAACAGCAAGCAGTTTTTATAAAAATAGTTTTCGTCGTTAAATTTGCAAAAATCATATCTCCTTCGTTATAAGCTCGTTTTAATCCGTTCTTTCGCCCAAAGTTTCGTTTTTGAAAGTATTTTCTAAATCTTTGGTCAAAACTTAGCCACCATCTACTGATTTTCCCACGAAATGAAAATAGGGACAGTAGGTCAATATGTAGTTTCAAAAACCATTTTCAAGTCTCCAAACTAGTTCTAACCTCAATCAAGCCACTTTCAATCACCACAAAACTAGTCTAATCCTACCATACACCTTCTTAGGGTGTCATGGGTCCTTAAACATCATCAATCCACTAGGTCTAACAAGGGTTTCTCATGTGTCCATTTCTAGGGCTCAAAGTTAAGTATGTACAAAATAGAGTGGTATAAACCATTACATGCATGAGTTCTTGCAAGAAAAATATATAAACATGGTAATAACTTGTAAAAATCATAAAAATGAGTTTGTTAACTTACTTGAAGGTTTAGGGAGTTTGGATGATAAAAACCTACTAATCCTTGAGTTTCTATTTCAAAACTCCAACAAGGATGACTATATGAACAAGTTTATACCTAGATCTTGTAAAATTTGTTGTTCTTGCTCCTTGAATCACCTAGGTCGATTATACCATAAGAGAAAATGAGAGAAAAGTTTGCTTGAGCTAGTAAAAAAAATGAGTTGTGATAATAATGGATGAAAAAAGTTTATTATATACTTAGGGGACAATTGTTAGGTTGTAATAAATTTGGTTGGTAAGGTTTAGATATTTAGGACCAAGGGGGGGGGGGGGGGGGGGGGGGGGGTTTGGCCGGCCCAAAAAGGAGGGAAAGGGGGGGATTGTCTTGGGTTTAATTAGAAAAAGTTAGTAGTATTATGTTGTAATGTTAGTTTTAGGTTTAATCGGGTACCGGGTTTGTTAGAAATAAATTTTATTGAAGTTATTCGGGACGTAATAAAGTCGTAAAAATTGTAAAAATATGTCGGGTACAAGTACGGAGAGTTTGGGTGATTATCGTTTAATTTTTATGAAAACCGTCGTTATTAAGTTAGACGTACGATACGTAATAAATAAATTTCCAAAATACCGGGTAAATTAATATTATAATTTTTATATTATTAAAATGAATATAAAAATATATTGGGATAATAGTCGGGAGTGTCGGACACGTTAGACACATTTATAGTTCGCGTATTAGTGTTTATTTAAAATAAACGTACGTAAATCGTTAATTGTACCAAAAGTATTAATTTACTTATCCTACGAGTGGAATAGCATGCAAGTGCCCTAATGATGATGTGCAGACTATTTCTAGTCCGTATGAAATGTCCCTAATAATAATGCATGAATTCGCTCCTGAACCAATACGGTTACGCGAATTTGAACACTCGTAAACTAAATTTACGACGACATGAGTAATGCACGTGAATAGTGGTTTCCTCTCGGAAATGAATAGTGTCAAGTGAATAGTAAAATTTCTGAATGTGTCTCGGAATGTCAAATTGACCTCAAAAACGATGAATAGTAAAACGATGAATAGTGATCGATGAATAGTAATTTGTGAATAGTAGAATGTCGAAGTTTGGAAAAATGACCTGAAATTGTGGGTTGTGACAGTCGCCCATCCAAAAAGGAATTCAGTCCCTGAATTCAGTTAGTGTTGGTCTCGGTAATAGGCTCGGTGAAAAGTTGTGGATACTTGCGTCGCATTTGGTCTTCTCGTTCCCAAGTAAACTCGGGTCCTCTTCGAGAATTCCAGCGAACCTTCACGATCGGAATTCGACTTTGTTTCAACTGTTTGATCTCGCGATCCATTATTTCAACTGGTTCTTCCACAAAGTTAAGCTTGTCATCGAGTTGTATTTCTCCTAATGGTATAATGGCAGACTCGTCCGAAAGACATTTCTTGAGGTTCGAAACATGAAACGTGTTGTGTACGTTGCTAAGTTCTGACGGAAGTTCAAGTTTGTAAGCAACCGGACCAATCCTCTCCAGGATTTTGAATGGCCCAATGTATCTCGGGTTCAATTTCCCGCGTTTTCCAAATCGTATCACGCCCTTCCAAGGCGAGACTTTCAACATGACTTTGTCTCCGACCTGAAATCCCAATGGTTTGCGTCGAACATCTGCGTAGCTTTTCTGTCGACTTCTAGCAGTTTCGAGTCTCTCTCGAATCTGAATTATCTTTTCTGTTGTTTCTTGTACCATCTCCGGGCCAGTACATTGTACTTCACCGACTTCGGCCCAACAAACTGGAGATCGACACTTACGACCATAAAGTGCCTCGAATGGTGCAGCCTTAATGCTTGAATGGTAGCTGTTGTTGTAGGAAAACTCGATCAACGGCAAATGGTTAGCCTAACCATTTCCAAAGTCATTCACACATGCTCGCAGCATGTCCTCAAGTGTCTGAATAGTTCTCTCGCTCTGACCATCGGTCTGAGGATGGTAAGCAGTGCTCATGTCTAACTTGGATCCAAAAGAATCTTGTAATGATCGCCAAAAATTTGAAGTAAAACGACTATCTCTGTCGGAAATGATGGAAACTGGTGCACCGTGTCTTGAGACTATTTCCTTGACATAAAGTCTAGCAAGTTGTTCCATAGAATAAGTCTCTCTAATGGGTATGAAATGTGCTGATTTAGTAAGACGATCAACAATTACCCAAATAGCATCGTAACCTCCTGACGTCTTAGGAAGTTTAGTGACAAAGTCCATAGTAATACGTTCCCACTTCCATTGTGGAATCTCTGGTTGTTGAAGTAACCCTGACGGTTTCTGGTACTCGGCTTTCACTTTAGCACAAGTAAGACATTTGCTGACATACGTAGCTATTTCTGCCTTCATGTTCGGCCACCAATAAAGCTTTTTGAGATCCTGATACATCTTATCAGAACCTGGATGAATAGAGTACTTCGACTTGTGTGATTCATGCATAATTAATTCTCGCACTCCACCATAGAGTGGTATCCAACTTCGGTCCTTGAAGCATAACACTCCATCTGATCTCTTTACAAAGCCATTTTCGCTTTCTGGCATACCATAAATTTTCTCGTGTGGTCGATTTTCTTCCTTGAGAGCCTCAATCTGAGCTTCTAGAATTTTTGATGGTAATGGCGAAATGATAGTCATTCCCAATGACCTAACTCTCAAAGGTTTGAGTCGTTCTTTTCGGCTAAGTGCATCTGCTACAACATTTGCTTTTCCTGGGTGATATCGGATTTCACAATCGTAATCACTCAACAATTCTAGCCAACGACGTTGTCTCATGTTGAGTTCCTTCTGATTAAGTATATGCTGTAAGCTCTTGTGATCGGTAAAAATTACGCACTTGGTACCATAAAGGTAGTGTCTCCAAATCTTGAGTGCAAAAACTACCGCACCCAACTCCAAGTCGTGCGTAGTGTAATTCTTCTCGTGTATCTTAAGTTGTCTAGATGCATAAGCTATCACCTTCTCGTTTTGCATTAGCACCGCTCCAAGTCCTTGATGCGAAGCATCGCAATATACCACAAAGTTCTCAATACCTTCAGGTAGTGACAAAATCGGTGCGCTACAAAGCTTTTGTTTCAATAATTGAAATGCGGACTCTTGTTTTTCTCCCCACTCGTACTTTTCATTCTTTTGTGTCAGCTTTGTCAACGACTTCGCTATCTTAGAAAACCCTTCAATAAACCTTCTGTAATATCCAGCAAGTCCTAGGAATTGACGAATTTCCGTAGGAGACTTGGGCGTAGCCCAATCCTTAACTGCCTCGATCTTTGCCGGGTCGACTTGTAAACCTTGGCTATCAATAACATGGCCAAGAAATTGAACTCTTCGTATCCAAAAATCACACTTAGAAAATTTGGCATACAATTGCTCCTTCTTGAGTAGTTCCAGAATTGTTCTGAGGTGTTCTTCGTGATCTTCCTTACTCTTGGAATAAATCAAGATGTCGTCAATGAATACGATCACAAACTTATCAAGATACGGTTTGCACACCCTATTCATGAGATCCATGAATACCGCAGGTGCGTTGGTTAATCCAAAAGGCATCACTTGAAACTCATAATGACCATAGCGTGTTCTAAATGCCGTCTTCGGGATATCCTCTTCCCGAACTTTAAGTTGATGGTAACCGGATCTTAAATCAATCTTGGAATAAAAACTAGAACCTTGTAACTGGTCGAACAAGTCGTCGATTCTAGGGAGTGGATAACGGTTCTTCACCGTTAACTTGTTTAGCTCACGATAGTCGATGCACATTCTGAAAGTTCCGTCCTTCTTCTTTACAAACAAAACCGGCGCTCCCCAAGGCGAAGAACTCGGACTAATGAATCCTTTGTCCAAAAGTTCTTGTAGTTGATTCGACAATTCTTGCATTTCCGAAGGTGCAAGTCTATACGGTGCTCGCGCAATTGGTGCAGCTCCTGGCACTAATTCGATTTGAAACTCAACTTGGCGTGTAGGCGGAAGTCCTGGCAATTCTTCCGGAAAAACTTCTGGAAATTCCTTAACAATTGGCACATCCTCAAGTCGTTTCTCATCCGACTTCTTCTCCGTGATGTGAGCCAAGAATGCATAACAACCCTTCTTTATGTACTTCTCGGTTTTAATGCATGATATGATACTGAGTCTAGTTCCACTTCGTTCTCCACGAACAACTAAAGTTTCACCGTTATAAGGTAGGTGAACAACTTTCTCATCGCAAATAATCCTTGCTCGATGCCGAGATAACCAATCCATACCGATAACAACGTCGAAACTTCCAAGTTCTACGGGCATAAGGTCTATATTGAATGGGTGGTTTAGGAAATTTATGGTGCAACCACGAACAATGGTGTTGGTGTTAACTAAAGACCCATCGGCTAATTCAACGATATAGGAAGTGTCTAATGGGGTTGGTTCTATGTTAAGTAAAGGTGCAAATGCAATAGAAACAAAACTTCTATCCACTCCTGAATCAAATAAAATGGATGCATAACGATTATTAACGAGGAACGTACCCGCAACAGTATTCGGGTCCTCTTTGACATCATCTCCTCCCATAACATAAGCTCTTCCTCGAGCCCTTCCATTTTGGTTTCCAGTTCCTTGATTCTTCTTCTGTGGGCACTCACCCCTAAAGTGTCCAATTTCTCCACAGCCAAAACATGTTACAGGTGGCTTCCGATTGTCACCCAAGGTTGGAGATTTGCAATCTTTGATGTGATGACCAACCTTCTTGCAGTTACCACATGTATTTGGGCAACGTCCTGGGTTATGATGCTTCTGACATCTTTCACACTTGGGTAAATTACCCTCATATCCTTTCCTTTCAGTCGGTCCTGCAGCATAGGCCTTTGCCACTTCTTGCCTCTTAGGTGGCGGCTGAATAGCATTTCCACCTTGGTTGTAGTCAAACCTTCTCTTGTTGTTGTTGTTATTGTTTGGATTGTTGTTTCGGTTATTGGGATAGTTGCGGTTTCGATTGTTGTTATAGTTGTTGTTGTTTCGAGTGTTGGTGTAGTTGGTGTTGTTTGAACGGTAGTTGTTGTTGACAGCAGATTTTCCTTTTACCACTTGGACCATGAGTTTCTGAGTTATACGAATAGCCTCTTCCATTGATTGAGGATCAAAAGAAATCACATCTCCTCGAACACTTTCAGGCAATCCACCAACAAAGTTTTCCATCTTTTTCTCATCGTCGGGAACCATAGTTGGACATAGTGCAGCCAACTCCTGAAACCTTCTGAAGTAGGTCTCGATGTCATCACCTTTAGTCACAAGCCCATAGAATTCTGTTTCCAATTTCTGTATCTCAGTACGAGGGCAAAACTTCTTAGACATCAGTTTCTTGAATTCCTCCCAAGTGAGCTTGTAAGCATTCTCCATACCAATCGGCTGAGCATACGAATTCCACCAAGACATAGCTTCATCAAGAAGCATACCTGTAGCAAATTTTACCTTGCTGACGTCCGGGCATCCGCACATGAGAAATACATTCTCAGTCTTTTCAAACCAGCGGATCAAAGCAACCGCTCCTTCAGTGCCCTTAAACTTGATAGGATCACTAATCTTGAAATCTTTCCATGTACATTCCCGCTTAGCAGCGGTTGGTTCAACTGTTCCTGTATTAGAAGCAGTCTCAGCAGCCCTAGCAGCAACCTCAGCTCTCTCAATCTCCAGAGCTTCTGCAATACTATCCCTGACCAACTTGCGGATAGCGGCTTGAGTCATAGCGGGTGTTTCTGGTGCAGTCTTACTCTTCCTTGGTGCCATATTTCTGATAAATCACAATGGAAATAACCATGAGAAAAATCGTAATAGAAATAGTCATCGAACCAAAGATATACACCCACAACATGTATAAATATATACAACCACAACAAGTATAAATACAACCACGACATATACGAATACAACCACAATCTGCCTAGATACAACCACGACAAGTATATATACAACCACAACAACCACGACACGTATATATACAACCATAATCTGCCTAGATATGACAACAATAAAGAGCAACCACGAAACATCATAAATATAATCACAACACATGAATATAACACATGAAAATTTCGGCCTACATGGACCGATATAATATATAGCACAACATTTCCAACATAGTAGAGTCACACTTGATATATTTGTTTGTACAACAACCAAAAGACTACAAGTTCTTGAACTATGTCCCACATCCCGGGACTAGGAAAATAATAAGAGCTAATATAATACCAGTCTACGTCTAGGCTCCTCCAGGTGCTCTAGATGGTCCAGGCTCTCCCCTCAAGCGGCGAATCTCACGATCCATCGCAACCACGATCTCCTCAAGATGCTGGACTCGTAACTGAAAAGAAGCATCTCTGCGCTCCAATACAACTAACCTCTCTCGGATCAATGCCAACTGGTCTACCTGCTCCCACTGAGTCTCCTGTGTCGCCTGAGCTCTATCTCGAATCTCAGGTAGCTCATCTCTAAGTAAATCAATCTGCTCCTGGTGACTCAACTGTCGTGCCTCGAGTCCATGGTAAGACACATCAATACCAACTCTGCCCTGAATCAAATCCTCAACCTGCTCCTCGATAGCCTCAAGTCGAGTGGTAATAATCTCATCAACTCTATACCCCAACCTATCAACTTGCTCCTGCTGAGCCTCAAACTGATCATCTAGTGTAACGGCTGTAGGATCCCTAGCTGCAGCCGCTTTCGAACTCTCACCTATGTGGTATACTGGTGGTGGTGAAAGGTCAGCAGTCTCGGTAATGGGTGAATCTGGGGTGGTAAGCCTTGCACGCTTCCTGAGCGGCAAGAGTGAGGTAGGTACAGGAGTAGTAGTGGGTATGGCTGGTGGTGGTGGTGTAGGCACAGTAGGACTAGGGAGACTCCTATAAGTAGATGTAGCTGGGCGAACCCTCTTCCTCGCAACCTGAATAGTCTTACTCCTAAGAAACATAAGTCTCGGTTCGGAAGAAGTAGTAGTAGTAGTAGTAGGTGATGGTATGTCAGTGGGTACAGTAGGATGGACATGGGGAGTAGGAGCCGTCTCCTCCTCCTCGAAAGGTTCGGTGTCATCATCTGATGCCAAAAGTGGCAACTCAGGTGTAGGGGAAACAAATGGTGAAACAGCAGTGGAGGACACAGAGCCCTCATCATCAGAGTCTGATATAGTGTAAAGTATGACAGTGTTTGGATTCGAAGACATGACTCTGTGATAATCAAGGTGAAATAAAAATAAATAACTCATAAAAATGGAATCACCAAAATAAGTAAATATGCACTCATGATGAAATGATGATATGCTATGACGGTGTGGTTATAGTCTAGGGTCCATGATGCAACCTAGTTCGCTATAACCTTAGCTCTGGTACCAATCTGTCACACCCCCAAAATACCTGAATGGCAGCGGAATGGAATACCTGAGGGTGTAACGGATCATAGCACACAACCAGGATATATTGAACGACCTAAAGTGTCGTTTTAAAAATCCGTCGTTTGATTCATTCAAAATATTCAGAGTTATAAAGACATAGGTCCCAAAAGTTGGAAAAGTTTACGGAAACAAGTTTAATACAATCAAACGACATTTGAACATAAGTGCAAGAAAGTCCGAATGAGCCGCGTCATCCATGTTACACAAAATGACTCCATGCATGCCATGAGAATATGCCTTAGTTACCTGAGAAATACATTGCGAAAACGGTCAACATAAAGTTGGTGAATAATCATAGGTTTATAAGAAATTCGTAAGTACATAAGCCCACAAGTATAAAGTAAATTGACAAAATGTCAACAAGCTACATTGTCTCTTAAGCTCATGGCACCGAAGCTAGACATACTAAAATATGCCCCAAAGGAGTGGTTACCAGTCACTCAGTAATTTAGACATGAAATGCATTCGTTTTCCTTATGGAGCAACCCAAACACGAATGGAGGAGTCACCCTCGATAGATCTATCCACTCACTCTCGCTTAGTACTAAAATTAACGGTCCATGATAAAAAGGGGACTTGTCAAGACGTGGTAATAAGGCAACTTAAGCAATGTACGGAATTTAATACTTGGGCATGTACAAAAAAATAATTGTGCAATGTATTCTCCCCCGTGGGATTTAAAATCAAATAAGTACTAAAAACGGGGCTATGAAGACTCACCTCGAAATGATGGTACAACGAAGGTACAATGATGTAAAAGTAGTCGGGACAATGAGGCGCGAACACTAGCCGCAACCTAAATGAATAATCGTGATCTAATTAAGATCAAGCCGTAATGAAATGAATGCACATGCACATGATACCTATACCACTCGTAATTTGGAAATACTAGTTATCGTCATAGTAAAATAGTTTCCATGCTTAGGAAAAATAGGTCCATTTATAGAAGTATATAACTTGTCGTATTATCTCGTATGAAAAATGTTAGCGTTAAATTCCTTGTATCGAAAACCTTGAAATAACGTCGTTAAGTCGTATAAATATTCTCTTGGGTCATACGTATTCATTTGATAAGAAAATAGTCGTTAGCAACATTTCTAGAAAATATATCATTTAGTGCGTACGTTATTATTTTTATTTGTGTCCATATATATATATATATATATATATATATATATATATATATATATATATATATATATATATATATATATATATATATATATATATATATATATTTTGACAATGTTAAAATGGGTATAACTTGGTCGTTTTAAGCTCGTTTTCCTTGTTCTTTATGTCCACGGATTCGTTTTTGATATTTTTGATAATTCGGCTCCTTTAGGTTACGTTTAACACCTCTTTTTACCCGTTGAAATCTGCCAAACAGCAAGCAGTTTTTATAAAAATAGTTTTCGTCGTTAAATTTGCAAAAATCATATCTCCTTCGTTATAAGCTCGTTTTAATCCGTTCTTTCGCCCAAAGTTTCGTTTTTGAAAGTATTTTCTAAATCTTTGGTCAAAACTTAGCCACCATCTACTGATTTTCCCACGAAATGAAAATAGGGACAGTAGGTCAATATGTAGTTTCAAAAACCATTTTCAAGTCTCCAAACTAGTTCTAACCTCAATCAAGCCACTTTCAATCACCACAAAACTAGTCTAATCCTACCATACACCTTCTTAGGGTGTCATGGGTCCTTAAACATCATCAATCTACTAGGTCTAACAAGGGTTTCTCATGTGTCCATTTCTAGGGCTCAAAGTTAAGTATGTACAAAATAGAGTGGTATAAACCATTACATGCATGAGTTCTTGCAAGAAAAATATATAAACATGGTAATAACTTGTAAAAATCATAAAAATGAGTTTGTTAACTTACTTGAAGGTTTAGGGAGTTTGGATGATAAAAACCTACTAATCCTTGAGTTTCTATTTCAAAACTCCAACAAGGATGACTATATGAACAAGTTTATACCTAGATCTTGTAAAATTTGTTGTTCTTGCTCCTTGAATCACCTAGGTCGATTATACCATAAGAGAAAATGAGAGAAAAGTTTGCTTGAGCTAGTAAAAAAAATGAGTTGTGATAATAATGGATGAAAAAAGTTTATTATATACTTAGGGGACAATTGTTAGGTTGTAATAAATTTGGTTGGTGAGGTTTAGATATTTAGGACCAAGGGGGGGGGGGGGGGGGGGGTTTGGCCGGCCCAAAAAGGAGGGAAAGGGGGGGATTGTCTTGGGTTTAATTAGAAAAAGTTAGTAGTATTATGTTGTAATGTTAGTTTTAGGTTTAATCGGGTACCGGGTTTGTTAGAAATAAATTTTATTGAAGTTATTCGGGACGTAATAAAGTCGTAAAAATTGTAAAAATATGTCGGGTACAAGTACGGAGAGTTTGGGTGATTATCGTTTAATTTTTATGAAAACCGTCGTTATTAAGTTAGACGTACGATACGTAATAAATAAATTTCCAAAATACCGGGTAAATTAATATTATAATTTTTATATTATTAAAATGAATATAAAAATATATTGGGATAATAGTCGGGAGTGTCGGACACGTTAGACACATTTATAGTTCGCGTATTAGTGTTTATTTAAAATAAACGTACGTAAATCGTTAATTGTACCAAAAGTATTAATTTACTTATCCTACGAGTGGAATAGCATGCAAGTGCCCTAATGATGATGTGCAGACTATTTCTAGTCCGTATGAAATGTCCCTGATAATAATGCATGAATTCGCTCCTGAACCAATACGGTTACGCGAATTTGAACACTCGTAAACTAAATTTACGACGACATGAGTAATGCACGTGAATAGTGGTTTCCTCTCGGAAATGAATAGTGTCAAGTGAATAGTAAAATTTCTGAATGTGTCTCGGAATGTCAAATTGACCTCAAAAACGATGAATAGTAAAACGATGAATAGTAATTTGTGAATAGTAGAATGTCGAAGTTTGGAAAAATGACCTGAAATTGTGGGTTGTGACACCCCCCCCCCCCCCCCATAGAGTTATATTCTAACAATTTTCACCTTAATGGTAATAGTTAGCATTCTCTGATACGCAACAGCTTCAATTAGTGTTGGAACCTCGAACTAGGGACCGCCTTCATTAAGGCACCAGTAGCAACACCCGGTACTAATCTTAGCTGAAATCCTGACTCTATAGAGAACCCCTTTAGCCATGTATCCTCCTTCAATTCTCCAGTAATGTCACATACTCCGCTTCAGTTGTTAAAAAACTCATCATGTGCTGCAATATAGCTTCCGAGCTCACCACACATTCTGTATCATAAACTCGTACCTTGTGATTGATTTACCCATGATATAGATTGGTCTACCCATGGCTTAGTCATAATCTACAAAAACCAGTACGTCCGTCTGTAATCCACGATCAAACCTATCCAACATATCCACATCCAATGATGCTTTGTTAGGTCTCGTACATACTACTTAATACTCATGACTTCCAATTGAATATATACATAACCCCTTACTCTTCTTTTTTTCATCATGAATCCCTGACAGACCACCCTCCAATGACAGCGTAGAGTGTCCCCCCAACAAATATATGAACCGAAATCCAGTTGAAAAACCTAAATCGTGACACCCTCAAATTATTACCACTATGTGTCCAGAAGATCTCCATAGTAAGTATATTTTCCTTTCCTTCATCCAGCAAACCTTTGGTAACCCAGATCTCAGTCTTGCTTTCGCAAGTAAACCCTATATAATGTATATAAAGCAATACATATATGAACATACTTGTTACATATTTCTAGTAATATATGTTATTGTCGTCATTGCTTCGCCTGAAACCGTTGCTAAGCATACACATAATAGACCTAATATCCATATCTTCTTTCATTACAACCATCCACTTAGAAATTACCTCATAAGCAACTGCATCCATGAAAGTCAATGACTCGTTTGAATCTTTGATGACATCAAACAAGTACATATTATTGTCATCATTTATCCTATATATTTTACTTGTTTTATATTATTATCTATGAGAATTGATACTTAATCGTTTACTTTAGTAATTCTCAGGTAAAAACAAGCATTTGGTGAAAGTTAGTAATTTTGGACGAAATATGAAGATAAATGATCAAGATGGAAAAACTCTACTGAACTCAAGGAGATACGTCGTATCATTCTAGACAGATACGTCGTATCATTCTAGACAGATGCGTCGTATGACTATACTTAGATGATTTCGAAGACCATTGCCTGACTTTGAAGAATGCGATGCATGTAATTATTCCATGCGCCGCATATGAAACTTTGGTCAACGAAGAAGAACCAACTTGTTCTACTCCAAATACGCCGCATTACATTTCATACATATGGCGTATCACTCTCAAGACTTCACCAAAGATAATCCAAGATACTGAAGGACATGCGCCGCATAGAGATCTTACTTATGCCGCATCTGAAGACGGTGTACGAATATTCCAGAATATAGTAATCTTGAACCCCACGCGAAGTTAAATCAATGCGCTGCATCTACTTAGTCGATGCGTCGCATCGTACCCTCTGACAGAAACTATAAATACCCCAAGATAAAGCTGAATTTCATGTGCCAAAAAGAACCAAGAGTTACAGAAACCCCAAGGAGAAGAATAGCAACAAAAAGGCAACACAAGACACACTCCATTAAAGATTTCAAGAGCAGTAAGAAGGTTCTGCTTGTGTTTTAATTCTATTAATTAGTTTTGTTTTATTGTCATAGTACACTTTAATCTATCAGGATTGATGGGCTTGTGACCGCCATATTGCTCCCTTTAAAATTGTTTTCCCATCGATTAAAGTTTATTTGATGTTTATTTGGTTCTTGTTATATGTGATTTGATAACCTCTATGCTAGTTGTGGCTTGCTTGGGCTGCAATACCCCTCCCACGTCTTCTTCATTAGCATTATAAGTTACTGTAAGCCCTTAAAAAAGGTTAAATAGAATAAACATAAGTAATCATTAAGAGTTTACTCGCCTATAGTCAAGATACCAACGAGAGAGAATAGATTACGACACTCATCGGTCATCATATAAAACTAGCAATAAAACAAGTGACAAGCTACTTAATCATTAGTCAGGCCTCTTATCTATATCTGTTATCTATCTGTGTAAGTGTTCGCCATTCGTGCATTCTATCTCAATAGTTTTATTATTTTATTATCAACCAAAATCGTGCCAGTCTCTCAGACTAAAAACCCCTTGCGTTAGATTAGATTGTAAAACTAACTTAGAAATTCAAATACTAATAGACATTCTAGGTGTTAACGTTCCACTCTTAGTGATCGACACTCTATTTACCAACTACGCTACATTGATCGGGTACACTGCTCGTTAATGTGTGTTATAGGATAAGTCGGCTAAATATAAATATAAAACTTGATGAAGAATAATCCTATTCTACAACGATATACGCACGCATCAATCTTCTTCTATCACTCCAGCAACTCTTAAAGTAGCCATATTATAGTTACCTTTATACTTGAGTCGTTCTCGTAATGACCTCTACTCCCTATTGTGTGCAAACTGATAGGCGATTAAATCTTGAGTCTAAAAAACCTGTGAACCATCACCTAGATGGCAAATCCCTAGAGATTCCACATTAAATCCTCGATCTTTCTGTGGTTCTATCTCAAACTCAACTCCATGCAACAATTGCGTTGAACTCGTACCTACACCAAACCCTTTGAGAGTATCCATATACCAGCTATTCTAAAAGTAAACCATGTCCCTAAACATGACAATGTTAAACTTAACCGTTAACATCATGTAAACCCTTGTAAAATCAATTCAACCTAGTGAAAAACCTCATCCAAAATCGACTAACAAGTATCGTGTGTGCAACCCTTCAAAGTATTGATTTTTCTTCACTCTTCAATCGAATCAACCCTTGTAGAATTTCCTAACAAGCAATAAGATAACTCGAGAGCTGCCCCGAAAACCCTTTGAAGTCAATCTTTTGTCGATTAAACCCAAGCAAACCTGAAACTTGAAACACAAGTAACAAACTAGTCGCCAAAACCCTTGATGATGGAAGAACCCTAACATAAAAACCTTGAACAAAATCAATTAAAGAACACCCTTTGATGACACCTTTGTTCAAATCGATCAAACTTCACCACCAAGTTACCTTCCTTAAACGGAAACCTTGGAGTAAAAACTCTTGCAAAACCTTGTCACCTTTGAAGCTCGAAATCGAAACTCCAAGAACGTTGTGACAAAAAAATGATTTCCTATAATTAACCCTAGGAAAATCTAACTACCTCTTTGCAACACAACTTCAAGAACCTTGTTGCACAAGTAATCTTGACTCGTAAACCTAGAAAACTTAAACTTGTAATCTACACAATGATAGCAAAAAAAATAGCCGAAAACGACAAACAAAACACAAGCCAGATCAATAACTTTGACAGAAGATATATCCTTCTTGGAACCTCTAATGCAAGATCTCTCCAGTGAGATTCTAGATCTATGTATCTCAAATCTACGCTAGTGAACCAGTAGTGTCAATTCTCCCACATGTAGTAACCGACGAACCAAACCCGGTTCAACCGTTTCTCTTGTGTTGGCTTTCTTGACGATGTGTGATTCGTTCTTCTTGAACAATAATTTGATACCAATTGTTAGGATTCTTTCGGCCCAACATCTCACCAAGTCTAACATATAATCCCAACTGATGATCGATTCTAAAACCAATTGGTGATAGAAGGAGTAGTCCACCAAGCTTATGTTACTTTGAGATTATAGTTCTACCGATGTGAGATTAGATTTGCACATCCAATAATCCTCCTTCAAGCCCAAACCACCATGGACCTCCCCTTCAACTATATATGTGATCCCACCTTTTTTCATACTGCTGATCTTTATTTTATAGGCTTCCTCTCGGCACAAGGTTTGCCGAGATTCACTAATACCGTTGAACCGGCGCTTAACCGAAAGATCCACTAAATCGATTTCTATAGCATAGCCATGAATCAAGAACAACTCCAACAATAACTCGACAAATGGTTATGATCCTTTAATGTCAAGTGGCACACACACACACACACGAGATATTTACACTCAAACGTTTATTAAGCAAGAGACTAGAAGGTACAACTAATTATCACCTCCTCATCTTTATTTAGAGAGACTGAGAGAAGGGGAACCTACTTCTTGGCGAGCAAAGATTCTACAATTGAAGAGAATCTTTTTAAGTTTAAGCTAAACTACAACTAACCTCCAAAAGTTATATCAAACTATTACAAACTAATATTATAACATACACTTTTTTAAGTTTGAGAACCATGGTAGACCATGCTAACCTCAATGTCTCAATTCTCTTGTAGACTTTGAATAACAAATTTTTGTACCGGGTCAACCGGATAGAAAGTAGCCTTAATTAATATAGTTTTTAAAACAAAATATTAAACATGATTAATTATCTATAACTTAGTTTATTTGATCAAGATTTGATAAGAATGATAGATTGTTAACATTTGAGCAAGACACTATTGATAGATGTTTTGGGGGAAAACTGTCCATTTTTTCTAAGGTAGGGTGCAACTTGTTTACATCCTATCTACCTCCCCCTTTGTGACGAAACTAGGTATTTATAGATAGTATTGATACTCAATCGATGATGTATAACCACTCTTCTAAGACATGATACTATTTTTCTTTCGGTATACTTTAAGCACTACCGATAGAAGTTTACACACAACTTTCACATTATGACAAGTTTGTGCATGCGTCTTTTGTGACATGTCATTGTTAAACGTTTGAAAAGTTTGGGGGACTTATTTGCCATACATCGTGAAAGCATACATAAAGAAAAATGGAGTCAATGTCAATGGGTCATTTCCATCCACTTTCATGCCTTTTTGTCAATGCCAAATGTCACATATTTAGCGTTTCGACGGGCCAATAATTGTATATTAGTCATGTTACGCAAATACGCACTTAAGTTGTGCAATAATAAATACAGTTGAAGATTGCAATTATGGGTGGTTTTTTATTAGAAAAAGAAGGGTAACATAGAACGGCACTTTTTTATTCTAAGATTCAAACTGTAAGCTATATAGAATACAACTAACAAGCCGGTTGGACTAGGAGTAAGTATAACATTCGTGTGAAACTTTTAAGTCGACTCGTAAACTTTGTGTGAAAGTCTTAAATCGACTTTTAAAGTCACTCACATACTATTTCTCGGTGCAGATGGTCTGAAAGGGTTTTAATGAATGAAGAGACCTTGAACGTTGGGCATCGATGGGTGCCAGCCGGCCTTTCCTTAAAGAACAACTCCATCCAAAATCTGTAACTTTTTTGGCAGGAGTTTTAGTTTTTACACATGTTCATCTACAAATTTATATAAAATACGTTTAAGAAGATACTGCGATGACCACTTTCATACCATTTTATTTGTTACGACTTATGTGAGTTTATAGTAAAAGATAAATAATGAACGAGGAATTATTCGGCCATTTTTTGGATTTAAGTTTTAAAGATATCGGACCGTAGCTCTCATGCAAATTAAGCCCATCAGTCCTATTATGGGCCTCCATTTCTCCCCATTTTGGATTTTTGCATTGGTCCATAACAAGCCGAATATAAACGTATTTGTGAATGTTTGTCCCCAACTTGTCAGCTACTACAACTACTGTACCTTTTATAGCTCGATTTCAGACACCATAATCAGTTATTAACAAGTATATGAGATTCGAGGTCAAGATATTTATTCTCACTTTCTCATTGGAAATTTTCACTTTTCAAAGTTATCATGTTTATACATTTGAACAACAACTAAAAAGAAATACGGAGTATAAGAAAAGGAGACGAGGGGGAAAGAAAATGCAACACCCGTTTGACCAAAATCAGATAAAGAGTTTACCTTCCGAGAGGTAACGTCACGCTTGCCTAAGAAGCGGTCTTTCTTGGAATCTTGAGTTTCCTCGTTAGGGACCTTTACGATAGCTAGTTTAGTTCACTAGATGTTGATTATGTGTGTTACTTAATGTCAAGCTTTAACACCTTAAGACTAGAGGCTAATACGGACGCCTCTTTGATGTAACTAATTACCATTATTGTCATCGGCTCGTTTGAGAGGTTCGCCCAAATTAGGACTAATTCTGGGAACTAGAAAGTAAATAAGATTAGGTTGGAGTTTACGACTCATTAATCATGACTCAATTTCCTATCTAGAATAATGAAACTTTTATTACCCAAAATTAATAACATTTACTTCCACAAGGATAATAGCCTTCTTTATTAAAAACATGTAACAATTCACAATGGTCCATCCTCACTAATTCAAACTCTAATGGTCTAAAATAACTCTTCATTACAGCCATTAGACAAAATAATGTTGTTTTTTTAATTATATGTCTCACATTTCGTCCTCGTGTTCTAAATCTTCTATATTTTCATTTTTTTTTAATATATAAATGGCAGTAATTTCATTAACACTCTAGCAAAGACGCAAGGAAAGAAGCACAACATATTACAATGATTTCTTACTAAGCCAAAATTGGATCTCGAATCCATTCAATCCAGGTAAAAGAATTCTTTAGCCTATTTGAGTCGATGAAGTTAAGTTGCAACTAAGGTGTCATTTGTTATCTCAGGTTTTATATCTTCATCTACAAATTATGTCAGCAGAAGAAGAGGTAAATCTAAAGTATTCATCTGCAAGGAAGAATTCCGTTTGTTTTTTTGTGTCTTTAAAAGAAATGAATGATAGACAAATATATAAGGTTTGTATTAAAGAAGTGAAAGTGTGTATCTAATTTTTGGAGAGATTAGAAGTGAAAAGAAACAATTACGTCCGAAAAAAAAACAAAACAAAAACTTTTGCGCGCCCACAGGGAAAAAAAAATGCAAAAAGAGAGAAAAAAAAAATATGTGTTTCTGTAACAAAATAAACACAAACTCAAGGGCCACTCAATTCATCCCATGTTGAGAAGAAGAAAAAAAAAATGCACAACTCCTATTATTATAACTTTATAAGTAGTTGTCTGGATAAATGACTGGGACAGTCATACCTTGAAATATTGTACATGCATGTTTTGAGTCTTTTATTCAACCAGAATTGTACCCGGATAAAGATTTGTACATCATCATAGATTACAAAGTGAAAGGGATGATCAAAAAGGCTTCCAAAACTTTATTATACCATCAAAACTTAAAAGGTCAAAAGAAAAGAAATCCAAGTTCCAACTATCAAAAAAAAAAACTATCAACTTTCCCCATATCCAGGACGTACTACCATACTCAAAACCTCCTTTTCAAAAAGAATATTTTTTCATGTTTTGGCAAAGTTGAAATACAGATATCATCTGCATATTGTTTCCCTTTTCTGGGATATTGGTTTATATAGAAATTTCTTATAATACACAAACAAAAACAAATTTACAAAATTCAATATTAACTAGAGGAATTATAACTCCTTCATATGAAACAAATACATCCATGGATGATCATATAATGGAGATGGTATTCTTGGACATCCCTTACAAAAATTACAACAAAAATAACGTTTTTTTTCAGTTTTGTTGTACAAGAACATTAACCAATTAAACATATGCATGTAAGATTTGTATGTTACTGAATTATTTTTGAAAGTACTCAATCGAAACACAGAAATACATAAAGATAAAGGGTACAGCATAAAATAATAAAACCATATAATAGTACTCATAGCTAGTTCAATATACAAAACAAGCAAGTTACAATAGCCGTCTACTTGGAACTAAAACCATTCATAATGAAACAAGCAAAATAACTTCTAATAATTATATGATATATTTATCATAAAACAAAACACATGCATGTCATCAAGAAAACATTATTATGTAATGTTTCTTTCTTCATGCATTCTGTAACCTAGCTGCAAACAAACCAACAACTTCAGGATGCTGAAACACATCTGCAAACATGCTCTCTTGACTCTCATATCCAACCGGATGACCGTTATAAAACGGCGAACCACCACCATTAAAAGCACTACCACCACCATTTAAGCTTTGAACAAATTCAAAATGACTCATTTGATTATTTCCAGAGGACCCATTTTGGTTTTCAAAAAAGAAACCAAAAGGGTTTACTTCAACACTCTTTTTCACCTCATGAACCGGCTGAAAAAGCTCCGAACAGGGTTTAGCTTTAGCTTCCGGTTTAGGGTAAAAACCACTCAACACATCATCCAACAAACCGGAATGGTCCGGTTCACTAGGAAAAAATTCCTTAAACTCGGCCTCTTGACTCAAAACAGGCGTGACATAACTTTTTGAAACACTTCCTAAACCGGTTGACACCGAACCGGTGGAATTAGGGTTACAAGAGCTTGAACCGGGGCTAAAAAAGTCATGAAACAAGAAAGAGTTCAAACAAGAAGCATTATTCTTTTGCACATTATCATAATGTGGTAAAGAACCAATCAAGGGCTGAGATTTGTTGTTGTGAAAACTAAAAGGATGGTCAATATCACAAAGTGAAGGAGGGTAAGTAAAGTTTGTTCTAGCTTTAGAGCCACGCATGGCTCTAGCAGCACAATCATAAGCACATGCAGCTTCTTCAGCAGTATCAAATGTACCAAGCCACCTTCTTTCTTTAGACTGAGGGTCCCTTATTTCAGCTGCATAACGGCCCCAAGGACGGCGGCGCACACCACGGTACCTTGAAGTGTTGTTTGTGCTGTTGTTGTCTTTGAGTGCTAGTCTTTTGTTGGCTGCTGAGTGTGTTGTTGTGGTGGTGTTTGTGCGTTTTTGGGTTGTTTGTGGTTGTGGTGGTGGCAGTGAGAAGAGATCTGGTTCTGATGAGGGTGTGAATCCTGCTAGTCTTCTCATTGCTTCTTCCATTTTTCAAAGGTTATTTTTTAGCTTTTCAATTCTTGAGTTTTTTTGAAGGCTTTGCGGGGATGTTTTGAAGTACGTGAAGCTGTGAACATTGAAAGTGAGGGGTGAGGGTAGTATTTATAGGGGTGTGAGAGTGTGAGGTGTGTATTAAAATGTTGTACATTGTGTAGTAAATGAAGTATATTTAAGAATGGAACTAAAGAATGTGCATGCATGGTATTGGTTGTGTTGGTTATTTGTAGTATTGTAGTAGTAGTTTCTAAAGAAGTGATATGATAAAAAAAAATTCACAAAGAAGTCTCGCAAACTGATGTGGCGGCGTGTTATTGGTGAGTTTTTATCCTCTCTCTCATTGAATCAATCACACCCTGCCACATCATTTTGTGGGACTTCTTTGTGGAAACTTTTTTGTGATCATATCACTCCTCTAGTTTGTAACCTATGTGTAAAGGTAATTATACTTTTGATGTCTTTGTATGTGTTGGGTTTAGTTGAGACGAAATGGCATGACTAATGTTTTAAAAATTGTTTTTTAGATGGTAGATCGAGTTTATGGTTTAACAGGTTTTGACCAGGTGTTTAGGTAGATTTTCTTTTTAAATCGACTTTCAGTGACCGAGTCAGTTCTTGATTCAACTTGAGTGTTAAAGCATTGGCCACATTTTACGAGAAGATTTCAAATCAAAACGCGATTTATCCTCATATATAATCTAAAAGTAGTGATTGACATGCCTAATTTTATGTCTAATAAATATTACCATACACATGGCAAGATCAATGGTAAGTTTGAGGAGAGAAATTATGAAATCTATATGTCAAATAATAAATGGATTAAGCACAAAAGTAGTCACATGAGTTAGGCATCTAAATCATTCCCCATAATATAAATGAGGGTATATATGACTTAAATTCGACCTTATAAGATCAAGGTAACAATGATCATTTGTCTGCATATTTCAAGCTCGACACTAGCTACTCGATTAGAAGAGTAACTAAGTAAACTCCCATTTGATGTGTTTGAGCTTGAAGGATTAAAGCCATTGACGCAATATCATATGAAAAGGCAATTTGGCTCGCCGTGGGTGTGACGATATCCATTGGCGGAGCTATGAAAGGACTATGGAGGGTGGTGACCCCCCTAGACTTTAGACCACTATTCTATAATTATTTGTTTTTCATGTGTAAAAGTTTTGTTTTTACGATTTAACCCTCACATAAAAGACTTTAAATTCTTTTGTCTCTCCCACAAAAACCTTTCAAGCTCCGTCATTGACGATATCCTTCCTTTCTAACACATATCTCTAATCTTCACCCCAGGAGGTTGTCCTCGCGGAACACGTGATTTCAACATCTAGATGTAGTGACTTAATTTGAGTTTTGTTTCCATAGTTCTTTTTGTGTACATTTCCTAGCTCGTCCTTTGAAGTTTTTGGTTTGCCTGTTGCGTGTTGTATTTTGTTCTTTCTAAAATATTAAGCAAATCCTTGATGGTTGTCTTGTCGCCAATGAAATTATCCGCATGGCAAAATTAGAGAATCTTAAGCTTTTACTTTTTAAGGATAATTTTAAGAAGGCATTTGATAGCGTTAGTTAGGTCGTTTTTCTTGACGCCATGAGATAATTCGTTTTATAGACAAAATGGAGGAAATGGATTGCCTCTTGTCTATCCTCGGCGTCCATTTCAATTTTGGTAAACGATTCTCCCTCTAAAGAATTCAAAATGGAAAAAGGTCTCTTGACTGTGAAGTTAATGAACGTTGGCGTCTTGCTGATGGTTTTTGGGGATGGAATTGGGAGTGGCGGCTACCTCCTCGCGGTAGAGCAATGGATGACCTCAAATTATTTTTAAATTGTATTGGCAATCTCCAACTTTCTAATAAGGGTCTTGACAAATGGTATTGCCTGGTGACAGCTCAAGAAGTTTCAAAGTTAAATATCTCTCGGTTCTCATCCAAAACAAACTTTGTTCGGATTGCAATCTTGGTGTACATCACATATGGAACTCTTGGATCCCCCATAAAGTCAATATGTGTTCGGAACCTTTCTTTACGCGGCATGTCTATTCTTTCTGTAAAGATAAGTTGAAGGTTTAGATTGTAAAGGTGTAGATAGTACAAGGTGCTTTATGTAAATAGTTAGGATGGTTTGTTAGAAGCAGTTATTATTGTATATATTTAAATGTATCCCTCTCATTCTGATTCAAGTAATAATAACATCATTTTCATTTTCTCTCAAATCCTTTGTTCACCATATTTTACTTCACATGGTATCAGAGCTTATGGTGATTCTGATAACCTAATTTCACCGTTAAACCGTCATTAAACCGTCGTAAACTGTTGTTACACCATCGTTAATCTTCATCATTTCACTGTTAATCTGCTGTGGTGTGTGTAATTCTGTTAATTGATTGTGTTCTGATCAATTAATTGCGTGTTATCGAATTAAAAGATCTTCAATTGTGTTTAATTTGGATCTTGATCGTGTTCTTGATCGTATTTTTTAATTAGATCAAGATTTAGGGAAAATTAGTTTAATCAATTTCCGCTGCTTCTTGTAATGGATCCGAGTAATCCTCTCTACATTCATCCTTCTGATGGTCCAAGATCATTGCCTATTCAAGAGAAATTGACTGGAGCACAAAACTATCGTTCTTGGAGACGTGCTGTTGAAATTGGACTGTCTACTAAAAGAAAGTTATGGTTTGTGAAAGGTACAGTTCCTAGACCACCTGCTATTCCAGTTCAACAGATTACTGCTGAACAGAATGTTGTTAGTCATGAATTGTGGGAAACATGTAATAATATTGTCATTAGTTGGATTATGAGTTCTGTTTCTGAGCCTATTGCCAAATCTATTATGTTCATTGTACTACTAGTGAGATATGGATTCAGTTGGAGACTAGGTTTTCACTTAGTAATGGTTCAAGAAAGTATAAACTGAGTAAGGAATGTTTTGAAATTCAACTTATCTTTACACTTTCCAATTTTGTTGTTTTTGTTATAACGTGATGGAAGACGTAGATCATTGTCTGATTAAATGCCCCAAAATTCTTCTGGTATGGAGTTAGTGGTGTCTTGTGCCCCCTGTTATGTTTCCTTCGTTCACTATAGCAGACATTGCTATAGAGAGGATTGGTAGCTTTGTTTGGCATCGAACTAATGAGACCTTTCATGAGGTTTTTCATTACCCTTATTGGGCGATATGAAAGTGGAGAAATAAAGTGATCAATGGCTCAATGCCAATGAGGAGTCGATTGTAGGCATCAAAGATGAAAGACGTTTTTCCATCGATTTAGCATTTATCTAAGTTGTGGATTGTTTCATGATATATCTCGAAACTTGTTATTGGAATTGTTGGATTACTAGACCTACTCATGTTAAAGTCTTGTTCTGGATGTTGTCGTGGTTTTTTCTTCTCTATTTCCCCTCTATCTTTTTCTTCACCCTCTCATAGCCTTTTTAAATAAATTCCCAACCTTTCAAAAAATATGACTTTGTGTAATTTTCCATATATTAGACAATATCTTTTCTTTTGTCTCCATTTACAGAAAAATCGTAGATGTACGGTATATTACAATAAAAGGAATAATTGAATACGTATAAGCGTATTAAGCGGTATCGTTTAACTTATTAAAACAGAAGACGTACGCTAGATGAAATTATTGATCAGAAATGAAATTCAGACATATTATGCAAGTTTTTAATTTAATGTCGATGTCGATCATCGAAGATGTGGTATTAAATGAAGTTAATAATTAGGGTTTTCCTTAAATGATCTTAAAACCTGTTATACCTTAAGATAATATGGCAGCAGGGATGAAATATTTGATTTTGGTCTTTTTTTGTCTTTTGTTTTGTCTTACATATCTTATAAACATCTAACATCACGCAAATGCTTTTATTTTTATATTTCCGGTCTACTTTCGTTATTTTTTTTAGCAAGTCTACTTTCGTTATTGAAATTCAAAATATTTTGTGGTTACGAGCAAGGCTTGAAAAAAGAAAAATGGTGAACTTCCCATAGTTCTGTTGTTGATTTCTTTTGTGACAAGGGGCCTATCAAATGCTATTTTAAAACGATGAAAGAATTTTATGACGGGTCTGTCAACACGGTCTGCTTGGTTTGCAAGCAATTCTAGTTATTTATTATTATAATAAGGAGTCGATTGGAGTCAATATTATTATGCTCGGCTCTAGCTCTACTCGATAGTATGTCGAGCTTTCAAGAAAGAAGCTCGAGCTCGGTTTAGAAAAATTAAATCTGACTTAAACTCAGCTTGAAAAGCTCGGTCTATTTTTATAATGATATTTTATTTTTATTTTTTTTAAAAAATGTTAAAATATAAGAAAATATTTGAAATTTGCTTGATTTCGGCTAAACATTTATAAATAAGTATTTACACTTAGTCTATTTACATATAAGCTCCATAACTCGAGTTGAGCTTGTATAAGCTCGTCTCGTTAGATATTTAAGGCTAATATTTTGAAGCCGAGCCCGAAACTCAATAAAATTCGCCTCAAACGAGCTTGAGTTGAGTTCCAGCTCGAGCCAGTCGATAAAACTCGACTAATTTACAACTTTATCATCAAATGCCCAAATTAAAAAGGTACTACAACTGTTATTGTATTTTCCGAATTTTATGGGAAAAGCCATTTTTTTCTCATTGACATTGTCACTTGAGTATTTTTCTTTTTGTTTTATTAACACATTGGTTCACAAAATCAAATCCCCATGAATGTAATGATGAATTATTGTGTTACGATTATTTCGAGTGAAATTTGAGCACCAAATTCAATTGGAATGTTAATATTTCTTGAAACTTGCTCAAATGCAATTTACACGTTGGAAAACTAAGAAAATGATGGTGTCTCTGATATACTTGCAGTAAATTCATTCTATTCAAATGAGTTTATTAATTTTTTATCTAAAACATGTTTAAATGCATAATAGGAACAATTTGAACAAGCGTTCCCAAACACCTCAGAACACTTGTTTTTAGGGTTCAAAAGCTAGAACCACCAATAACATAGCCCTGGCGAAGTATTGATTATGAAGAGCATTGAAGAGGCACCTTTGTGTCATTTCACTATTCACATGGCTTTGTCTCATGCACATAATTCACACAGTTACAATGTGTATATGTGTGTGTAGGCCAGAAAAAGCAGCCATATTTGTCTACTAAACCTTCGTATCTCTCATGGTTTATAGGGTTTACATGTCTTTTTGCCCCTAACACCATGTTCCCACTTCCCACATGAGTTTATCTAGTTTAATACATTTCTGTTAAATTATTTCTGACTGGTTATAAATTCTCATACGAGTATTTGCTTTCAGAGAAAATCATACTATATTATTTCACATTCCTCGATAAAAAAGAACATAGAACATTTATTTTATATTGTGTTAAACTATTGCTTATTGGCTTATTCATTTCGAAGTTACAGATAATGCGGTATTGATCATATTTTGAAAATATAACAATATAAAACGTTGAGGATCGTAGCAAACATTAAAATTTCTTGAATGCATATAAACATGAATGAGCATATACATTCATGTTCTTTGCGTGTATGTGTGTCTGATTGTGTTTTTAGTTTATGTGTATGTTTAATTGTTTAGTGCATATTAACGGCTGAAGGATGAGTGATTTATGACGATAATGATAAATCAGAAAGAAATATGAAGATATCGCGCTGAGTGAGATGTACGTAGGTGCCGCTAGGTAGCATCTTTTATAAAATCAAAGGAACAAAGGTAGGAGTCAATTGAAAAACAATCTAGTACTTCAACAAATATCATGGCATATCAAAATCGTCAACAAAACTTAGCAACTTATTTGAAATCTATGGTTTAAACTCAGTTACTGAATTAGGTACATTATGTTTTGATTGCTATAGAGAATTTACAATTAATTCATAAGATCTAAAAAGTAGTTAATGTTAAAGTCATGTTTGTGAAATGAAGTGTAAAGTTGTAAGGTTCAAATTACATTTTTAATCTAAATATACCAAAAAATGTGCTACATGCAGAATGCGAAATTTGTGTTTATTAGAGCATTTGCTATCATCACTCAATTTAAAATTTAAAATAAATAAATAAATAAATAAACTCACTATCGTCACTCAACCTTAACTCAACTATTTTCAAATTCAACCCTAAACTAAAACTAATAATGTATTTCATTTAATAACTAAAATAACATTTATGAAATGTTTTGTTTTCCGTATCGTGTATATTTGTTTTAATAGTACCGTGTTTATTTGTTTTTCCATATCGTTTTTAGGTTTTTCTGTATCGTTTTTAAAATGTTGTAATGCTACTTTAAGTTTGAGTTTGAAAGCTTAACGACTAGTAGTTTCTCCTAAAAAAATCCTCCAACGGCTAGTTTCCCCTATAAATGCCACTTTCACAACACTTCGTATTCTTACACAAGTATAACTAATTTTCACATAAACACTATGGCTAATGAACCAGCTGAGGTGCAAAAGACTATCCGTTGGGGAGGACTTAAATTGATTTTAATAATTGAATTTAATAACATAGCATTCTAATCATTCAAAAATCATATGTATTTCTTCTTTAGGCAAAAGGGAACCAAATTGTATATAAATACTTGACCAAATAGAAAACTAAAAAAAAAAAAAAAATGGTTTTTGACACATGCTGGTGCTACAACGTTCAACATGATTAGCGGGAACTTTTTTAAGCCCTTTGGCGAGGACTTATTTCGCCAAAAGGTTTCCGCGAATACCTTGTCAGGAATACTTTTGGTGAAGACGCTTTTAAGCTTTTTACGAGGACAAGTTGGCCCACATACTTTTCTTGGTCAAAGACAGCATGGCAACCACACTTTTGGTCATGATCGATGTGTTCACTATACTCAATATCATCGTCGTCGACATAAGTGACAATTGATGGTGGTGCCTCAACTTCTGTTGGGTGACCATCTATATTTATGGTTTTATAATTCAAATTATCAAAATAAGTAAAGAGTGTGATATCTAAAGAGTTGTTGTCATGTACAACATCCTGATTGTCTTTTATCATGATGATATTCGGATTTCAAATCTTTAAATGATAAGAATTTTGGACGGCCTTGTAATTACCACGTCTAACCGAGTAATCAAGGTAAAAGACTTATTTTGCAAGAACGTATGGTTCATTTTGCAACGATTCATGATCTTCTATAATTTGTGTTGTGTTTCATTTATATGAATGTTTTATACAATAATTGTTATTAGTGTCGATTGTCGAACCATTTAACTTTGACCAACACAACCTTGAACGAAATATACAAAAATTCCATAATTTCTTCAAGCTTGCCATAATACATTCTTCCCCTAGGATTAGGAGTTGAAATTCCGTTGTTTTGAATTGAACGACGTAAATCACGGTTGTGTACGATAAACTTCACACTGTTGACTACGCAAGAGTTGACTAAGACTGCAGTACATGATGGTCCAAGTTATTCTACAGGACCATCAACACCTCTAAATTATTATGCAGGACCTTCAACACCGAGTCCTGAAAATGCAGAGTGCGCGAACTGCAAGTTGTTGATTGCAAAGATAAAGGTACTCGAGGCAACACTAGAAATGATAATGTATCCCGAGAACCGCACACGTGATTCAGCTTCACTACTTCACGGGCTTTATTTAGCCAAAGCAATTTAGCATTTGAAATTCGTATGTTTAATGTTTAAAGTTTTATCGAATTGAATGTAATTTGTAGGCTTTAATATTTAAACTTTTATCGATTTGTAATGTAGCTTGTATGTTTAATGTTTGAATGTTTATTAATTTGTAATGCAATTCGTATGCTTGAATGTTTATTGATTTGTAATGTAATTTGTATGTTTTACTTCTTTGTTGGTTTAACACCGCGCAACGTAGTAAACAACATCAAACGAATTTAGCTCGATTTTGAAAGCGTAAGAAAACTTTAGAGCAAAGTCATATTGATCCTAAATCATTTAGTTAATTTAAAATATATATATATATATATATATATATATATATATATATATATATATATATATATATATATATATATATATATATATATATATATATTACCATTTTAGTTAATTTATAAACGATAGAAATTATTTTTAGTTAATTTAAAAAATATTTTGTTGATACTTTTGGCGAGGGCATGTCCTCACCAAAAGTATTAATCATTTTTCAGCCAGTTTATCGTTAATTTAACTCGTTTATTATGAATTTGTGTAAACATTTTTCATGAGGACAAGTCCTCGCCTAAATTGTTTTCTTGGTCAAAATTTGGTCAACATCCTGTCGAAACTGCGCTTCGGAGAGGCTATGCTGCTTATTTTAACTGTCAAATTTGATTTCCTTCGTTTTTGCCAGAGCAGGATACATCCTCGCCAAACGGTTTTTGGGAAAAACGTGCGGGAGTAATTAGTAAATGAGGGAAAATTATGAATATTGGTCAAACTTTTGGCGAGAACATATTTTTGCCAAAAGGTTGCATTGAATTTTTCTGGTCTTGCTCTTCCAAGCCAGCAATTTTTTTGTCGTTTGGCGAGGACAAAGTTGTCCTCGCCAAAAGCTTGTCGCCCATTATTTGTTTTGTTGTAGTGCGGTCTAATTTAAAATCATTTAAGATTAAATTGAGATCAATCTTAGTTTTTAACTGTTTTTTATCAATTTAAGTTTTTAAACGATTTGTAACTGTTTATCAATAAGCAACAAACTAAAACCGGTTTTAAACATGCTTGTCTTACAAAAGTCACAAACTAAAACTGGTTTTAAACAGGCTTGTCTTATAAAAGTGGGAATGACAAACAAGTCCCAGTTTCAAGCTCTTCGATCTTTTTAAAGTCCAGTTCTTAACCAATTAAAAATCAATAAACATAAAACGTTACATAAAGTCATAAACATTTTTAAGAAATTTTCTAACATGTGCAAAGATATTAGGGGTTGTTTGTTTAAGCTTACATGTGGCTTATGAGCTTATTTGTTTTTCAGCTTATATGTCATAAACCTTAAATTTCCGGCTTATTTAATGACTTGTGAGCTTATATAAATTTATTTTATTCTAATCAACTTATAAGCCCATAAATATTTAAGCTAAAAGTTTAAAGCTTATAATATATAAGCCGAAATCAAATAAGCTCGTAAGTGAACACTCCGTCAATTCAAGCATACAGTTTATAATTTGCATGTATGGCAATTAATCTAAAATATTGGTGAGTTATTTATATTTTACATATCACCAATTGAAAGAGAAGTTAAATGAAAAGTGAGCAGAAGATCGAGGGAATGGCGGTGGCGGCAAAAAAGTCATGAAGCAAATTAGATTTTAACGACAACCCTCAGATACTCTTGTCAGATCATTTGTATCTACTTCTTTTTCTGTTTTAGTCCTTTAAATATAGTGTTTCCAACACATATACCCCCTCCCAGTTTCACTTGATACAAGTTTCGACCCATATCTCCCCTTCAAAGTTCAAACCATATGTTTGTGATAATGTACGAAATATTTAGGATATATGTTGTGTTAAAACATTGTGTTCAGGAATGAACAAAAGGTGATCCTAGATTAAAGCTAACTTGGTGACTCGTCTATATCAAAGATGGACCCATATCTATCTGGAATGGTTGAGATGAAGGTATTAACTAGTTCAACAGATTACTAATAAACAACAAAAATATTACAAAAAGTAAGTTCTTCGGCTCACCTAATGTTTTTTAGAAAGTGCATGTCGTAAGACAACACAGATAACTGGTAATGTTGGCCGACTCACAGGTCTCGCCCAGTGACAACATGTAGAAAAGAATGTTAGACAAAATTAGCAACCTTTCCAAAAGAATGTTCGACAGTTTCGCAACATGACAACCTTTTTGTGAAGTCATCTAATATAGTTCGAACGTTGATAACCACCAAAGAATTCCAAACCCCTTAGTACGCTATACTTTTGAGGTTTATAGTATCAATGATAAGATTTAAAATGTAGTTGTATAAATTTATGGTTACATTTCTATTTTTCACAAACAAACGTACATTCCTAAAATATACAACTCCATGATTATTTAGTCAAGCTACACATACGATAGAATGTATGAATGTTTTGAAAATGTATTCCTCGTGCAGTAGAATTAGAATATACACACAAATAAGAACGTGTACCATCAATCAACTATTTTAGGCTTCGGTAACCAGCTTCATGATTCTATTTAACAGTTACAATAGTTACCTTTATTGCCTGTAAGGGGCCCTACCTTTTTATTATGGTAAACATTATTCCTCTACTTTGAATTGTGAAGGTAGCATTTGGTTTTGATGAATTGATGATCTATTTTTTCCGCATGCACAGTAATCTTTTATGTACAACTCTCCTCAGTTAATCTCAGACAACTGTAGCACCTTAAATGTTACAAAATATATTATAATTTTTTTGGCATTATAGATAAGTCTCACTTTGACGTTATTAATAACACAGTTAGTAAGGACTTATTATGTATAATAAGAGCATCTACAATGGTATAACCAACAAAAGCTTTTTACTATTCTAAAAAGCTTTTGGAAGAGGTTTTTATACATTGCATCTAAAGCTTTTTGAATAGCTTTTTACAAAGACTTGCTAAACCTCAAGTCTTTGATAAAAGCTTTCTACCTTTATGCCTCAAGTCATTAATTGCATTAAATGTAAAAAGTCTTTCAAAAACCAACCATTGCATATGCTCTAAGAAATAACTAGTTTGGATTCGGTTTGCAAGTGGGTTATTTAAGAAGAGACTAATTATGTCAAGTTACTAAAGTTATTGAAAAGGACTTAAACTACCCTAGTACTAATAAACAAAAGTTGGTTAGGGAGTATTACTCGCTCCTTATCCTTCCACACGACACATAAGACCGCCCACAGTGAAGACCTTCAGCGCCTTCATTTTACCTCTCACATTAGCTTTTTTTTCTCTTACAACCTACAGACAACTTTTTGGCAGAGAAAGGGCGACCTTCATCTTTATTTATTTATTTATTATTCTTTTCTTTCATTTTTTTTTACTTATAAATACCCATGAAATTCACCAATTTTTAAACACCAATGTAGGACCGTAGAGGGGGTGAATACGGTCTTTTTGGCTTTTTAACGTTTAAAAACTTTACCCTCAAAGAGTACCAAGTGGTTTATACAACAACAACTACTAACACAAACACAATACAAAGTATATAAAGCGAATAAGTGACACCACAATATATACTGATTCAGGATGGGGTTTATGCCATTCGTACGTCCAGTTGCGAATCGATGACACTATACTATTGTTACACCATGTGCCTGCTTAGACCAAAAACTTTGACTGTAACACGGAAACGACTTCACTTTAACAGACCATTCGTTACTCTTTTAACCATTAACAAAGATCTCTAACATTTCAGACCTTAAAACCATTTTTAAATGAAACTAGACTCAATTATCTTCGAAACGACGGGTGGCGCAACCCGTGACGATTTACGGTTTAAAAGATATGAAATTCCAAAAATAACCAAAAACTAAAAATCTCTAATTTATTTTTTGATGAGGGCATATTGCCATATGCTGAAATTCGATATGGCCATATGATGGCCATATGCCCTTTTATTTAATCCCTGAAGCACCCATATGGCGATGTTCTGATATTTTCATATTGCCATATGCCTACTGCAGATTTTTACAAAGAAGATTATATTTGCTCGAATTCTGAAAAGCCGACTTAAAAGACTTGTTAACCCACGAAACTTTCCAGAATTTATAAACACATCATAAACATCATTTCCATTCAATAACATTACCTAATTGACACTTCAGAATAGTACTTTACAAATAGACTTTTATTATGCCCGTTTTGACCCATTTCACAACAAACGACCTTTACCACTTCAATCACACCAAACTTTACTAATACCATTCGGATAACATAATGAACTTATAGCATAACCAAATGACCAGTTACAACTCAAAATAGGTATATTTATGCTTAATCCAAACACCCCTTTAACTTTGACTATAATACTTCAATCATACTTTGACACATCGTTTGACCACCAATTTATTATACCAATCTTGACATATGTTTTGACACTTGTTTACCCATTACAAACCATTAAATGACTCACGGGGGTACAACATCGATCTTGAGCTCGGTATTCTACCTAGCTCATATTTCCTTACCCAACTTCTAGCATTTCGCATTAACTAAACCTTAACCCTTATTCCATGCCTTCACACTAACACCATAGCCTACAAAACATTGAAACATTAAACCATAAGCACGAATGCTTAGTAAGTAAAGCAAGTATAACTTAACATCATAATTCATTCATGCATTACACATTATAACAACCATTAATCTCATACAACATTAACCATAAACACTTACCTTAACTACTTAAAGCCACAACCTTCTTTTTTCCTTATTCCACTCTTGTCTAAGATATAACCAGCCTTATACTCACTTTCAAATAAACACAATTATATAAGCTATTCATTAACCTTAGCACATCAAACCACATAACACATAATGAATAGAATTCATTATAACCGGTTTACTTACCTTAGCTAGAAGCTAAGATATCATCGATAATTTCACCATTAACATCATCATCCTTTCCACCATTCTCATCATCATGCTCACTTTCACATCTTTATCATCCTAGGTAAAATCATCATCACATAAACACTTAATCAAATAACCATAACAATGGTTTATCTAACCATATCTCATCTTTAAACACTTCTAATCATCATATAATAATATCTTGATTATATGATGATCATCCTTCTAAATCACTAACTTCTAGATTAACTATTAAACGAACTAGAGATTACTTACTTGGTGTAGGAGGTCATTGCTATGAACTTCACTCTTGACATTGACACACTAATCTTCCATTACTAGAATCACCAAATTTGATTTCCCTCCCTTTTTCTCTCTAAACCATCACATACATAACACCCTCTAGAAACACTGTGTAAATTACTAGAAGACTCCACACAACTAGACATTTATTTAGTTAGGTGGAGTAGTTTGGCCATAGGGTACATATAGTCCCTCAAGTCCTTTTTCTTTTACTTTAGACACACTTAATCTTATAACATATTTATCACATTATAACTTTAGTCCCTTAAGTCTACTTTCATTCTAGTTGTGCCACATAATACTTCCCATAACCATATAACACCTTATTTGACTATCGGGTTTGACTATAACTTAACATTCATTGACTAACCAATCACGTTAAGCCCTTAGTCAAATCCATTTAGGGTGGGGCCTATTTGTATCCATGAAACGGGTCTAACAACTATTAGCTAAGTATAATCCTTTCGGTGGACTACAAACCGTTACAACTTCGCTCCACCGATATGCACAAAGATCGGCGCTCACTAAGAAGAGCTACTCCCCAACGGTATTCCGCCCTCGGAAACCACTGTTAGACCCGTTTCCCGGGTACTTGGAACCCACCATAGATGTAATGGACTAAGAGCCTTACGTGGTTGGTTAGTCAACAAATGTCGTGATGTGGTCAAACCCGATAGTCATAGTATTTCATAATGTGGTTTTAGAAGTATTATGTGTCATAAGTAAGAGGGATAAGAACTTGAGGGACCTAAGTTGACAGAATCCCAAACTGGTACTAGAACCAACTTGTTCTAGTACTAGAACCAAATTGTTCTAGTCTACAGGGACTATTCTTGCCAAAACCTCAAACTAGCACTAGAACCAACTTGTTCTAGTACTAAGGATAAATGGTTACATGACCTAAGGGACTAATAATGTCATTAGGCCAAAGTTTTGGTGGCTTATATGTGAAGGAATTCCCAGACATTCTAAAATGTTCCAGGAAAGTGTGGTGTGTTCTTGTGTGTCGACATAAAGCAAGAGAGAAGAGAGGGAAGGCTTAACATATGATCTTTTGATGAAAGAATTAGACTCCCAATTCAAGAGATAAAGCCCTAGTAATGATTCTATGCAAGTAAGTAATCATTATCTTGAGTTAATTTATGAATATTGAATTAGGGTTCATATGGAGTAATTGGGGAATTCATCATATGATGATATAGAAAGGATGATGAGTAAGTTATGGTGGGTTTTGTATAAACCTTTGTTTATGATTATTGATTGTTATGCTACTAGGTTTGGTAATGATGAAGGATGATGATGATGATGATGATGAATAGTGATGTTGTTGATGGTGATTTGGTATATTGATAGCTAGCTTGGAATGAAGGTAAGTAACTTGTACTAAAACATGTGTTATATGTATGTTATCCATATGTGTATTATGATTGTGATAGTGTAGCATATGGATTGAGTAATGAATGAAGACTATGTGGTATAGTGAATGTTATGGATTGAAGTAAGTGATCATGTTGCTTATGTGCTAATATGTGTATGATATATGTTTTATGTCGGGTTATTTACTAAGCGAAAGCTTATGGTTTAGTTGTCTAACCATGTTTTGTAGGTCCATATATCATGGAGATTCTACGGTTTGGAGTATGAGTTAAGACTTGCTTATATGCGAAGTGTAGAAGGATTTGGTAAGATAGTAGGAGTTAGGTAGTATACTGAGCTCAAGTGTCAAGTTTGTACCCCCGTTAGTCTTCTATGGGTTGTTAAAGGGCAGCCGTATGGCAAAGTGTATGTCAAGAGTTGTATGACAATTTGGTAGTCATTTGGTAAGTCAAAGTATGGTTTATGTGTTTTTGAGTAAAGTTAAAGGGGCGTTTGGTTTAAGTGTAAACATACCCATTTTGAGTAGTAAATGGGTCAAGTGTTATTGGAACAAGTTTGATATGTTAAATGATTGATTTCTGGAAAGTTTGGTGTAAAACGAAAGTGATATAAGTGGTTTGTTGCGAAATGGGTCAAAACGGGTTATTTGCATAACCCGTCGTAAAGTACCCCTTCGGGGTATCGTAAGATAAATGTTTTTGCATGAAAATGAGCCCATTCATATACCAAATAAATCTGGAAAGTTTGGTTGAGTTTCGAGTTCGGGAGGTCGGGTTTCTGGCCGGGGATTTTGAAAGCGATTTCGGGACAACAAGCTGTCCAGATTTTCCGGGCAGACTATGCAGATTTTTGGCAGTTTTCAAAAATGCATATCTTTTAATCCGTAAGTCGTCACGGGTTGTGCCACCTATCGTTTCGAAGGTGATTGAGTCTATTTTCGTCTAAAAATATCCCCAAGGTCTGATTGTGTACTGATTTTTGTCTGTTTATGAAAGAGTAACAGCAGGTCAGTTTTAGTTCAAGCGTTTCCGCGTAAAAAGTCAAAGTTTTCAAAGTAAGCGGGCACGGGGTGTTACAACCACCCTCAAGGACTCGTGATTCGACTTAAACACTAAGACCACAAAGACTTCCCACCAGAGGTATTAAACCCAAACTAGCTCCCCACTGATATAGGCTTGGTCACCACGACACAAGACTTCCCTTACAACCAAATCGAATGAATAAATGTTTGATTGTTGAATCAAGCTCTAACCTAGGGACTCGATTGTAATAGAAAGGGTATATAGAATAATACTCTCGACACAATCACAATAGTGGATTAGACACTTGTGATTCTTCCCTTGCAAGGATATGTGTTCTTTCAAATGATGTTAGCGTGAAAGATCAAGAACACAAGATAGATTTAAACGATTGAGAGAAGAGAAATAAAAGAGAAATAATAATGGCAAGGGTGAGGAATACAAGAGGCAAGGGTGGTATTTAAAGGCCAAAACTACAAATTGTGAAAATTCAATTCGAGGTTGGCGCGCTGGCTGGTGTGTTAGAGCGCCAACGGCGCGCCAGAATCCCTGAAGTATTTTCTTTGGGGTTTTGGTCTTTTAACTACCCATTCTAGCTAACCCCCAATTGTACTTCACACATTTAGAAATTTAGATTATTCATCATAAGGTCTACCAACTCAAATAGCCAATTTGTAAAAATGTTTTGTGAAGTGTTTAACTGATAACCAATTATCAAAGAGAGTAAGAGATAAGGGATAATTGGATAAGGGTAGTTTGGGTATTCCTCACATGGCATAGAAAAGAGAGAAAGAAGATACCCTGGTATATTCCTTTGCTTGAAAAGGAAGGTTGATATTAGAGATAGAGAGATGGAAGATTTGAAATTGAAATTCAAATTAGGTGAGAGGGAAGTGAGAGAGTGAGGTTGTGTTAAGGTGAACCATGGTTGAGTTGGAAGAGAGAGTGTGGTTAGGTTAAAAGGGTATCCAAGAGAATATTCCAAACTTGGAGAGGATGGTGAGATGGAGGGTTGAGATGAGTTTGGATGAATTGGAGTGATGTGATAGAAGGGGGCCTAAGTTTGAAATTTAAATTTGAATATGAATGTTGGAGGGTGAGAGAAAATTCCCCATTTGTTGAAATGGAGGTGTGAGAGAGTGAAGAGATAAGGTGGTGAGTTGGATTGTGTAAGAAGGATGTGATCGGGAGCCTAAGGAGTGAATTCAAATTTGAATTAAGCATGTGATGAAATGAGAATGAGTGAATTGGCAAGTGTGTGAGGGAAGGAAAGGATTGCGATGGGAGTGTGAGTAATTTGAATTTGAAGTGAGGAAGAGAATGTAAGAGAGTGAGTTGTAAGGATAGGATTCTGAAGTGATGGGGAGCATATGTGTTGAGATTCAAATTTGAAAGAATGTTGGAGGTGAGGAAGTGAGGTGGTTTGTGAGTAAGGTTTATTTGTTTTGAAATGAAGGGTTGGATGAAGAAGGTAATGAGGTGGTAAATTCTAAGTGGTTGGATTGGAATGTTGAGAAGGGAGTGTTTGGAAGATAGGGCGTTGGAATGTAAGGGACAAGAAGTACATGGAAGTACTAAAGGTGTAAGGAAATATTAAGAGAATGTTGATGATAAGATTTTGGAGGATTTTGAAATGGTTGGAGGATTAGTTTGGTGTAGTGAATAATCAAAGGATTGATTATGGCTTAATCATAATGTCATTAAGAGTTGATAATTATGGTTATGGTTGATAAAATCAAAGGTTACTTATAATCTTATGTAACTTAACGTCGAGTATTCATAATCCCATAACACGTGAATTTCCACGAATCGACGTATTCAATAATCATCTTGATGCAAACAAGCTAAGTGCTTTACATCATTGTAAAGCATATCCCATATCGGGAAAGGATGCGTTTATGCAAAGGGACCTTTAACTTAGTTTGACCAATAAGGAGTAAACCTGTTACGTGATTAAAGAAGATGTAAACACGGATTATGGCCATATGAATACTTTCACTTGATGTCACGTGAAATATGTAAGATCCTTAGGTTTAGAAAAGCCTTGGCTAGAGGCGTTTATCAAAATACTTGAGTTGGTGTTTTGCCAAAAATGGGAGGTTGTAAATTTGGATCCCTCTAATTCTAAAACTCGTTCCGAGTGTTCTCAATGAAGCACATAACATATTCATACTTGTATTGAAAGATCTACATTTGTCGCGTAAGAGGAAATCCAACTTTCAAAATTCATCCCGATCAATACAGTGGGTTGGCGCGTCGCTGGCGAGTCGGAGAACCGGCAGTGCGCCAGGCCCAGTTATTGAGTCGGGAGAATTTTGGCTAACATTTGTGATTTTATGTGTTTCGAAGGTTTATTTGTCATCATTAAAATATAAGGAGACCTAACTAATGTTGTCCCAACAACCAACTCACAACACTCATTCACTATCTTATACAAAAACGTCTCAAGAAAATACTTCCGAAAATAATCTCCCGACACCCGAAGAAACGTTTAATCTAGGAAATACCCCCCCCCCCCCCCCCCCCCTCAAACCCCGACTACAGTTCATCATCAAAACAATATACTTACCATTTCTTCATTTCCAATGGTAGAAGAATCAGTTGATAAACATGAGTTAGGTGATGAATATGAAACTGAAAGTTATAAAAATGACGATGAATTTCTTACTAAGGAATAAGAAAAGCAGCTTATTCTAGATGAAGAGGCATTAAGAGAAACATTATAAGAACAAATAATGGCTGAAAAAGAGTGGGAGAAGAGAATAGGGCTGAACAAGCTCATGATGAGTTATTCAGGTTGGAATTTAGGGAGTATTCTGATTCGGAATCAGATTAATCTAAAAGTTGAATAATTCCTCTAGTTGACGAACTTATGTTTTTAATTTCATGTTCATAGTTTGTATTTTCATTTCAATGTCGTATTATGCTTTGCTGTTTTAATGAATAAAAGTTCATATTCTCCTTTGGTTCTTCGTACTCGAAAATAAATTTCCATTCATTTAAATAAAATAGACATTAAACGCATTACTCCTACTTATTTTTTACATGCATCCAAACAAATTTATAATTCGTTTGTTATTCTAATTTTTCTATCTTTCTAAACAAAGAATTATGCATCTCGTAATCGAATTCAGATGCTTGATCGAAGTAAGCGTCGATCAAAGCATGTTTCTCTTGCGGAATGTCAATGCATTCAACGTACATTTTCCTAATATCATCTTTAGCTACACGTGCATTTTCAATTTCTACAGCTAAGTTCCTAAGGACTTGCTGACGAGCTTTCTCCTCGTAGATTTGTTTCTGAACTATAGCTTTGATTTCATCGACGGTGTGTGTGGAAGCGAAAAATACATTAAAAAAGTTGATGAAAGAGTATATAAATTGTGTATAAAATGATAAGATAAATGGGGGTTGAATTGTCATTTGAGTGAGGTATTTATAATGTTAAATGAAAGTTGAATTTTAAAAGTTAAAAAGTTTTGTTTTGTTTTGTTTTGTTTTTTTTTTAATTTTTTATTTTATTTTATTTTATTTTGTTTTTTTTTTACCAAACGGTCAATATGGCAGAAAAAAGTATGAATTTTGTGCGTGTTTTAATCGAACGTACAGAGGATCGGTTAAAAAAAAGCACTCGACCGATCGTGTACCTAGATTGCACAATAAGGGCGACCGATTTTGGGTGTCCGTCGACCAATTGCCAACACCCTTGAAGATATCTTTAAACTATACCATATCCGTCTCAAAATTATTGTCATAAGAGAGAAATCATATGGTTTAATAAAAGTTGGGTCATCTTAATTTTCAATCACTCAAAAAAAATATTCCATACTAAATTCTCTAGTTACCATGCAAAAGATAAAAATTGCATATATTTATCCAGCACAAATTTTTAATTGCATATATATCATTTCAAAAGCTTAAAAATTGCATATATATCCAAGTTAATTTAATAATTTCATATATATATCCTTTCTAACCTTCATAATTGCATATATATATATATATATATATATATATATATATATATATATATATATATATATATATATATATATATATATATATATATCAAAATAATTATTTTTAATTTAACTTTAAACTCTAAATTATGATAATTATAATTTTAAAAGATTGCAAGAAACATATTTGTTTTAAAGCTACGATGTCCCGAGGTTCAAATGAACGACGAAAAACAATATATCAAGAAAATGTTTAACCTCAGGAAAAAAATCACCTTATCTCATATCTAATACGAATACATGAAATAAACTATCAAATATAGCATGGTTGTTATATATTATATATCACAGAAAAAATATGTTTGCAATGAAAGTGTATATGGTACTGCCAACAAGTTTATAAATAAAGAAAAAAAATTATAATTATAATATTGATTTCTAGAGGTGTAAATTTAAACTAAATAGTTATTTGGATATATATATGACATATTTAACGTTTATGGAGGATGTATATGTAATTCTAAGTTTAGATTGGATGTATATGCAATTTTTAAGCTTTTGGAAGGATATTTATGCAACTAAAAGTTTAAGCTGGATATATGTGCAATTTTAAGCTTTTGCAAGGATATATATGCAATTCACCATTTTACTTAAAAAGAAAAATGGACAATTATTTTGAGAAATCTTAAAAATGAAATATAAACAATTATTATAAGACGGATGAAGTACCAAATTCTATCAGTTTTATTAAGCGTCTATCTTAGCATAAAGTTCTATGAAGTTTCAAGATTTTATGGTTCTTCCTCAATTCAAGGAAAGAATTTAAATATGAGATATTAAGCTAAAGGAAACATGAGATTTTGTTTATCAACTGATTTAGATGGTTTATATGATGATTTTAAGGATTATGGATGTTTGGATATGCGTATTGTAACATTTCAATTTGTATAGAAAATATAAGCGGATTTATCTAAAATCCTATACTTATGATTTACACTTTTATGTAATATAACAGGTAATTTTGTAATTTATGTGTTTTAACTCCCGTTAGTCTCTACCGTTAAATACTTTGCACCGTTAGTTCTTTTTTGTAGGTGTGATGGGTGGTACAAACGGCTTGATTACCGAGTAGGTCTCAAGATCATACCTGCACATGATACCATGTTAAACAATGAAACCCGTAGGTTAATCTTATTAATCATCCACTATTTATAATAGTGAAACCTTAATACTATAAACATAAAAACCGGGCTTGAGCTTATCCTTATCCCTTAACACTTTTTTGGGCGATGAGCGGTGTAATGAGCTTTTTGATTTTTATTGTTCATTTCGCAAATGAACGGCGAGCTTTGCTATTTTTTATGAATGCTCATTTTTTCAAAGCTTTTTCAAGAAGCTGTGACCTGTAGCTACTGCTCACAGCTCACTGCTACTTTTACCAAACACATTAAAGAAAACGTATGCCTACACGAAAGAGGTAGGAAATCGCTTCCGCTACGAATAAATCATTTCAAGAGATAAAGTGATATTGAGTTAGTAGCCTAGAAATTTTGAATCGCAGAATTCGAATTTAAGCAAAGCATGAATAACGATTAAGTCGATGCGAATGAAAACCACTATTACTAGCAAAAGAAAATTGATTAGTTTATAAAGCTTACACATAAGAAAGAAACAAGTTAACACATATTTGTGCATTATGTGTATTGATTAATTGCTAAGACTACTCAGCAAAGAGGTGATTGTTTCACCATTTGCTCCATCTCACGCGCGAGGTTCATTTACCAAGGGGACTTATGGTGATGAGACCACCAAGCGAAAAAAAAAAAAAAAAAAAAAATAGCCCTATGTCTACCTTTTTAACATTTATAGATCCTTTGAAAAAAGAAAAAAAAAAGAATAATCAACACCCATTGTATTAATAAACTAGCCGTTGTATTTAAGAGAAAAAAAAATCCCCACTACTAATTTTTTTTCTCTATAAATACATCAAAACTATATCTTTTCAATATAGAATTCAAACAACATATATCTATTCATTTTATTTTTCAAATGAATTCCGATACGATTTTATTCACCGACTCAGAAGAAGAACGAGAAGTTATAAGTCAGAGATTGAATTTTATTGCAAGATCGTTGTCATTTATTAAAAATACACGAAAACTAAATCGCCCGGCGTTTTTCATCGAGATCATTATAGTGCTCATGAACGTTTAGTCGACGCCTATTTTATTGAGAACCCGTTCTACGATAAACGTACTTTCCGAAAGAGGTTTTGAATGAGTCGATATCTTTTCAACTGGATAGTTAGGGAGGTAACTATTCATAATTCATTTTTTAGTTGTAATGTTGATTGTACCGGAAAAGAAGGCATTTCAGATTGATGAAGTGCACCTCCGCAATTCGTCAATTGGCATACGATGCGGTTTTTGATGCTTTAGACAAATATCTGCATACGGGTGAAAAAACTTCTCGTCGATGTCTTGATCATTTTTGTAAGTCTGTTACGGAAATTTTTGGTCTAGAGTATTTGAGAACTATGAATGATGTCATAAAGCTTTATCAACATCACAAAGAAACACGGGTTTCTGGGTATGTTAGGAAGCCTTGACTGTACAGATTGGGAGTGCTTTGGTTGTCCGAATGCACACAAAGGTCAATATGTTAGACATGATCATGGTTCGAATCCGTTCATTTGCTTTAAGCGATTGCGTCACAAGACTTATTGATATGGCATGCTTTCTTTGGTACTCTGGGGGGAACAACGACTAGAGCTGGCATAACAGGTCCGACACGACACGACACGACACGAACACGATAAGACACGGATCTGTTAAGCCCTCACACGAACACGACACGATAAGCTAATCGTGTCAGATCTTAAAACACGTACACGAACACGAAAATTAACAGGTCACACGAACACGACACGATAAGACACGATAAGAGGTCTTAACAGGTCTTGACACGCTAAAACACGAAATCTTAACAGGTCTTATCGTGTCTTAACAGGTCTTTAACAGGTCTTTAACGGGTTTTAACAGGTCTTAACAGGTCTTATCGTGTCTTATCGTGTCTTAACAGGTTACACGAGGTCAAAACACGAACACGACACGTTATCTTATCGTGTCATCTTACACGAACACGACACGAAACACGATAAGCCAAACACGAAACCTGTTAACTTCGTGTCGTGTCGTGTCGTGTCGTGTCGTGTTTTCGTGTCAAAATTGCCAGCTCTAACAACGACATCAACGTTATGGATAGCTCTTCTTTATTTAACGATCTTAAACAAGGAATCGCACCGGAGATTCCAGTTGTTGCTAACGAGGTAACTTACCCATTTGGGTACTATCTTGTTGACGGGATATATCCAGAATTGGCAACACTGTTAAGACGATTCCAGAACCAGCAGATGATGACACAAGAGAATAAGGTATAAGAAATTGCAGGTATCAGCAAGAAAAGATATAGAACGGGCATTTGGTGTTTTGAAGAAGAGATGGGTGATACTTGCTATTCCCACAAAAATCATGAAAAAAGAAAAAAAAATAGTTAATATGATGTATACTTACATCATATTACATAACATGATTCGAAAAGACAAAAAAAAAAAGCAATATCGCCCGAATGTACCTAGAGGAAGCACATCAACCAGATGACCTTATATGATCCGATAAACAAATGCGAAAAGTTATTAGGTACATCAGATCACATCAAATGCATCAAAACCTTCATGCCGATTTGGTCGAGCATTTGTGTCGTAATATTTAATTCCAGTTTTTAATGTAGTGTTTTTAATTTATAAGTTTGTGTAATGTTTTTAAGTTATGAATAAAAGTTTTCTATTTCGTATGTTTACGTTTTTGTATTTATACGTTTACGTTTACATTTTTAATTGTGTGCGTATTAAAAAAAAAAAGAAAAATGAAAAATGAGAGTTAAGGTGGAGAAAGTGTCTCCTTGCCCACTAAAAGGTGAAAAGATTTGAAGAGAAATGAAAATAGAGATAAAGATGACGTGGCGCTAAGTTGTATGGTGAAAAAGATATAAAGCTTGCCTTCTAGCCTAAAGCATGGATTGAATAGTATATGGTCAAAAAAAAATTATGATCGCCACATTGATTAGTTATTGATGTTGAATGCTACTTACATAGAACGAACTGGAAGTTGATATATATACACAACGAGCAAAATAGCCCGCGCGATGCTGCGGTGCCTTTTTTTTTTTTGACATTATGTTTTTATGGATTTTTAATTTTTACATGTTATATTTGTTTAAAGTTATTTAAGTTTAATTACCGTAAACCATTTGTCCAGTAATAGTATTTGTAAGTGTATGACGATATGGGTTTTTTTTTTTTTTTTTTTTTTTTTTTTTTTTTTCTTTTTCTTTTTTTTTGACATTATGTTTTTATGGCTTTTTTAAATTTCATTTTTTGTTTTTACATATTATATTTGTTTAAAGTTATTTAAGTTTAATTATCGTAAACAATTATTCCATTAACAGTATTTGTAACTGTATGATGATATTAATTTTATTTATACAATTGTTTTTTTTTAAGTTTTTGTCATGGTATTATCTATTTTTTAAATACCACTTTGTTGTGTAATGTGTGCTTATCATAAGCTGAAGGGTTGAATGTGTTGTTTAACAGTTTCATGTATGAAAGCTATTTGATGTTTCTGCATGGGAAAATAAACCATCTCTGCAAATTGATTGATGAGTTAATTTCTGTAATCATGATTCAAGACTATTGGTATGAATCTCCATACACGATTACCTATTCATCTATTTTTTCCTTTATATACCTAATTTTTCACCCAAATAATCTATTCGTGCCCTAATAATCTAATCAATGGCGGCTGATGATCAAACTCCTCTTCTCACTGAACTAAAAACTGTTTCTGGGTCTAAAGAATTGCACAGAGCTTTCAAATTTATGTATGCTCATGAGCACGTGGAAGATGAAGCTTTCATAAGGTTTCTTGGAGAAATACGCGATGAACTACAACACACAATCCAACAAAAAATAGCTCGATTGGCAGAGCTATGGTCTTTGAATCATGATGAGGAAGAGTCTACTGGTGATTTGTATGATTGTGAGCATAGTGCTCTGGTAAGGCTGCGTGGGAGGTTGGAGGTGGTGGTTGGTCTGTTGGTTGAGCTTCGTTAAGGTCTTAAGAAGAAGAAGGAGCACATCTCCATCCTTGAAATTTATGATTAGGCTGCTGTTGAAGGTTGTCTTTTGTGTTATGTTTTGGTAGTCTTTTGATGTTTTAGCTTATGATTGGTCCTTGTTTGATCAGTGTAATGGATAATTATTAGTGAAAATATAATGCTTATGTGTATGGTAATGGTCATTGTTTATTATGTAGTGCATTATCCAAAATATGTGACATGTTAATGTAACCTTTGACTAAAACCAATAATAAGTGATAGAAGAACCATTTGCACCATTAGCTGCTGATAGTTAAGCTAGATGCACGATACGATGTATTCGTGCACAGGTTTAGCTGAGTCACAGATACATATTTACACACTTCATAGTTTTTAGGATGCGCATAAGTGCTTTGCATCTAAGTAGCAAAAGGTGGAAGTGAGTGTTGCTAGTACGGTAAGTTGCTAGGAGTTAATTTACATATTAGGTAGTTTTTTTAATGCAGCTAGCAAGCCTGCACCTAAGTAGCAAAAGATGGTGGCCATGTGCATCCTAGTTCTTTTTTTTCTTGCCTTTAGATAGTTCTTCTGTGAAGATGCGGCGCTCCATTGTTTTTTGACCCACATTAGATTCCATCTCTGTCTTTGATCTAGTTTGCATTGTGATTGGTGTTGCCTGCGGTGGAGTTGCTTCTGTATGAAAAATTTAAATCTGTTTTAGCAAATAGAGAGTATCGTTTTGTTGATTACCAAAAGTGTCTCACCTTGTTTGGTTTGTGCTGTTGCTAGCGTGTGTTGTGGCTGTTTGGTTAGTGTTTCGTTGTCTTTTTGAACCACCTCTGTTTCCACTTTTGCTTGAACAATTTTGATTTTAGGCAAACTTATGGTGCCTGTAAAAGTAAACGCGTAAGTAAGCCTGTATTCTAATTGAAAGTCATGACAGTAGTTTACTTGTAGTTAAAAAAATTCAGGACTTTTTGAAGAGTCGTCCTGGGGTGCTGCCTCGGTAGTAGCCTGAACCTTGAGGTCCGGGGTTGGTGCGGGTAAAGCCTTTGGCAAGGAGGCTGAGCCTGCATCATGAAAGTTAAGGGTGCAATTGTCATAGGTAATAGAAATGATAATTGTTATGCGAAGCTAGAGGTTTAGTTGTTTACCTGACGGGTTTGACTCAATTTCTTTTGGCTTATCTGTTATGCCAAATACTTCATCCATTTCAAATTCAGTAACTCCTGGATTGGTTGTTGGGTTGTAATGGAACTGAAACGTGTGGTTTTTTTTTCCAACAATTGCTTCTATCTCAGCAGGAAAGTGACCTCGTTCAAGATCTTTGTTTGATGCAACCAATTCTCCACATTCAACCCCAATAAAGTCGTCTGCCTTAGAGGTGAAGAATATGAATGTTGCCGACCCAGTGCCATCTGCCACGGTGGCTCTGAAATTGTAGCTGCAGAAACATAATAATTAGACATCGAAGTATAGATTGTTCAATATTTGTATGGCATAGTTGCTTACCGGTAGTTAGGGGCTGGAATTACTCCGTGAGTCTTGCACTGGTAGTTTCCATCGATCTGTGTGGCTTTGTTAATGCAAACACAGCATGAGGTATAGTACCATCCTCTGTTTGTGTTTAGCTTGGTAATTGTTGCTTGGGAAGTAAAGCGCACCCCCTGGTAAAATATAGCAAAATGGCTTGTTAAGTAATGTTTTTCTGTCAATAGATTTTACAGTATAGACATACATGAGTAACTGTTACTCACGCTATAGCTTTCTGGTCTGTGCTTGAAAAGTTGCTGGAATGGGATACGGTTTTTTTGTTGTTCTTGTTCAGCGTCTTTTAACCGGTATCTAGTGACACATAGTGGTTGTTTTTCCTCGTAAAGTTTCCTGTATATGTTAGGTGTTCCTTTTGTTTAGGAAAAGAAAAGCGGATATAAATTTGATGGACTATAAAAAAAAGTGATGCTTACGCTGCTTTGTATTGCTCAAGGTTAGGGATGTTAGGGTTTATGTAGTAGTACATTGCAGGGGTGGATGAAAGCTGGATCTCTTCAGTTAAAACAAAGCTCATGGTAAGCTATTCAAGATATTCATGAATATATAGGAGATGTTTTTACCTCTTTTTTGGTACTTGTAGACCCGGCAGGAGGTTACAGCTATTATGATGGGTCTTTCAAGCTGTTCAATTTCTTATTTTTCAAACTTGTCAGCCAGGGCATCCGACAAAGTCAATTCGATAGAGATTCGACTGTTTTCAAAAGTAGTTTAGGCTTACTATGCAAAGGCGAGTACTTTTCGTATTATTTGTTTTGAAGAACTTACTTGAGATTTTGTATTTCAACTTTTCTGATCCTTGATTGATTTGTCGTAGGACTCCCGATATCCCCGGCATCGCCTGATGTAATGTAACATCCAATATAATCTGTACCATTTGAGGATACGTGGATTTATGTTTTTGGTTTTATAGTATTATAGTAAATCAGAGCACGAGAACGCGTTAGGCAGTACCTGTAAGCACTGGGTAATGCTTTATGCCCTTGTCGCGTGGATCCCATAGTTTTGTAGGTAATTGGTTGTAGGAGGTGAAATGGAAGTAGTTGTTTGGGAATGATTCTGCTGATATGGAAGCGATTCTGGTTGCCCTGGTAAAGGAAAGAGATGTTGGATTTAGAAGTGTTCGTTGCCATTTGCTGGTTGGAGTACATTGAAACTCAGAGATTCGAAATGCTTGTCCAGGGATGAGAATAGGTCTGAAGTGATGAATATCATCGGCGTCCACGTTAGCTTGGATTGCGTTGCCCTGTTTATATTAAAAGTAAGTTTCATAAGGTAAATGCAACAACATGAATATTTGATTACTTCTTTGACTTACATGGCGGTCCAATAAGATTGCACGGTATCCTGTTTCAGTTGTGTCCGGAGGATTCCGGCTTGCCCATACACGGTAGACCTTTAGCTCTAGCACTTTTCCTGTGTCCCCTTTGTTGAGATCTCGAATAGAGTTTAGTTCCCTAAGTACTAATTCCATTATGCAATAAAGGAATGTAACAAAAAGTGTTAAGTGACAGAGATATTAGGGAAGGAAAATAAAGTTAGATAAGCACTGTGTACCTTATCAGTGATAAACTACTGAATACAATGCAACAGAAAGGAAAAATTTAAGAAAATGTAAAACGTCATCTACAATAAATATACTTAGCTGTACATTTTGCAACTTTTTTTATGTTTCTAAACTTATGGTACCGTTATTGTGCTAAGGAAATCTTTGTAAACTATATTCTTAGTGACGCCTGGAGGGTAGGAATCATGTTTTTTTATAAGAATAGACCGTTTGGGGTTGTTGCCCGCGATAATGCAACATAAAATTGCCCGTGCGCAAAAACAGGTTCTGGAAGATAAACGCCTATTTTATTTAGAGATTGTCCTTAACTTTTGTTTATTGTCATCGCGTAGCACAGCTTTACTGGGAATTGTTTCCTTTTAAAGACGAAAGGCATGTCTTCAGTTGATATCTTTAGAGGTATTCTTGGGATGAAAACCTTCTCACCAATTTTGCTTCCTGTAATAATCTCAGCCTGTATTAAATTTGCAAACAGTTGTGTGACTATCATTCTTGTTCCATTGCAGAGGCCCCCCGCAAGGTTCAGGTTTTGCAACATCATAATTGGGCTGCCGATTTTAAGCTCAAGTTTGTTTGGTGGCAGGCCTGGAAATTTTAAAGTGTTAAGAAACTCTGGCGGATACAGTAGTTCGTTTGCGGCGCCACCTGCTGCTTTAGGAATGGCCTCATCCGAACTTATGTAAGTTGTTGTTTCACCCTCCACTGATGAAAGAACGGTTGTATTAATTAGATCGGCTGTTTCATTCTTAGGACAGACGATTGCCTTTTGTTGTAATATTTCTGCGTTTGGTGAGTCTAATGTCTCTTTGTCATAAATAAAATCGATAAGTGTAGCCAAACCATCACTGTCGTCTTCAATTAGATAATCTTGTGGAATTGTCACCCATTTTTCATTATGCGGGTCTTCTTCGTCACATTCACCTATGTTACCGTCTCCAATGTCCAATAACCATGAGGCGAATTTCTTTGTCTTTATATTCTCAGCCTCATTAAGCTGTGTTTGTAACAATCTCATGTTTTGTTGAAGCTTGAAAACCTTAAAATGTTCCCATAGATAAGAAGCAGTTATTGATGCTGCCACAATGTCTCCTTTTCTGCCTTTCTTTTTAACCGGCAATGTTTGCCTGAAATCCCCTCCCAGCATTACTGACTTACCACCAAAGAATGCATCTGGTTTTGTCTGAACATCTCTAAGTGTTCTGTCCAGTGTTTCAAAGCATTTCCGGTCATTCATTGGAGCTTCATCCCAAACAACCAAATCAGTTTCTGAAAGGAGTTTAGCAAGCAGCGTATTTTTTTTAACATGACACATTGACTCATCTGTCAAGTCAAGTGGCAATTTGAACCTTGAATGTGCTGTTGTGCCACGTGGAAGTAACAAAGAAGCGATTCCAGATGAAGCGACTGCGAGAACTATCCTCCCTTTTGAACGGAGCTTGTTAATTATTGTTTTCCATAGGAATGTTTTACCCGTCCCTCCATGACCGTAAACGAACACCAATTGCTGTTCATTTATGTGAGACGATTCTACAATAAGGTTGTAGATGTGCAGCTGCTGTGCATTTAGTTTTGTCACTGCAGTTTCAACCTCGGCTCCCAGTTCTTCGCGGTTGTAGTTCCTTTCTTCCATGAGTAGCCGGTTGTGCAGATCATCTAGCAGGTGTCGTGGAGGAAGTTGTAGGCCAAAGTCTGTGACTGATTTTAAACACCCATTAAGTATGATCTCTAACTCGTACAAAACATATCCTTTCAATTCTGGATTGTTGATGTGGAGATTTTGAATATGGGTCATACCAGCAGCTCTTATTGGAATATCGTCAGCCATCAGTGACCAGTGCTTTTCCCAAAGGCGAATTGTGTCTACAACTTCACAATAAAGTAGGATCTGAGCAAATAGTGTGCGTAGCTCGCTTGTTGTAGTCGAGATAGCCACCTCTTGTAAAGCTATGTCCCATTCTTTTATCGTCTTGCAGTAATCCCATTGCTTGGCAGGCTGCTCGGTGAGTAGGGAAGATTATATTATTAACTTTTCGAAGCTCCTCAAATGAATTGCATCCTTTTTGGTGACACAACAACATTCTTAGGTAGAAGAGCTCCCCCGATGCTGGGTGCACATATGCGAGTCTTCCAACTGAATACCTTGTTTTCTGTTTCCTAGGCGTCCAGATCTTTGTAGCGTCGTTCCACACGAAATACTTAGGGAAGTCTAAATACGTTAAGTGCCGTCCTTCTTGGTATAAACTGTTGCATGTAAACCATTTGGTAAGTGTTGTCAATGTTCGCCCTTGATCAGTGACAACATAGCCCAAAGGCTCCCTGTCCCGGAAACTTATCCGTTGCATACCTTCAAGATGTACTGCAAGGATTTGGATGGCTGGTTCCCGATGATGTATCGGGAAACTCATAATCCTCCGGCATGCCTCGTGTGGACAGATAAACCGGCCATCTATGAAGTTCTTAATCTCGTCAACCTGAATTGGTGGAGCATTAGCTGATATTGATAGGTGGCCAATGGGCCTTGTTATTCGGGCCGCAATTCTATTTGTCCCTTTTGATATGTATTTGAATAAGTACTTGACGAGCATGCTCCAGCCACAATATTCCACGTTTATGTGTGCATGGAACATTAGGCAGAGGACCCTATTGTATGGGACCACATACGTGTTATCTAGCTTGACCCTGTTCCTTGTTGCATAACGTCAGTTTTTTCTTCTTCGGTAATGTACATGGCCATTCTTGTTAAAAAAACGTCTTCTCTTCATTTTTTTTGGGAATTTTTTTTTTTGCACAAACCTCCTTTCATGCATGGAGCTCCTGGATTAGCTGCTCCACATGGTCCATGCAACATCATTTCGGTCACAGCTTTGTACCATTATGGATCTGTTTCCCGGTCTGGTAGCTCCGCACATATGAATTTGTCAACATCCTCGGGTGACTGTATTTTGTGACCTAACTTTAGCCAAAGCAGGGTGTGACAGTGTGGAAGGCCACGCTTCTGAAATTCTATCGTGTATAGAACTGCATTGGTAATGAAATGTAAAGAAAACACAGGTTAGTCATACATACATACATACATACATAACAGTATTTTTTTTGCTTTTTCATTATTTTATCTACCACGGCCTTGTAGGTTTTATTTAACAATGCAATATGCAATAAAGACATACCTCCGGAAGCAGGTCCAAATATGCTCCCCTCTTTTAAAGCTTCTACAAAATCATGGACCTTTTGCTCAAATACACGGTCCACAATGTCTGCTCTATCAGCTGGTGAAAGGTCTGGATGAGAACGCATGTACCTTTGAATTTCTAGCCATTTCACGTTGCACGTAAACGTGATGAAAATTTGAGGATTGCCAAGAACTCAAAAAATAGCAAGAGCATCGAGATAATGGCTGTACATGTATCGGGGCCCGCCAGTGAAACTTGAAGGAAGAATTATTCTCTTCCCTATGTCTGATCCTGAACGATCTCCCCTTGAAATAGCATTGTAGATACCAGACAAATACTCATTTCTTATATCATTTTGCTTTGCTCTAACAAAATCAAGCCGTTCTTGCTCAAGAGCACAATAAACCGACACAACGTATTGCTGAAACAATCTGCCACCCCTGAAGAGAAGCCCGTGCAAATGAGGCCTTTCATGTATCTGGTACGTATAGTAGGTCTTCATAGTCATTTTAGGTTTCTCTCCGTCTGGCCTACGCGTTTCCAATGTTAATTTTGTAGTGTACCCTGGCTGACCATACACAAAGAGGAGCGGGAATTGTAATGCCATGTAGGTAGAATGCAGCTTGTTAATCCGTTGTGGCTGTTCACCTCTCTTTTGTATTATGACATCGTAGTCTGTATTCGTTTCAGGGCCATTTGCAAAGACAATACTACCCAGGACGTCTGTTGATGGCATATCATATTGGCGAGCTCCATCTACATTATAAAGTCGAACAGTGAAATCAGGCACGTCATTTTCATTGCATATGTCTCTCGCTGTCCTGAACAATGCCACCAATTCATTATGAGTATCCAAAATTTATATCAGGTGTTCAACAATCTCAGGTTTCAAAGACCTTGAAGTAGTTTGGCTGAAGTGGTGCAATCTATTTGCTACCTCGTTACCGGTGTCATATATGTACAGCTGCAAGAATTTTGGACGTGCATTATCTGGTGGACACAGCGCTCCTATCTGGTGACGTATCTCCCCTGAAACTTTGAACACATATGGACCCCTCCCATTATTAACTGTCTCATCTATCTCTGCACCAAATGAGGTCATACTGAACATTTGGTTATACGCTCTAATGTTTTCCATAAAGTGCTTGTCCTTGAATAACTGTTCTATAGAATCTGGTGGGTCCCTTTCTTGCCGAAGACGCACTTTCCCCTCTCCACAACACCGGCTATAACGTATCCTGGAACGTGTGCTACTCTTTAGCCTTTCGCCAAACCAAAAAACCGCCCCGCACCAGTGACACTTCTAATCAGCATCACCAATATCAATATACGTAGGGGACACAACTGTAACATACGACATAAACATGGCCACATGAAACGATTGCAGTGTAAGTGGTGTCAATTATAATAGAGTAAACATGCTACGTGATTGAATTTACCTTCACCACTAATAGTACTTGCAGATGCATGATTAGAATGGCGCCTTCGTGAGCTTTGCTGTGGCGTACGTGGAGCCGTTTGAAAGCTCATACCTCGGTCTTCCCCTGTAAGTTTGTCAAATTTGGTACGATCTAAAACTGGTAAACCACTAAACCTGACAATTTAAGTTTCATTAAACTTCTAATACTCACCTGTATAAGATGATGGACCCGCTATATTGTTAAATACTGCAGGGCCTGCCACGTTATTTTGCACCATAAAGGTGGACATCTCATTATCTAAAAAATAATCCAGGTTAAGTTCATTCCTGTGAGTTGCTAATTTTGTTAATGACATCACAGCAAACACGCGAATAGAACTTGTTTCGTTTTCTTATTGATTTTCTGAATGGAATAGGTGCTCATTGAATGGCAGAGGCGCATGCGAATAATGCATCGGTTGAGCAGCAGCAAGTTGCGGCATCGGTACATGGGATCCTACGTCCAAAGATGCATCATCGCTATAAAGGTAACACATTTCATTCGCATAATGTGAATTTCCTTCTTTGCTGCCAACACGTGTTTGCCGCTGCTCTGTATGTGCACCTACAATGACAATCCATGCGTAAATTAGCTGGTAAATATAATAGTCGCTATTAGTTTTAAGTAAACACAACTGACCTTTCCTTCTTTTGGCCTGTAACATTAGCCCCTGCGTAGGCATACTTGCCTTCCTCTTGCACACCTGACCCTTTGAGATTAATGAATGCATTGCTCTTTGTGATTGATGACTGTCGGAACCATAATATTCACTATTAGGTGGAATAGGACCCCTCGCTTCAAATAGTGTATTCTCATAGGTTTGAAACCCATGCACCGGGTTGTCACGTAGGGAACCTGCATTGGAAAAAAATTGTTTAACCAACATAAGCATGCGACAATGTATAATCAAAACCATCATAAGGACTAATATTACCTAGAGTATAAGGAACTGCATCTTCAACCGAACGTAACCCCGAAGATGTCATTGTTTCCTTCACAAACATCCTGTCACAGTCGTTGTTGTTCACCACACGACGTGAAGACCCGCACGGGTTCTGTTGACTTAATGTACACTGATTGTGTTCAAAAAGACTCTTCTCACCACAGTGTGACACATGCTGCACCTCATCCTCAGCATATCCACACGTATTTAAATCATAGACATCCCCAAACGGTCCATTCAAATTTACATGTGGTGAATGCATGTCCGGAACATGCAAGGTTTTTTTCTATGCAGCACCCCTCACCAAAGGCTCAATATTAGATGATTGTTTTCTTTTAGGCATCACTCTCACAATTTTTTTTCTACCACAACTAATGCTACTTTTTTAGTTCTAGCTAGTTTCTGATTTGTATCTAGTTCTTTTGTTGGGTTTTTGTGACTTTCTTTAAACTTTTTTCAAGACATGGACTTTGCAGCAAACAAAGAATGCACAGCAGCATAGACAAAATACATCAGACCACACTCATATGCACCCTCAATGATCCTACATGCATACATGAAAAGGAAAAACAGACAAATAGGTCAAAAAACATACCTGCCAGCCGTCCACTGATGATAACGCAGCCTGCTACTTTGATCAACAATTTTTTTTCCCTGCAAAAACATGCAGTGGTGCAATCTTTTTTTTTTTTTTTTTTTTTTTTTTTTTTTTTTTTTTAATAACAATGATACAATGTATGTATGTATTAGTACATCCTGCAAACAGGTTGAGTGACCTTCCAAACAGTGATAAAACCACTGTTAAGGACACTTGTTTGCTTAAAAATCAGTTGTACATTGTATTAGGTCAAGAGCCCTCGTGGGTTTGAAAATTGAGGCACTTTTGGTGGCTTAGAAAATAATTAGTCATTCTAATACGTGAACAGGGATTCCTTCAATGTTTTCCAGCCAATGGGCTGCTGCCAAGCCCACCATTAGGCACTGTTGGGTCAATAAGCATGCTATAATCAAACTTCTCAACCAATGGGAGCAAGATTTAAGGGTATTAAGCAAGTTTAGAAAAAGTTATTTGTGTCACATCAAAATTCCCTATTATATTATACTATAATGATAATGATACAACGACCTAAGTCTATGAGTCATAAGGAAAAGGTGTGTAATAAATGATAGAATGAACTAAGATCTATTAGAATGAGCACGAGAGTCGTGAAAGAGATTTAGAAAGATGTTACATAAGGATAAATAATACAGAGTACGTATTATTGATTATATGATGCATTTGAAACTATTTTATAATTTGAAAAAGCTTAAAATTCAAATTTTTTTATTGCTTATTATTAAAAGATTTCAAAATTAATTTGTTAGGAAACATGTTAGTTAGGAAGTTTGTTAGAAAGCGGTTGGTTGTTCAAACAAAAATTATATAGGTTAATCATCTCTAATATCTATACTATATTATAATGCATGGATAATCAAAGCCTAACTCCATACCAAAAATTAAGATAAGGAGCTCCAATCATGAAGTGACATGTGTCACTTTCAACTAACTCAAGCCTAACTCCTAACCAAATATTAAGATAAGGAGCTCCAATCATAAGGTGACATGTGTCATTTCCCAACTTAAATTTCACATTTATTTTCAAATTAAAATATCTTTTTATATATTTATTTTTATAATAACCTAATCTCACCATATTTTCTAAAATTTTGTGCTCTTTAATACAACATACATTTTGATATATTTTTATAAGTTTTTAGTTTTTACATTTTTAGTGGGTTTATTTTATTTTTATTTAAATTTTTACAACTTTAACTTTTATTTCAACAAATACAATCTTGATTCGTCAAAATTATATACTTTTGGGGTAGTGTTTGACGGGTAAGAGATTGCGAGAGCTTTTGTATATGCAGGAATAATGATGTCATAGGAAAGCTACACAAACCAAGCAAACAGATACAATTAACATATATACATTCGGAGTATTATGAAACAAATTCAGTAAGCGGGTAGGGAATTTCGGGGATAATTGGGCTAGCAATTCATTTAATATTTTTATAATATAACTATATTTATCGCCGCAGCTGTGCGCGGGTATCCAACTAGTCTCTACCTATAAAGCATGAAGACAACTAAACGTATAACCGAATAACACAAAATATAATTATAAGGTACCCGCCGCCACATTGCGCGGGTACCGTTCAAGTTGTTTGATTATGGAAGAATGAGAGTATGGTTACTAATGGGGGAATATAGTTTACCGAATTATTAATATCGTTATGGCAACCATCTAGTTTTTTTTTTTTTTTTTTTTTTTTTTTTTTATTTTTTTTCTCTTCTCTCTTAGCTAAGGATATAGACCCAATAAACATATTTTAATATTTTTTTACAATGGGGTCTACTCATTTTCACTAATTTATCAATATATAGAAGGTGTAAAATGTGAGCTCCTCCCTATTAAAAGGAAGTAAAAGACGTGAGACCCATTATTTCTGTTAGTGAAGGAAAAAAAGAAACAAGACTTGACTTTAGGGATGGCAAAAAAACCCGAACATAACAGGAAAATCCGAAACCCGAACTGATTGGGGCAGGGCGGGTCACGCTAATCGGGTTACGGGACGTGTTTGGAGCTTAAATGGGGATTATAATAATGTTTGGGGCGGGGAGCGGAGAAACCTCGCCCCGCCCCGTCCTGCCTGAATAATATATACACATATACAAATATATCTAAATCTAAATAGTATTTTCTTAGTATTTACGTAGCAAAAATATATTATTTCTAATATTGTTAGTTTTTTTTATCATTGTAAAATTGCAAAATTTTGATTACAAAAACTTGTTAGTGACATATTTTTAAGTTTTAACTTTCATTGGTGTAATTTATATTATTTGTATGTAATATTATCGTTGAAAACTTAATAAGGCTTGTTTATAATTGATTATTAATAAGTTCTTAATTTTTCAAGTTATTGCTGACGGTCTAAAAATAATAATAAATGTAAAATGGTGCCGCTTTGATCAAGAATTGCACACAAAGAGAACACCCCGATAATATCCCCGGTTAATATGGGGCGGGTTTGGGGAAGCATCGCCGCCTGACGGGGCGCCCTGATTAGATCCCCGATGGGGATCGGGGCGGATTTAGATAGAACTTTAGTAATCGGGTTTAGGGATGGGGATGGCCGCTCGGCCCCAAACCCGCCCCGTTGGCATCCCTACATAGACTTAGCTTATTTGGCTACCTAAGTTTCTTCTGAAGCTTGGGGAGAGATTTTACCTGGGTTCGAGTCTCGCAAGTGATAAAGAAAATTCAGATTTTCCTTTTAGTGCAAAGCTGTGTGTTTTAAGGGTTTCCGTTAGCGGGTCTCTTTTAGTGGTTCGGGTCCTGGGGCCTGCCTGTTTGGATGGTTTAACTAGGAGATCGGATTTTAAGTTTTGTGTCGTTTATAATAATAATAATAATAATAATAATAATAATAATAATAATAATAATAATAATAATAATAATATAGGATTAGCTTTGCTATTGCTAGAGGTGTGGGGGTCCAGTTAGTTTCTCGGCTCTCCACTAATTTCTTGTAAATCCTATTTGATTTTAATAAAGTGATGTTATAATAATAATAATAATAATAATAATAATAATAATAATAATAATAATAATAATAATAATGTTATGGTGCACACAAGAATTGGAAAAAAATACTTCAAACTTATAGAAGTAATATTTCTACACTCGAGTTTATCCTGAGGTAGAGAGGTATTAGAGTGGAAGGTGTGGTGATTTAAATTCACCTCCTCATTTGGGGTCAATGGGTGCCACATCACCCCAACACCTCTTAATAACTAACCTCTCCTCACTCATAACTAACCACAAATTACTCATTTAGGGCCCACCACTTACAACTTTATTTTTTTTATTCATTTTATTAAATAAACTAAATTCATTTCACAAATACTTAAAATTAAAACACCATACTAATTTTATTTCATCAAATTAAAAAGTTACACTACGGAAAAGAAAAACGATACGAAAAAAATACAATACAACACAATAAAACATACGATCCCAGAAAGATGATTTAGAAATTGTAGTGTGTGAAGGATTGAATGGTAGTGTGTGGAGATATGAATTGGATGGTATGGTATTTATAGGTATTTAAAATTCAAATTCAAAAACATAGCAGGATACTTTTAAATTTCAAAATTTGAATTCAAAATGAAATTTTAAATGTTTAAAATCATTATACATTAAAAACGTGTGCATATACTTTCAAAATTAAAATGAAAGCGGGATAAATTCAAATTCAAATTCAACAATACATAAAACATCGTTACGCAACATTACAACATTATGGAAAAGAAATACACACGATACGGAAAAGAAATACACACGACACGAAAAAGAAATATACACGATACGGAAATAGTTAACATAAAACACCACTACGCATCGTCTCTGTCCCATGCCAACGTGTTTCTCAGAGCGAACCACACATGTTGATATTTAATCGCTCTCCCATGGCGTTCATAATAAATACTGTTTGCATTGCTGAGACGACAAGGGTCTTCACTTGTACGCAGCAACTCTTTGTAAATAGCATTATATCTACGACATTCAACATTTATTCTATTCCATTGAGCCGTAATACTATTTTTATTACGGTGCTCACCATCAGTCTGATCGTTGAACCTTTGTGTAACTTCATTCCAAAAGGAACGTTCATTCACAGCGTCTCTAGAATCGTGAACTTCAAGCCATACGGTAGCTAGCAAGTATTCTTCTTCCACTGACCAACGGTTTGTCATTGTAAAATGGTGTAAATATTGAAGTGTGTGTAAAATTGAATGTTATTGTATGGTATTAAAAGAGGTTTATTGAAAGCGGGATACAATTTAAAATTTGAATTCAAACAGAAGGCGGTGTAATTTCAAATTTTGAATTCAAACAGTAGGTGGGGTAATTTCAAAATTTGAATTCAAACAGAAGGCGGGGTAATTTCAAAATTTGAATTCAAACAAGAGCGAGATAATTTCAAAATTTGAATTCAAATTCAAAGCGGGATACTTCCCAAAATCATCCTATAAATACCTATTGCTGGATGCTGAATACACACACAATTCACACATAAATCATCTAAGAATTCTCTTTTTTCTTCTTGAAACACAATGTCACCCGACGCATCACCTGAAAACGAATCGGTTTACAGCACACCACCTGAAGACAATTCCCCACAAAAATCTCTGCCACAAGATCTGTTTCCGGTGTTCCAATATGACAACCCACCAACTGCCACTCCACCAGGAGTTATGTTTCCACCAGAAAACATACCACCACCAAACAATCAACCACCAAACTTTCCACCTGAAAACCAACCCAACATTCGTGAGTTGACTGAGGAAGAACAGTACGAGCTGGATATGCAAGTCCTTTTGGAGTTTGAAGCTGAGCAAGACCGTCAGTCAAGGGAGCGTGAGGCGTACCTCAAAGGGAAACAGGATCGGAGAAACAACCGAGCAGAATGGCGATGGTCGATGGGACTTCCACCTGTGCCATCGAGTGAGGACGATTCAAGTGCCTCCAATTCTAGTCACGAGGGCTATGTGTCGGATGATTCATTTAATTGAATCGCAGTTTTATGTTTATTTATCGTATCGTATTTTAGTGGTTTGAATTTCCGTTCATAATTATCGTATCGTAGTTTATTGTTGTAATCGTTGTTTCAAGTAATATCAATCGTATGCTTAATATAATTGCATTGACGACAATTACGCATTACATTTACATATTCACAAGTTTATTACACATTTATATTTACATATTCACAAAACATTTTCTACAAAATATTTTCTACAAACAATATTAAAGCAAAAAAAAAAAAAAAAAAAAAAAAAAAAAGGTACAACTTTGCATAGAACCACCCTCGTCACGCAGACGAGGAGGTCTCCAACAACGAGCTTTGGCGAAGGGGTGTTGGTATCGTGGTGAGGGACGGTGAGCTCCACTTTGGAACGGCGAGCTCTAACGACGAGCCTCACCCTCTGCTCTTATCGTTTTACATTTCATCTCACTATATCTTGCTTTGATGAGATCGAGTATTGTTGGTTGTTGTGTTCTTTTCTCTTTTATTCTTTTATATGGACACATGTTTCATTTGAATGATTAAGCCAATAAGTTAGAATAAAATGTGAAAAATATGTCATTTTCATTTTCTCATTTTCTATCGTAGAATTATAGTATTACTTTTTATTTTCCTTCTTTTTTCTTTAGTTATTTTATCTGAGTTTTTAACATGACATTGCGAGAAGACTAATTCCTAGGTTAATGCCATTTTGTGTTACCCGGAATCAGCGCATGTGAACCTCCGTGACCACAAAGAGATTAATTTTTTCTCCGTTAGATTTGAAATATTTTTCTTTCAAAAGGCTGTTATGCTTAGTGCTGTGTTACTCAACCTTGACCTTTCATTTTTGTTGCACATTTATGAACTTTAATCACAAATTGTTTTGTCTAGCCGTGATTATTACTTGAAATTAATAACTATGACTTCAAATTTTATTTTGTTCTTATTATATTAAATGGACGTTAAACATCTACCTTATAATTTATGTTTTCTAATAAAGATTATGGTGTAACTAAAATGAGAAGCATGAATTAAATTCATCTGGGAGGATGACTGTGAGATGTGATGGGGTTGTCGAGAGTTTCAAAGGCATTATCCCTGTGGCTTTATAGTAATGTTGTACTACTCCCTACGGAGCAACTATAGCTAGGCAATGAAGAGAGTGAGGGACTTGAATATTTAATATTGGAATTTTAATTATTTATATTTTAACCGAAATAAATAATGACAATAAATAAAAGAATACCCAAAAAAGACCAAACCTAAGATGTGTTGTCTTCTTCTCATGTTCCTCCATTCTTGATTCTTCCCATAAATCACTGGCTATATATCACTTTCCCCACAAATAATATCATTTTTATACATAATATTTAATGAGTCAATATCGCTAGCTTCTTGCGTACGTATGTTTACATGAATTTGTATTCTAATAAATACTAGTAACCATTTGCGTTTTACTGCAACGGTAGTAAAATTATACATGAGAAATCACAAACTTATTCACGTGCATCTAGCTAGGTTTCTAAATTTCAGCAAATTTATATGAAAAAACAGGGCTCGGAGCCATTGAAATGAGTTAAAAATTATAAAAATATGAATCTAAAAAGGAAAAGAAATTCAGCAAATTCTCGTCTCTACACGGAATTTACCGTGCAAACATAATTCATTTAAACATAAACATACTCAACAACACACTCACATATATATACAAAATAACCAAAATTTGATTCGGTCAAAAAAGTAACCACACTATCTCCAAAGTTGAAGCATCACGCGTGAAAGTTGTGTCCCATAATGAGGATGGGTGTGTGAAGGTTGTGCCGTTTAGGCCAACCATGTGCGCACTCTTGCTCTATTACGTCTGGTCTAAGAGCATTTCGCATGGTCGGTCATCAGCGATTATCATCAATCGTCAAAATACTTGTTGGTTGGTAGTCGTGTGTCATGGAGGAGTTTGTGGTTCCAATCCCATGCAAGGTTTCGCTACATTATTATTATTATTATTATAAGTGTGTAATGTATAAGTAATATATTTTGGTGCATGGGCGGACCGAGTGGGATTCAGGGTTGCACGAAAACCCCATGGATTTATCTCGAGTAGTGTAAAAATTTGTTAAAATCACTCATATTTTTAAAATGAACCTTGTCTCAAAAAATTTGTATTACAAATCCTCTTTAATCTTATTAAATGTACCTGATTACCTCTAGTCCTGGGTATGCCATTGCTTCAGTGAAAAGGATAATTATGGAGTAGTTATCACGATATAACACAACAACATACCCAATCCTAACAACCCCTATTACGATTTCTCTCTGGCGACTAAACCGATTCACCCTTACAACCCTTACAACCCTTACAATCTCTTATCGCACCATCTAATCTTCCATTAATCTTAGTTCTTTTTGCTTCTATCTGTCCTAGTTGATTCTGGTACAGATTAGGGTGATTCGAATTAGTTAATTGTCGATTTCTTGGATTGTTTTTTAGGGTTCTTTGGGTATCGCAATTGGTTTTTAAACCGATTGCTTCTTGTTCGGGTCTGGTAGGTAATTTACTGTTGATCGATATCTATTAACTCTTATCCTTTAACTGATCGATCTCTTATTATGGTGGGAGGTTAGTATTTTGGTTAGTATTGCTATAAACCCTAATCGCTTAGATTAGGGTTTTATTCCCTTTTTTTGGTATCGCATGCATGCTGGTTTAATTATTTATTGCTTTGTGTACGTGGTGGTGAGAGATGGAAAAGGGTTTTTTGAGTCCTAAGCGTGGTATGAAGGTTGTTAGTGTTCCAATGGGTGATGTTGATGAGTTGGCTGATCACGTAAACGAGGGTAATGATAAGGTTGTTTTGGATGATTCTCATGGTTCAATACAGCCTGATGTGGAGCAATTAATTGCTAATGCGCATTACAAGTTTGATGAAGCAATTAATAAAATTAACAGTGATATTGCTAATATGGCTTCATCTTCTGAGTTGAATAATTCGAGTGGTCTTCGACCTCACATGAATCAGAGTGTTACTTCTGATCCGAATGCACCCAAGATTGATACTACTAGTGGTAATTGAGTTAAGTCGATTTCTTACGTAGGTGTTGCTTCTAATGAATCCCAGAAACACGTGTCTAATTTTCGGAGGTTAGAATGCAGCAAAAAGAAGGATAATGTTGACCTCTCAGTCCCGTTGAAAGTAGTGGAAGAGGTGAACATGAGGTTTGAGAATACTCTCTATGGATACTTTCTTGGTCAACGTCTTGCTTTCCCTGTTGTTGATTATTATGTTCGCAATGCGTGGTCTAAGTATGGGTTACAAAAGGTTATGATGAATGCTAAGGGGTTCTTTTTCTTCAAGTTTAACTCGAAGAAAGGTGTTGATGATGTTCTTGATAATGGTCCTTGGTTGATTCGTAATGTTCCTATTATTCTTAAACCATGGACATTGAACACAAATTTGCTTAAAGAGGATTTAACTAACATCCCGGTGTGGGTTAAATTCCATGATGTTCCTTTAGCTATGTTTTCGGATGACGGGATTAGTCTTCTTGCTACTTTAATTGAGACGCCCAAAAGGTTAGATGCTTTTACCAGCCAAATGTGCAAGGATTCGTGGGGCCGTAGTAGCTTTGCTAGATGCATGATTGAAGTAAAGTCGGATGAGGTGCTTAGGGATAGCATTACTGTTGAGATACCTTTACTTAATGGTACGGGTTCGACTATTGAGAAGATTCGGGTTGAATACGAGTGGAAACCACCGCATTGTGATAAGTATAAGGTTTTTGGTCATACACTTATTGATTGTCCGAAAGCTGTTGTTCCTCCTGTTCAACCTACTAAGCCGGTTTATGATGGTTTCACGGCTGTCAATAACAATAAGAAAGGTAAACAAGGTGGTACTACATATCAGGGTAAAGGAGGCTTTTCTAAACCTGTTGTGGGTAAGCAATTCCAATATCGACCCAAAAAGAACCCTCCTGAACCTAAGAAGGTGGATGGAACTAAGAATAAGGCTTCTGATGTGGCTAGTATGAGTGGAACCAAGATCACTACTTCTAATCAGTTTGATGCTTTTAACATGGATGATACAGATGGTTTTGGTATTCCTCAGGATGTTACTAACATGGATGTGGATGCTGGCAGTACAATGGAAGTTAATAAGGATGAGTCGGTTAAGACTGGTACTACATCACAAGTCCCTCTTATGAGTGATATGCAACAACCGTTTGTGAGTGATTCTATGGGAACAATGGAAGTTGGTTCTACTCCTATTGTTGAGAAAATTAGTAAGCTTGAAAAGCTACTGATCGATGGGAAAGCTACTCTTGTGGATGATGCTGGTCATCCTATTCCGTCTACCTCTATCACTAAGAGGTCTAACCCATTTTCTAAGGTGGGTGAGGTTGTGGTTTCTGATAGTGAGGAGGATGAGGTTCTTAACACGTTCGACGAATCAACAAATCTTTTTGGTGGTGGTCATGAGCGTGAAGATGAGTATGACTATGATGATTATTCGAAGCAAATTTATGATCTTCCAGGGGAATTGGATGCTCTTAATGCCATTTATGGTTTTAATCTCCAAGGTCGTAGGAAGTAGTTTATCTTTTATCAGAGTCACTACTATCATGTGAGTAATGGTTTGTTTTCTTGTTTTGAAAATAGGAAGTATCTTGTTATGTAAGCTTTTCGCCTATGTAACGGGCTGAGATATGGGATTCACCAATATCCGTTGTACTTAAACGTTTTTTGGAGTAATATATTTACCGGGTCGTTGACCTTTTACCCAAAAAAAAACATACCCAATCCTGCCTGCGCGGGGGGGGGGGGGGGGGGGGGGGTATGGGAGTAGTAGAATGTAGATAGATCCTACCCTTAGATCAGGATAAACCCTAAAGTAAAGAGACTGCCCCAGAAAGACCTCCGGCTAGTGTGTGCGGTGAGAGTGCTCGAAAAAGGCAAAGTAAGAAAGTGAGCGGTGAAAGAGCACAATAACAAGAAAAAGCATAGAAAAGACAAAAGGCTAGAAACAAGCATACAAGCAAAGCAAAAAGGCCGAAAAATCAACAAAAGAGGGGGAAAAAACCAAGCATGCAGAGCAGATAGGCAGAAAACCAACACATAAACATAAGTAAGTGAACGCCGCAAGATACCGGAAAAAGAAAAAAAAATGCAAAAGAGGCAGTGGATACGAGCAAAGCAAATAAGATCAAAAGCATAAACGCAAAAAACAAGAAAGGGGCAAAAGGTAAACAAGAACAAAGCAGGGCAACATAAAAAGCTTATAGCTAACACAAAGCAAAAAGAATAAAAGAAGCCACAAAAATGCTAATAGCTTAAAGGGAACAAGCTAGAGGCGCAACGGCATAAAGGGAACTACCCTCGAACAACTTTGCTCAAAACTACTCGCAAATTCTAATACTATCTCTTCACGCATTCTTATCTAAGATCATGTCCTTGGACAAGAGAAGCCGAGTAGCTATCACGATAAAAACATAATATTGAAACGACCGAACTAATAAGAATTGCAAACTTATACAAAAAAAGATGTTTGCCATTGAGGATTCAAGTCTCAGTTTCAGGTGGAATTCATGGGCTCCAAGGAAGATAAATGTTTGCGTTTGGCGGGTATCGTTAAATCGTCTTCCGACAAAGGATAACTTAATGCGACGTGGTGTTGCTTTATCTTCAAGTGTGTGTTTATTCTGTGGTAAGGAAGAAGAATCACGGGACCATTGCTTTCTTTTATGCCCCATCATAAAGATTATATGGAAGAAAGTTTGGAGCTGGTGGAAGTCCCCTTCTTTATTTTGTCCTTCTCTTGATGATATTTTAAAGGGGAATTTCGAGTTTCTCGACAACAAGCTGGTGTCAAAGCTTTTACACGCTGTTTGCCTGTCCCTTTTATGGCACATATGGAGGTGGAGGAACAAGATTCTGCACGCTCAAACGGAAAGTGAGGAGACATCAATTCGTCACGAGGATATTTTCCCTTCGCTTCTAAGGATGTCATTCCTTTGGACATCAAACCGTGCTTCTATCAACAGGTTCGTATGGGACGATTGGATTCAGAGACCTGGTGTTTTTATTTAATCTTGTAGCTCTTTACGTCATTATGCTTAAGTCTCGTGTTGTAGTCCCTTGTTTCGTGGCTCTGTCTTAGAGCCTTTTCCCTTTGTTGTTTGTGTTTGTGTTTGCCTTTTGGCTAGCTTTTCAAAAAAAAAAATAAGAATTGCAAAAAGAGTTTGCAACTTACTTTCTATACCACAAACCATTTAATGATAGTCATTTTAACGTATACTCTGAATGAATGACAAATTATGTCATGTACAACTTTGTATTCGGAAATGCAAATGGTAATTAAGGTGGCAAAGGAGTTCATGGATGGAAGTCCCCTCACTTTTCACTGTCTCACTTTCCATGCGTTGTTCCCTCTGAAAAGCCTGTTTTCCAATTTCCTTTTTTAGATTTCATGTTTCTGTTTCCATATCCGCTCATTCGAACCTTATTAATGTTATTAGTTACGGAGTACTATTAAATCTCCAACTTTGCTTTTAAATTCATACAGGGTATTAAAGGATTATAGAAGTAAAAGAGTACAAGCTCGATTAACCACGGGAGTTTATGAGCTGAATATTTTGATACTTGATCTCGATTCGAATCTCTTAGTGTGGATAGAGCTCGTCTCGATCCAAGCCTAAGCAATTTCGTGAGGAGTTCACAAGTTATTACGTCTCGAATTGTTTACGTTTAAAATGTGTGAGGTTTTAAGTTCAATTCTTGCTAGGTGCAAACAATCTTAAGTGGCCACGCCAACCTTCTGAAAAGAGAGGGCTTTACCTGATTTGAGTCTGTGTGACGGTGGGTTAAAACCCGGTGGATTAAACGGTCATAAGGTCGGAAATCATGATTACCAAAAAAAGTCATTGCCTTTCATCTAAAATACTTCGTTCAAATTTAAAAACACCTAAAATACATTTTGTTATGGGTTTGTCTAATTTGTGCTTGGCAAAATTTAGGCACATCAAACGGGCTAAAGGATCCACGAAAAAGGACTCACATAAAAATACATTTTTCTGTACTTTTGTGCGTGTCTCCGAATGTGTAATTTTGTATGGATCTCTGAGTCCCTTTCTTGTGTTAGTTGTGCTTAACTTATGCCTCTAAAATACAAGTTAGAAAAAAAATATATATATATATATATATATATATATATATATATATATATATATATATATATATATATATATATATTTTAAGTATTTCTTTGGAAACCAATGTAAAATTCTGCATCTTGTGAGTCAAGAAATCGTATTAAAGTTTACGAGTACGAGTAATATTTTATACAGAAAAGTATTTGCTCTGATCGATGATGCATGAATAGAAAAGAATGAGTTGATTGGAAGGATGTGAGAGGTGACTGGATGGAAGGATTTATGTAAAAAGATTAATGATGATGTCTGGTAAAACAAATAACATTAAATAACATATACCCGCCGCCTATTTCTCTGCGTTTTGTTAAACATCATCATTTCATTTCTTTTTTCTAAAATCTTTTTCTTTATGCCGGCATATCTCTATTTCCTGATAGAAAATCTCCTCATTTAAATGTACTTCCAAGACAATATTACAACATCTCACGAGTTAAATATGGATTATCAGATTTTCATTTGTAGAATACTCGAAATTCTTTATTGTAAACCTGCTATCATTTACTTTACACCAATCATTAGCCAACATTCTTTATACCCTAGAAATGCTTAAACTTTAAACTACTTGTAACAAGATACTTCCTTAGCCTTACTGTAAATCAAATTTTATATCTAGTTTATGTGTCATTACTCACTGAAATTTTTAAGAATTACTTCGTAATTCTATTGTTGCAACTAATGTATCATGGACAGTCAATGTTTAAACACAAATTCTTAAATATTGCTAATAAAAAATAAAAAAAAAAGGCGAAAGATATTTAACCACACGGCAACAAAAGAACCCAACCAATGAAACAGGCTCCAAAAGAGAACCTAATCTTAAATAAAACACCACACCACAGGAAAAAACCTCAATACAAAAGAGAAAAAAACACCAATACAATTCTTGGAAGCCCTGTTTGAACTCCATAGAAGTATCAACCTATGAGCCTCACAAGTAAATAACTCATCGCACTAGGCATCTCCTATGTATTGGATTGATATACGTGATATTTTGTTTCTACATCTTTTGCAACCGAAAGTATCACTTTTCCATTATGATTACGCTCTAGGCCAATCCTCACATGCCATATATTGCATGGTATACACGCCCCACGCAACTGAATTATAATCGGAGCAAATTCCCAAATGATGACAAAAACTTCTAGCTTTTCCAAAATCATGCAAAAAATAAGTGCCTTTCTCAAAAGAGTCATGTGCGATTGTGCGAATGTGCGATTCCACCAGAAACTTGACACGTGTCCATCCCAAAGGTACATAACCAATCATTTGCAGGCCCACACGATTTTAAATATACCACATGTGCTGTTTGACTTCTTATTTCAGATGTGCAATTTTTAATGTGCGATTTTCGGCTAATGTGCGAAAGTTATACAAAAAGTAACATTGGAAAAGAAACAATATCTTACCTTTTCAGAATCAAAATCTTTTTCGTGTATGATTTTTCAAACATTTTCAGTTTTTATTTTGCATATTTCTCTTTATTTTTGATTCATAAACATGAACAAATCCACACACACTAACATAAAAACCGGAATCCTTTCAATTATTTTGTTATATGCTAATCAGTTGTTCTCTCGTATGAAATGGTATCTTTTTTCTTTAATTTTTTTGTTTACGATTTAATTATTTTTGTTGTTGTTTACGATTTAATTGTTGTTTATTGTTGTTTTTTTTTTTTTTTGCTGAATAGGTTTTGTATAAGCTTTTAGTCTAAGCTGAGAAGCTGAAAAAAATGAAATAAGCTGAGAAGTAAAAAATGAGCTTAAATAAGGTATCTGATTATGTGTTTTATTGTAAGCATTTATCTACATTCTTGTAGAGTTTATTTAAGGCAAAATGAATGGATGTCAAAATGAGTTTGGGTCAAAACGGGTACAAAAACTATTACCGGGTTTTAAATAAGGCAAAATGAATGGATGTCAAAATGAGTTTGGGTCAAAACGGGTACAAAAACTATTACCGGGTTTTTATGTTATATGGAGTTTATTAAGATATGAAATAAAGTATGCAGTTAGCTTCTGGAGATATGAAATAACATCATGGAAAATTGCACGTATCTCATTAGGATTGGTACATGTATAAAACTTTGTAATTTTTAGTCTTGGACAAAGTGGCGGATTGGGCAACGGGTCAAATGTGTAATTTTTAGTATATGCTCTGTTGATAGACTTGGACCTATATGCTTTGTAATTTTTAACCCGTTTGGTCCCTGTTCTTGGTTACTGTGTATGTGAGTTATATGCTTGAATCTTTGTAGTTTTATGTTCCTGTGATATTGCTAAGTAGAATTAGTGTTTAAAATCAGTTGCTTGTTCTTTGGAATTCATAGTAATGTTGATGCTTCATGTCCAGTATTTAAGTTGTGAAATTGATTAAAGCAATTCTTCACATTGATCATTTCGGCCTTACCACAATTGGGGTTTGCTGGATGGTAAATCCATTTTTGCAACCAGAAAGTTGTTCATCACCAAAACATGAATTCTAGCGTCTAAGATCTTCTGCGCCCACTCCAAAAACTGGAGTTCCTAGCTTTTTTCTGTTTTAATGAAACTTTTTTACAATTAACAGTAGGACAGAGTCAATGTTCCTAAGTTATCAATCATATATTAATCATTTGGTAACTAGCCATTTTCAGTGTATACTTGATAAAGAATGAAATCGTTCCAAGAAACTATCTTATATTTCTTCCTAGGATTTTAAGTGAGCTTTTTTTCTGGGATGAAATTGTATAACATATAATATGTTAAAACTTTATAGCATTTTGTGTATGTGAGAAGGAATAAATTTGATAAGTGCTTCATTGCTAGAGCATTTGGGTGACAGAAAAGTAGAAGAATGAGCTGTCTTAGATATATGTTTCTAGGGAAGTTTCTTCTTGCAGTTTAATGCATATGTGGGAGTAGATCAAGTAAGTTACCTGTAATATGATTAACTTGTTCTGTATTATGTCAATCACTGGTCTGTTAATACAAATTGCTGCCCTATGAGCCAATGCGCACATGCACTTCTTTTTCACTGTCCATCTGGAGACTCTCATTTATAGCTGCTCTGAGAAATGCTAGAATTTTATGAACAACAAATTGACACTGGTCTTATTGCATTGAAAATCAAGTTTGAGTAATTATAAAGGGGTGTTTGGTTCAGTGTAACCTACTGAGCCATAGTGAGTTTCTTTGGTTGTTTGTTGTTATTACATGTTGCATTTGGTAATACTAGGTTAAGAGAGTCATAAAATCCATAGCTTGTTTAAAGAAAAGTCAAAATCAACCTTTGATCCATTTCATTTGCTCACTGTTAAGAATTTTAGTGCCATAATCATACATACAGTTCAATAGTGGTTAAAATTGCTTTAGATCATCTCATATTAGCTTAACTTAACATAATCAATCACTTAGGATCTGCAGAAGTTCAATAAAGTCAACTTTTCATGTTTTCATAAAAAGTCAAAGCAGTTTTTGAATTAAATTGTTAATTTTCTATAGGTTTTAATACTAGGTTTCAGGTCTTGTGCTTTTAGGACATTAATCATTTGCTGCTTATCTTCATTAGAGTATTTTTAGTTATTTTTGTTAAGACATTTTAACTGCTTATTTGATAGCTTCTTTTTACTACTTTTTCTTGAATTTGCCCTGTTTACAGGTTTATAGCTTGTGTATATTGTTGTTTTGTAAAACCCTTCTGGCTAGCTTGCCCTTTAAAGTGCTTATTGTCCTTCTGCCTAACATTTTCATCAAAACCACTCACTACACTATCTGTAACTTTACCAATTTCTTAACCCCATTAGAAGCAAATTGAATTACGAAAATGTCTCTTGTACTGGTATTATGAAAATGACATTCGAAGCAAATTGAATTATGGGCAGGGGCCTAGCAACATTTGCTATACATTGCATTATAAAAATGACAATAGTGTTCTTACAATTTTGTTTACTAATACAGGCATCTGGTGTCAAGGTTCACATTCGAAGCAAATTGAATTACTTTCAATTGATTAAAGACAGATTATTTGACGATCGTCGTACACTGTTTCGGTCAACATGCTTTGGTCCATGGTTGGATTTAACTTACCTTGAGAACGAAGAGAGTCTTATACATTACATGCTTGAAAAACAAATTAAGTCTGATGATAAACACTATGATTTGCCACTGATTTATCTTGTCAATGGACATCATCTTCATTTTGGACGCCGTCAATTTCACCTCATAACTGGTTTTAAATTTGGTTTGCCTAGTTTCCGTAAGTTTAGAACTGGTGATATCATTTTTCGTGAGCGTGTATTTCCTGAGAAGCTAGGTCATGATGTAAAAACCATAGATCTTCTATGTTTGATTGAGGATGAAGAGCTTTTTTCAAAACTATCTGATCAAGATGCGGTTCGAGTTTGTCTTTTGTTATCAGTTCAGGTCATATTTATGGGGCGTGAAATGTCTTCTGTGGTGGATGATGTATATCTTAGGATGGTTGAGAATTTTGAAAACTGGAATGACTTTAATTGGGGGGAACACATTTGGAGACAGTTGTATGATGCCATTCGAAATATCTACTCAAAGCAAAAGTTGGAATATTCTTTAGCCGGGTTTGTTTTAGGTTTCAAGGTCAGAATAATTACACAAATTCTTTTAATGGATTGTTTTTTTAATTTTAATTCTTTTAATAAATGGTTGTTTTTTGCAGATATGGATTTTAGAGGTTTCTACCCAGAGTTTGCGTTGGTGGAGTAAGGACCTCGATCTTATCCCAAGAGCACTTTCATGGTCTAAGGTTGTGCCTTTTCAAAGATCGGAGGATTTTGGGCAGCTTTTTCCTGAGGCAAGTGTTCATTTTGTTCAATTTATAAGTTATCCCTGGCTGAAAGACACTTTAGTATAATAGTCCCTGTAAAAGTAGAATTTTCCTGCCTATAGGTAGCAACAATTGTAAGTTTCTTGTGATATTTTAGGGTTGTTAATGTATGTGAGTTTTATATTTTTTTTAGGTGAAAGAAATAAACCATGATCTATATCCTACGAGAGCTGAGGCTGAATCAGAATGGTACACCAAAGGCATTAGGTTTTTTAACTGGTATGCACCGAGACCCGCTCCTGTTGTTAGTCGTGGAGGGCTTTTTGAAGATTATTTGCATAAACGAGCAGAACTTCGTGCGAAAATGCATGAGATTGACAATGAAGTTCCAGCGCCACATGCCAAACATAGTATTCAGGATCGTCTTAGGACATTGCAGGGTATATGTAATGGTTTTATGTTGTTACCTGCAGAGGTCAACAGTTTGAGATCACGGGTTCACAAACTTGAAACTATTATTCAGGTTTGTTTATAAACTTAACTATATGTCTCTTGTTATAGCTTATTTGAAACCATTATTCAGGTTTGTTTATAAACTTAACCATACATTTGATCTTTTGTGTTACACAGTATATTACGAAAAAAATGAAGGTTGGACATAGGCAGGACAAATTGTACAACGTTGATGAGAAAGAGCAGAAAGAACTGGAAAAGGTAATTTTTGCGTACATTAACATAACAAGATGTTTATATAATTAGCTGAGTACCTTACATTTTATTTAATATATTTACAGGATAAATTAGACAACCATGATAAGGATTCTCATCTTGGTGATGAGTATTGCACAGATTTCAATGATAATTTCCTAGATTTATTTGAGGACGAGTGCCTCAAAGATGTGAAGTTAAACCTTTATGATGTTGAAGAGGTTTGCAAAACTTTAACAATAATACATGTAAATTGTCTTTTAAATTTAATTCTGAAATTTGTTTATATTTCTGTTTCATGCAAATAGAATGATTGTGTTTTAGTGTCTACCCAAGAGAATGTGTCAGCTGAAAAGCAAGAGGCTGAGATTCGACGTTTATCTGTAAAAAGGGAAGAGAGGATAAGAGTCCTAAAGGAAGAGGAAAAAAAGTGTGCAGAATAGAAACCAGATGTTGAAAAAGCCTCACATTCTGCGTGCTTTCGAAAGTTGTGGAACAAAGAAGAGGCAATATGAACTAGTTCTCAGGTCAGAGTTTACGGAAGCAGATGTTGATGTAAAAGTACCCACCCTTGATCAACTCAAAAGAAGTAACTCCCAGTTAACTCCTTTTATGCTCCAGATGTGTAGAGATCTCAAACCTTGGGAAGAGGTATATTAACTCCTTTGTATTTCATCGCATGATACAACTTATGGTCTATCACTTACGTACCTTAATATTTTTTTATAACGTGTAGGATTTAAAACGACCATCAACAAGGATTGATAAAGTTTTTGTTCATCGTGATTTGGAGGCATTTATTACAAATAGTTGCCAGTCTCGTTGCAAATTTCCTTGGTGCAATGATATAGTTGTAGATCATCATTTCTGGGATTCTTTTGTTGGTCTGGATGAGACTCGTGAAGGATGGTTCCGCGACGAGGTAAAATATAATTTAAATAGTTTTATATTTTTTTTAACAAATTGATGGAATTAACAACCTTTATGTAATTATTGTTTTTTTTCTGAAATGACGACAGCACATTGAGCTTTGGGTGAAGTATTTGTGGCACTTTAGACCATCTTATGCAGATTGGTCCATAGTTAGTAGTTACTTCTTGACACTTCTACTACAAGATTCGTTGCCAATATTTTATGCTAATAACGAAGTTTACAAATTGGCATGGGCTGATGTTGAACAGGTATTTATTTCCAACACATCTTATATATATTTTTCAATTTTTTTTATTTTATTATAATTTATTTATGTGCATTCCTTGTAGGTTTTCATTCCGATAAATGAACCTAAGAAACATTGGACTGTTGCCCAGTTTCACATACATTCCGGTAATGTTATATTTTATGACAGTGTATACCGTTGTGAAGAGGAAGGTTGTGATTGGTATCTGAATATGAGGAACTGTTTGGCGGTCAATCTTCCCTTGATTCTACATGAGGCAGGTGTGTTTGAGAAGAAACGAATGAACCCGGATAATTACAAAATAAAGTTTCGTCTTGCACAGAACGTTCCAAAGCAGGGTGGGGTATTTGGTGATTGTGGAGTCTTTGCCTGCATGTTTCTATACAGGTTAGTAATCGACCTTCCTACTTGTTGCTATTACTAGTCTTGGCAGGAAAATTCATTAGCATCTTTATGCTGATACCCTTGTTGAATTTGGTTATACAGGTTGGCTCATGGAATTCATTTGCATGTCGATAATCCAACTCAGGCAGCACTTGCATATCGAGAGGGCTTGATCCGTTATTATTTTCAGAACAAGATACACTGTCCTTGAATCCAATGGTTGTGACATGTTATTGTAGCCACATATAACGAGTAACATCAATGTCCTAACTTTGTAATTTTGAACATGGTCTCTTGCGTTTTTTTGCGGGAGAACATGTATGTGCTAACTTTGTATTAAGAATGTTTATATCTATCTATCTAACTTTGTATTAAGAATGTTATCTATTAAGAATGTTGTTATCAAATATATGTTCCGTATAGAGGTCTTATAGTTAGATAGATGTACATAGATAGATGTGTTATAGATAGATGTCCATAACATTTATTTCGCACTCTGACCTTATCAGGTCTACATAGATAGATGTCTTATAGTTAAGAGCATAGTTAAAGTACATATATAGAGGTTTGTTTTCTAAAACAAACAATTTGTCTTCAAGAGTTAACTTCAATTACGAGTCAGACAAGTTAACATGATCGTAGCTTTGTGACATTGATGGTAGTGATCCTTGCGACATTGATGGTAGTGATCCTTGAGACATTGATCCTTGCAAGCTTCCGAGGTTGATCGAGGCTCTTATTTTCTTTTTCATTGCCTATAAGGAAACAGGTCATAATTATCAAGTTAATACATTTGCCAACAATCGAATACAAAAAATATTACCACATTTATTTCACCATTATGAGTTACCTTTTTTTTTTTTTCGTTTGTAAATAGCTGAACCGCACCTTCCAACTGAATCGTCTTTTGGTTCCTCACCTTGTGATCTAATCCTATCTTTGTTCTTTGGTCTTCCAGCTTGGCGTGTAGCCATACTCGGTGGCTTTACTACCTGCAAGTTAGTAGGGAGCTCCCAACTCGCAATTTCTCCAACAGGATATACCAATCCTTGGTGTGTAGCTTTTAAAGTTGTTGTTCTAAACCAACTTTGCGCCAAATGATTACAACTTGCCAATCCTTGAAATCTACAAACAGCTATAGCATGACCACATGGCAAACCTGATAGTTGCCATTTTCGACAGGTGCAATCATTTTCCTTGATCTTCACAATATGTTTCTTTTTGCGATCATCTACCTCGTAAAGTCTTCTATGTTCAATTGCAGTCACTGTCCAATTTGCACTCTTAAAAACTATGTCCTTCACTTTTGCACTAGCCCATTCACTAAGTTCACCCGCAGTTGCACCTAAAGTTTGACATAAAAACAACATTATAACAATAATAATAATAATAATAATAATAATAATAATAATAATAATAATAATAATAATAATAATAATAATAATAATAATAATAATAATAATAATAATAATAATAATAATAATAATAATAATATATAAAATAATTTAAATACATATACCTTGGTACTTTTCTCGTTTATCACAAAACCAATCTTGAACAAGCCCTCTGTAATATTCCATTAGCATTGAGATTGGAGATCTTCGAACGTGCCTTGTTAAACTGTTGATTGACTCAGCATTGTTCGAAGTCATATAGTTGTAACGCTTTCCAGTACAATATGCCCTAGACCAGTACATAACTCCAGCATCGAGTAGTTTCTTGTGAGTTTCTTCACTTTTTCTTTCAAGTTGTGAGAATGCATCAACAAAATCATTGGTTGTGTAAGATTTGCAAGTCCTCCAATACAAAGCCTTAAGCCTTTTACTTTGTCCAAACTTGCAATTCAACATCAAGTGCCTACAACAAAAACCATGGAATGAATCCGGAAAAACTGTTTGACAAGCTTGTTGTATTCCTAGATGCCTATCAGATATTATAGCCAAATCTGGAACTTCGCCAATGCATTCTTTCAAGTGTGTCAACAACCATGTCCACGATCTCCCACTCTCACCCTGAGATACACCGGTCGCAAGAGGAACAATCTGATTATTTCCATCCATTCCAACGGGGAGCAAGTTTGTACCTAGGTATGTACCTTTAAGATGAGCTGCATCAATTATTATTAGTGGGCGCAAGTGATCCAAGAAAGCCCGAATCTAGAAAAAAAAAAAAAAAAAAAAAAAGGATTAGAATTACAAAAATAATAATAATAATAATAATAATAATAATAATAATAATAATAATAATAATAATAATAATAATAATAATAATAATAAAATAAATAAATAAAAATTATTACCGCAACACCAAATGCTATAAAAACCATCTCAAATCTGTCGTCATCATCTGTCTCAATATGTGTTACCCAACCCGGGTTTTTCAACTTCAAATTATAACAATAATAAGGTAATTGTGAAAAAGAATTTTTCGGGCAACCAGACAACGTCTCCAATGCTATATTTTTTCCTCCCCATGCCTTTTTGTACGAAATGTCGATATTGTATGCAAGGTTCATGTCGGTTATTATGTCCTTTGGTTTATATACACGACTATGATCTCCCATCTTCGGTGTCAACAAATGACCCAACAATTTAGCGGTTGCATTTCGGTGATTGGGAAAGAGCTCTGTTCGGTCACAAGTGTGAACGTCATTTACTGTACCTATTACCCATCGCATGCTATCTTCTGCCTTAGATGAAATTATTTTCCACTCGCAATTGTGACCCCTACAAACCACATCATACCTGTACCTATCTGTTTTTCTTGCTCTATATTGAAAACCTTCTGAAATAGCCTTTTCACCAATTTCGTACATGCATTGTGCTTTACTATCAAATTCATCACCCGTTTTTATAACTTTTTTGCAATTATGGGACCCTAGTTTTTGCATTTTAATAGGCGGCGCTGGTTGTTCGGGGGGAGGAGGCATATATGTGAATGTGTTACTTTTCCATTTATAATCAAATTGGTCGTTTGATAAAATAGGTTCGGTATTTTGGATAGCTTCACTTTCTGGTTGATTATTTGTGTTGTCAAAATCAACACATAATTCATCTTATCCAATGGGGGGAAAGTTAAGATCAAATTCAAAAGTATTAGATGAAGAAGGATTTACCTTTGAGACTTTTTCAATCTTCTTAATATACACATTATGCAACACGGTAGATTTCCCTTTCAAAACTTGATCTAAAAAAAACGTCATATCATCATCGTCAACAATGTGGACAGAATTTTTTCCAACATTGTATGATAGGACAATATCATAGTCTTGCCCGATGTTGAACTTTTTCCTGGCGATGGTAACAAGTTGTGCGTACGTAGTACTTTTTAGAAGTGATACACCAAACGTTAAATCTTCACAAACCAAAAATACACTAAATTTACCACTCATGATTTTTTTTATTTTTGGAACAAGAACATTAGATACAGGATTGTGTATAAATGAAAGACTGCACATGTTTGTGTATGTGAAACACAAAAATATAAGTATATAATTCGCACATTTGGCCTAATCGCACATTAGCACATCTGAACAATAAATACAATTTAACTTTACATCCACCACATATTTATTACATAGTACTTTTTTAATTAAAAACAATTTAACATTAAACACATGGTATTTTTTACTTAAATTTTACAACAACCACATATTAATTACATGGTACTTCTAAATTTTACAATTTTTTATATAATTACCACTTTTTTTTTTTTTTTTTTTTTTTTTTTTTTTTTTTTTTTTTGGTTAGCTTTAAAAACATTAGATACAGAATTTTATAATTACCACAAATAAATAAGTAAATAATTCGCACATTTTGTCCAAATCGCACGTTCGCACATTCTAATTGAAACGGAGTTAAAGTGGAAAATCCACGACCTATTTATTCAATTACCACCTTTTTTTTTTTATTAAAAAAACATTAGATACAGAATTTTATATATCAAAGATCACATCTTTGAAACACAAATAAATAAGTATATAATTCGCACATTTGGCCTAATCGCACATTAGCACAATTTAACTTTACATCCACCACATATTTATTACATAGTACTTTTTAATTAAACACATGGTACTTTTCACTTAAATTTTACAACAACCACATATTAATTACATGGTACTTTTAAATTTTACAATTTTTTATTTAATTACCACATTTTTTTTTTGCTTAAAAAACATTATATACATAATTTTATATATCAAAGATGACACATTTGAGTGTATATAATTCGCACATTTTGTCCAAATCGCACATTCGCACAATATGAAACTTAAATGCTATTTCACTTTATAACTACCATATATTTAATACCATGGTTTCCCACCAAAATTTTCCCACCAAAATTTCCCGCTAAAATTTTCTCGCCAAAAATTTCCCTCTATTTTTTAGGCGCCAAAAACACATTATATATACACTCTTATCCTCATAATAAACACACACAATACTCTTATCCTAAAAAAAAAAAAAAAAAAAAAAAAAAAAAAAAAAAAAAAAATACATACAAACTTTTATCATGAAGAAACATCTAGAAATTCAACATCAAATCCTCAAAATGCAAATTGTCCAAAGTGTATCAAATTGAGGAACGATGTAATGGTACTCAGGAAAGAGGTGGAGTTGTTGAAGAATCAAAGAAAGGCGATTAAAACAGCTGCCGCCCAACAAAACCTTCCCGACGGCATGGACAATATTAGTTTGAAGTAATTCAACAATTTATGTGGAATTTAGTATGTTGGAATGTTTTACGTTTAGCCTTTGTATTTCGTATTTCTACGATGTATTATTAGGATTTCTAGATATTATTGGTTAGGTCCGTTTTAAGTATTTGTTTAGGATGTATTAGTTGTTTTTCCATCTAATGAATTTTCTTATTGTATGTTTTAAAGTTATTAAGTACCACATTTTTATTTACAACCACATATTAGAAAATCGCACATTAGAAAATCGCACAGTCGCACATTTAAACTTCCCGCCAAAACTTCCCGCCAAAAACTACCCGCCAAATTTATAGCGCCAAAAACACAGTATATAAAGACATACATTGCATCATTTCACATAAATCTCTTTACAATCAAATTAAACACACAAAACAAGCACATTATGGATCAAATTTCTGATGAAATAATCTTTTTCGGGATACTAACAAGAGTGCCACCAAAGGCTGTTGGTCGATTCAAGAGTGTATCTAAGACATGGAATACAGTACTTTCAGGAAATGCCTTTGTAAAGGAACATTGTTCTCGCTCGGCAATTCCATCTAATCAAAAAGTTCTCATAATTGAAGACCAAACGTGCTCCATTTATCCAATCAACTTTGAAACCCATCATTACGAGCCGGGCAAAAGCATCACCATTCCTTTCAACCCATCATCACATGGTAATCTATTCAATCCCTTCTCTATACTGTCACATTTGAATGGATTATTGTGTGTTTGCAATAAGTTGACATCCGAGTTGTTCCTTTGGAACCCAGTCACTACGGCTTTCAAACGATTGCCATCCCCATATTCCAACGATTTCTATAAAGATATTCTTGATGCAGTTGGTTTGTACACCAACACGAACGATGATTTAAAAGTCTTGTACATAAGGCGTAGGGATGATACGCTTTCTGTCAATTTGTATTCTATGAGTGACGAATCATGGAGATACATACCTCTTATATTACCATCAGAGTATCTAACCTCCCGTTTCTATTTGTCATCTGGTACTTTGTGTGGTGGTAATCTTTATTTCACTATTACCGACTCAATGGTTGGAGGTAGCCATTTCATGATTTCTTTTGATGTAAATTCAGAGCAATTTAGTATGTTAAGCTTTCCACCGATTCCTAGCCACGGAATCGCTCAAATTCGATTATTGAATGTAAAAGATGAGATAGTGATGTTTGCTGCCACTGGTTATCATGAGATGAAAATTGAGATGTGGATCCTTCAAGAAGGTACATGGTATCGTATCCACTCATTTCCTCTAATATCACTCGATTTGTGGTGCTCGATAACACATTATGTGACAAACAGAAATAAGTGGTTTGTGATGGCAAAATTTCAGAAGATTTTTGAAATCGATACTGGTATGATGTGGTTTGACCATTTTTATACAGTTACTTCTTGGACATGTTCTAATGGTGTGTTGTTTACGGAGACCCTTGTTTCACCTAATATCTAGGATATGCAATGTTTTAATTGTTAGGATGTAATGGTGCGTTGTCTAGGATATGTAATGTTTTAATTGTTATGATATGTAATGTTTTAATACTTAAGATTACTAGTTTTCAAATAACTATTCATCTTGTATTTGCATTTATAGCATATGAAACGTTAATGGAAAGGGGAGAACCAAGCTGCACAAACAAATGACACAGACATAAACTCCTAAATTATGATAATTATGGGCTATTTTCTAACCATTAATTGTTTACAAAATATGGAACCAAGTTGCAGCAATGTTATGCAACCTACACAACCTAAACTGTTATGCAACCAAGTTGCATAACCAAATGTTTAACCAACCATAATCATCATAGCCCTACAGCAGCAATGTTATCCAACCATACACAAAATAATTGTTTACATCATAGACTTACTGCGGATGCAATGTTACCCAACCATAAACTGACAAATGACAATTCAAATACAAGACATCATAAACCTTCATTTCGATTCCATTGAAACCACCTTCTTGTGTTTCCAATAAAAATCGATCATTTGTTCGTGGTATGCCAGAGCAAACTGAACGGGATCATCCACCATCAAAGGAAGGTTGTGTGTCAAACGGTAGAAAAATATGCAGAGCCAAATACCACAATCTCCATAATAACCTCCCTGTACCGACACATTTTCTTCATATCCAAAGGTTATTGAATAACTTTTGGGTTCAATGTTCTTTTTGGCCATCACCCCCGTCTCTTCTAAATAATGTGGAATTACCGTTCCAAAAGTTGCCATAAATTCATCCCACCATGACTTACCTTCGTCATCAGGACCCAGGAGGCTGTCGTATATCGTAACTACACCTGATCGAATATGAAGTACTCCCAAGGCCCAATGAACTCTTGGTTCATTTATTGGAAAGTAAACCTACAATATCAAAGGTGTAGACAATGAAAATCAGACCCAAATACAACTCCTAAATTGAGACCTGATAGAAATGGACTTGTTACCTTTTCAACATTTTCATCATACCAAGGCACGCCATAGGCAATGCCATTTACATAATAAAACGGGAGGTCTCGCTTTACAATCTGTGGACTGAAATATGGCCCGGCCATTACCCAATCAGCATCATGCGGTCTAAAATGCCACAAATACATAAACCATGCCTCTATGTGCTGCAATATCAAAGTATACAGAAAATAGTTACTAATTAATGAAGATGTTCACACATACATATGTTTTCAACAAACTCAGATGCACCAAAAGAAACAATAACAATTACTATCAAACCACACATGAGATCAATAACAACAATTCCAAACAAATCTTCAACAAACTCAGATCCACCAAAAGAAACAACAAGTAAAGTAGTAGCAGCAAACCACAGAAACTAACCAAAGAGAATGCTTAACTTGAGTTGTCTAATAAGCTCTAATTGGAAAACTACCTATTGATCCCTAACTACTAACTGAAAAGCTATCAAAACCAAATAATAACAAGCAGCTTGGACCTGAATTGATCACTCTCAGCTCAATTCCATTCTCTTAAAAGTGAGCTGGGTTTTCGGGATAATATGAACTTTTGACTTTTGGAATATTCTTAAAATTTTGACAAGTCTGAAATTGTAACAAGGCTAGGCTGCTGTATAATGCTAAAATGGAACTTTTACAAGCAGATTGAACAAGCTCTAAACCAAATCAAGGTTTAAACTCACTTTTGACTTTTTACTAACAAGTGACCAATATGATGGTCAAATTGCCCTGCATTATACTTTAGAGTAATGAACCAAGCAAATTTAGGCAGAGTTAAAGCCTAATCCAAACACCCCTATCTCTACTGATGTGAAAGGTTCACAAAGTAAATGACTTCAATAACAATTACACTTTACTAATTATGCTATACTAAGCTGAATTGAACCTAACTAAGCAAATATGAATAACCAGTAACAACAATAGCATTCAATACATGATATAGTGAACATGGTGCAAAATGATTTTAATCCTATCTTAATTGATTACATAAGATGAAAATACCTATTCTAATAAACTAACGAAAATATTAGTCCCTTACACACTAACTTTTATCTTTTTTAACAACTTGAGATGAAACGTTACAGATGTTTAGTACATAAAATAATCTAAGAAACATCACTCATCTTGAATGCGATAATGAAGGAGTGTGGCATGTCATGAACAGTCCACACTATATCATTCTCGCATTGAAGACGTCTCAATTATAACGGCAGATCTATCTAACGGTTTTTGGTTTTGAGCTTTAATGCTTTATTTTCAGGATACCGTTTTATACAGGTTGGTGTTTGATCAAACACCAACCTGTATATAACGGTATCCTGAAAATAAAGCAATAAAGCTCAAAACCAAAAATCGTTAGATAGATCTTCCGCTATAATTGAGCTTTAAGTCCTTAGAAAACATGTTCTTACTATCATTTTTATCGCTCAAAAAAAATGTCATGAACATACTTATTAATGAAGTAGATTCGACGACATTATAGAGCTAATTAAATATACACTAAATAACTAAGACACCAAATCAATAAACTGATTACATAAGAGTTATGCAAATACCACTCATGAGAATTATGCATTTAGTAACATTTAACAAACATCTAGAGGCAACTAAAGCAACTTCAAGGTCATTGTAGCCCATACATACAAAGACGAACCATGATACTACATGGCATAAACAACTTCAAGCAAATTTTTTTAAAAATGCTACTTAACAGATAATAATGACGTACCAAATCATGGAGCCAAGCTCGTCGGTTTCCATCCTTGCCCACTAAAGCAGCCCAAAACTTATTATAAAAGTACCCATTAACCCATGGTAAAGCAAATGTCATTTCCTTCTTGGTACGCAATAACATGTTTATTTCCAGATGAGGATTGATCATGGTGGGAGGGGAAAATTCAGGACGATTCAATTTCTGTGAAACATTTAGATGAGAAAATAATCATGGTTACTAAACTAAACTACTGGAATATGGTCAAATATATAAGGTAAAAAAAATACAGAAACGGACATATACCTCTACCCACGGTTCAAGAATGATATCATTTCCATCTTCACCAATCAGAGACTGCATCCTAGACTTGGATATCTTAGCTTTAGTACGACACTTTTTGGTTCTTTTTGGGGTAGTAGGTGGTGGAGCTGTATACGGATGACAAAGATGTCGGCTCTTCTTTCGCTCACGTTCGAAAGGAACCTTTACAGTTTTAACATCATCATCCATTTGCTCATCCAATGAAACAATTAATGAAAATAAAATAGTCTGGATTAGGCGACAAATTTTGTTATGGATTAGGCGACAAATTTGAATTTAGTAAATACCACATTAATCTCGGAGATTTCCGGATTAGGCAACAAATTTTGTTCTGCCTCAGCATGCGTTACATCAACATCCTAAAAAAATGAAAAGTGGAAAAGGTGATTAGTCCCTTACACACTAACTTTTATCTTTTTTAACAACTTGAGATGAAACGTTACAGATGTTTAGTACAGAAAATAATCTAAGAAACATCACTCATCTTGAATGCGATAATGAAGGAGTGTGGCATGTCATGAATAGTCCACACTATATCATTCTCGCATTGAAGACGTCTCAATTATAACGGCAGATCTATCTAAAGGTTTTTGGTTTTGAGCTTTAATGCTTTATTTTCAGGATACCGTTTTATACAGGTTGGTGTTTGATCAAACACCAACCTGTATATAACGGTATCCTGAAAATAAAGCAATAAAGCTAAAAACCAAAAACCGTTAGATAGATCTTCCGCTATAATTGAGCTTTAAGTCCTTAGAAAACATGTTCTTACTATCATTTTTATCGCTCAAATAAAATGTCATGAACATACTTATTAATTAAGTAGATTCGACGACATTAGAGAGCTAATAAAATATACACTAAATAACTAAAATAACACTAACTATTGTCAACAAACCCTAATCAGTAAATAAAAGGTGTTGGAATTGTACTAAATAAATAAATCCGAAAAAAGTTATTTAACTCAAGACATGAGATTTGCATACCACATTACTCCCTAAGTTGTCCCGAATGGGTGACACCAATTTGCATACCAGTTCATTGTCATCATGTGTGACACCAATTTGATCATCAAAACAATTGGTATCCTGAAACTGAGATACAATTAAGTCAAAGTAATCAGTAAATTTCCAACACAAATGTTTAAAGTAATCAGAAAATTTCATACCATATCCTCAGGAAGAGTGGAAAAGGTGGGAAAATCCATCAAATCATTTGCTGAATCCTGAAACTTAATACAAAATTATTGGTAAAACTTAAAGTACATAAATAACAACCTCCATATGGTCTTTAAAACACACCTTCAAATCTTCGACAACGACATGTACATCCTTAACAGCATTGTACGCATCCTCTTCCATATGTTCCTTAAAAGAAAAAATAAATAAATAAAAAAAGGTGTAAAAACATAAATAAACAGATCATATATCTAAACAAGTATTTACTAAAACACACACCTTTGAATCTTCGACACCGACATCATCATCTTTAACAGATTTGTAAGCATCTTCTTGAATAGGTTCCTTAAAAGAAAAAAAAAATGTAAATACATAAATAAACAGATCATATATCTAAACAAATATTTACTAAAACACACACCTTTGAATTTTCGACACCGACATCATCATCTTTAACAGATTTGTAAGTATCCTCTTCAATAGGTTCCTAAACAGATGAATTTAAAAAATGTAAATAAATAAATGGATATCTTAACAACTATTCAAAACATTCATAATCTCAAATAAAAAGATTAAACAGACAACAATAACTATACTAATAAACAACACTCACCTTTGAATTTTCAACACCGACAACATTGTCATTAGTGTTTGGATTCTGAACATCGGAATGCAATTCAATCACAATCTTTGACTCACCAACGGCTTCTTTAGGAGGATGGTTAACATCTGGTTCCATAGCATCAGTGGTAACCTTACCTTGTTTCACTAATTGCTCTATTGCAGCTAACCGACCTTCCACCTCAACCATCCTCTTCAAAAGCTGCTTCTTGGTCATGCGCCTAGTGCATTCATCCACCTCCACATCACTTGAATCAGCGTCATCAGAATAAGTTTCTTCCACAACTCTTGTACGCACCTCAGTACGGATACGTACCTCCTGCCGGAATCCTTTTTGACAAACCCCAGACTTAATCTTATCCCGTTTAACTGGTTTGTATGAACTTGAATTTGATCCACCTGCTTTGTCAATAAATTCTAAACTTGATATAAACCAGACTGATGCCTTCTCGGCAGGTGTTGGAATGATGGATTGAACTGGTGTTGGGGCATAAAAAAGTTTCTCATAAGCTGCTTTGTTAAACACAGTCACATCACCCCAAGCAACCCCCCTTGGAAGAGCCTTCTCATCTTTGTCCAACCATAGCTTTGAATTAGGAAAGGTTTCAAGGACAAAAATCTGTAATAGTTTGAGAATTATAAGTGAATTAGACTTTTTAATAAAGAAACTAGATATCTAATGCTATATTTAGCCTATGTGTGATTAATATGAGCTATTTATTCAGCTCAAATACCTGATCTAAACACCCCTTATTTCAACTGATGTGAACTTTTATGAAGCAACTATGTCCTAAAGCTATCCAAATCACCAATTCAGTTCTAATTATGATTATACAAGCTCAAAGTATCACAGAAACACAGATATCAGGCTCAAACAACAATTTAATTCTCAAATGTAAATATAGACTGAATTCAAACAGTAGGTTATCAAACTATGCAAATAACAATCAAATGATGAAATAACAACCACTAAGCTATATTATAATGAAATAGGACTAATAAAACAGTGAAAACTATTTTCTAAGGCTACAATTCTATACAGTGGCAACTATATTTTAGTAACCTTAAGCCACAATAAGATGTTGAAGAAGCAAACATGAACCAAAGTGACAGAAAATATCATACAGTACAACAATCACATTATTTGCAGCCAGCTAACACAATAAGATTAAAACACTAGGACAACTGCAAGTACAACAATGAACCTCCTATTATTTGCAGCTGATGCACGTAAAAAATATCATACAGTACAACAATGAACCTCCTATTATTTCAAACAAATGACCAAATAAATCACATTGGTTATTTACACTACTGATCTCAATATAAAATTAATTGCTACTGATCCCAAATAAACCACATTGGTTATTTTCAAAGGTCATACGAGATATATAAATGTTGACAAAAGGGGTAAAAAGACGCATGCATTCTGAGATTGGTTCAAATAAGGTCTCAATGACACATATACTTAATAAATAACTACGAAAGTATACTAACCTTCAACGCGAAAGCAAATCTGTATAAGTTATATACTGCTTGGTATGCCGCCCCTTTCCTTGCATAACCTTCCATATATTCATTTCTTTTTGAAGAGACCAACATGAAAATCCTATCGTGAAATTCTTGCCACATATGCTCCCCCCACGGGAAAGCATTCCATGCAGCCAAGTCGTCTACCAGAACCACAATCTCACTCACCATCACATGCCTTGTTTCTTGACCCATAAAAACATAATCAGCCGCTAATAGAAGGCATACACGCAGAGCATCCTCGGCCGGTATGTGCTCAAAATCTTTACTCTCAAGCATCTCTATCAAATTTTCCCCCTTCAAACACTTAAGACCAGGGAACACACGCTTCATAAATCGAGACTTAACACCCACCAAATGATCTAAAGAGATTTTCCCAAATCGAAAACCTGTTATAAGACAGAATTCTTTCCTCCCCATATGTATGGTGTGTTGGCCAATATCAAATATAAATGGGGTACCATAAGTTGCATCAGTAACATTCCTTTGATGAGAAAGAATGAAATTCAACAGGTGGTTATCATGATCTTCAGTTCTTATTTCTAGCCATCGACCAAAGACACTATCTTTAAACATATTATAAGAACTTTCCCCTCTATCCAATAGACGATCATGAATCTTTGTAAGTAAGTATAACTTACTTCAAATATTTACCCTCGCATTAACAACCTAAATAAACAATAGAAATGTATATAAGCACACATGAGGTTGTATTAACAAAACTGATATATAAGCTCAATAAACAAAATAAACAATAAACAATAACTAACACAACAGATCATATAAGCTCATAACGCACACAATACTAAAAAAGTTTATGTGCATAAACAATATAGTTTACCCTCCATTAAAATAAAACCAGTTTATGTGCTTATTTTTAAGCAAATTTATAAAATAAATTAAGCAGATTTACAATATAACTCCATATCCAAAACCTTTAAAATAAAACCACATGCTCAATTAAGTTTAACCTCCATTACACTATAACTCTTTATAGAAAACCTGATCAATCAAACCACTTATGTGCTTTTTAACCTACATATCATTGAATCCAAACCCTAATCAATAAAAAACCCATATGTGCTTATCAACATACATTTCAATCAATATAAAACCTAATACATAATCTGCTTATATACACTATTCAATAAACTGCTTATGTGCTTACTTTTAAGCAGATCATTGTTAAATATAGCCATTGCACAACCAATCATTGTTAAAAAACGCAGATCATTGTTAAATATAGCCATCACTAAAATGAAGAAAACCCTAATAAAATAATCGATTTGGAACTTACGTGGAGTCTAGTAGGAGCCATCACTAAAACCTTATGATTTTACAGCATCAGATACGATCGGTTTTTTGTTTCAGTTCTTGTAATGTGTGTGTGAGATTTGGAGGAAATGATCCGTTTTTTTGGATGGTAATCTATGTAATGGAAATGATCGGTCAACATCAAAGTCTTTTAATATTATTAAAAGTTGTACTTGAAAGATCTAAGTGGGATTTTATTCCTGAAAATGTAGATATTGTTTCTTTTCCAATGTTACTTTTTGTATAACTTTCGCACATTAGCCGAAAATCGCACATTAAAAATCGCACATCTGAAATAAGAAGTCAAACAGCACGTGTGGTATATTTAAAATCGTGTGGGCCTGCAAATAATTGGTTATGTACCTTTGGGATGGACACGTGTCAAGTTTCTAGTGGAATCGCACATTCGCACAATCGCACATGACTCTTTTGAGAAAGGCATTTATTTTTGGCATGATTTTGGAAAAGCTAAAAGTTTTTGGCATCATTTGGGAATTATGAGTATGGAAGTTCCAAAACAACTCGTAACATAAATAACTGTGTACTAGGAATTCGAAAACCATGTATACTTGTGTGCCGGTATTCTTGGAGCACATGTGCAACTCGTTGCAAGATGTTTTCACAGTTATTTCTCATTATTACGTTTTTTCCAAATACTCCAACCTGCACTATGAAAGTTTCTCATTTGTGCCGGTCTTTTTCTCGACGCAAATACTTCCATGACTTTATTTAGGTTCTTTGTGTATGCAAACATGTACAAGATATACATGCCAATAGCTTCTCAAAATATGTTTCAAAACAAAATAAACAAATACCAGAAACGATTATTTCAATTTACTCTATTTAAAAATAGTGCCAATAGAACAAGATAAATTTTATATCCACTGCATGACCATGGTCTATCTTTGGAAACAAAATTCCAGATATAAACTGCACAACTTTTCCTTTGCTCGACTCCACTCTTATTTTATGCTCCACTTTACTATAATTTTGCTCGAACCCACTATTAAAAAAAAATAATTAAGCGTCTATAGATTGAAATGTAGTTAAGTAACTAAATCAAATATGGCCAACCATGATGAATTATATATAGGTGAAGTTTGTGTAATGATACCTATAATTGTGATCGCAAGAGGATCAAAAATACTACTGACACGTTAGCTTTTCTCACTATAACAACTTCATGATCAACTTAGTTTAACACTAGTAGTAATTGTAACCTTATAACCCTGGCATTTCAAAGCCACCTCAGTTTCTCTCTCTAAGATCAACCATGATGAATTATATATATGTGAAGTTTGTGTAAGGCTACCTATAATGGTGACCGCAATAGGATCAGAAACACTCCTGACACTTTAGCTTTTTCTCACTATAACAACTTAAGGATCAACTTAGCTTAAGACTAGTACTAATTGTGACTTTATAACTTTGTCATTTCAAAGCCACCTCAGTTTCTTTCTCTAAAATCAAACAAATGAACAAATCAAGCAAAAAAAGAGGGGGAAGCGACTGGAGAGGGTAAATTGACCCTTGGTTGGGTCTCCATTTCAACTAGCATAATGAGAAGACAGAGGACACCATAAAAAAAAGCATACATCACTTAAACACAAATATCCTACAAAAATCAATTAAATAAAACATCCAAATTCTCCAACAACTCGGTCCTTTTTTTTTTTTTTTTTTTTTTTTTTTTTTGTGTGTGTGTGTGTGGGGGGGGGGGGGGGGGGGGTTCTAGAAAGCGTCGCTATGGGAGGCTCGTAATGGGGTGAGAAATACACCCGGACCCATTTACTACGAGTTCACCAATTCCTTGATCTCATGTTCATGTTCTTCGTGACCCTTTTTGGCAAAAGCTATGTTAGACGAATCTAATGCTTTAATTACTAACAGAACGTACGTACTTGTGCTTCGTCCTGCTAATGTCAATATTATTCGTTGTGTGTGGCTTTTTATACATAAATTTATCTTGCAAATGGATTTCTTAGTCGGTACAAAGCTAGCCTTGTAGCAAATGGGCATAATCAGTAGTTGGGTATTGATTGTGACGAGACCTTTAGCCCGGTTATCAAACCGGATACTATACGCATAGTTTTGAGTTTTGTAATTTCTAGGAATTGGCCTATTTATCAGCAGAATGTGAAGAATGCTTTTCTTCATTGTCTTTTATCCGAAGACTGTTTATATGCACCTAACACTTGGTTTTGTGGATCCTCATCATCCTTATTACATTTGTCACTTGCAGCGTTTTCTTTATGGGTACATACAAGCCCCTCGTGCATGGTTTCAGTGCTTTGCTTCTTATGTTATACGAACTGGTTTTCATCACAGCAAAACTAACCCATCATTGTTTATATTTCATCGCGAGATTGATATTGCATACTTTCTTCTTTATATTGATGATATTATCCTCAATGCTTCTTCTGCTTTCTTCAAAAAGTTATCTCCTCACTTCATGGACAGTTTGCTATGACTTACCTAGGCTCTCTAAATTATTTTCTTGGTTGTTCTGCTCAACATTCTTCCGCAGGATTATTTTTATCTTAGACTACTTATGCTGAGAAGGGTCTTGAGCGCACTTATATTCAGAAGTGTAATCTTTGTCGGACTCCTGTTGACATTGATTTTAAGCATGATGATGGCGACCCAGTTTTCGATCCTACTTTGTATCGCAGCTTGGATGGTGCTCTTTAGTATCTTACATTCAAACGACCTAATTTGTCCTATGTTGTCTATTAGGTGTGCCTTTATATGCATGATCCTCATGAGCTACATTTTTATGCTCTGAAACGTATTCTTCGGTATGTTCGAGGTATTCTTGATTATGGTTTACAGTTGACTGTTTTTACTGCTGCTCAACTAACTGCTTACACGGATTTTGACTGGGCTGGTTGCCCTGTCACTCAACATTCCACATCCGGCTATTTTGTTTTCTTTATGGATAACTTGCTTTCTTGGTCTATTAAGCGCCAAGCCACGTTATCTTGATCGAGTGCTAAGGCTGAATATCGAGGCGTTGCCAATGTTGCCGAAACTGCTTGGATTCGTAACCTTTTATGTGAGTTGCATGCACATGTTTTACTGCTACTTGGGTTTATTGTAATAATGTTAGTGTTGTGTATCTCTCTAACAATTCGGTTCAACATCAATGCACCATACATATAGAGTTTGATATTCATTTTGTTCGTGGTTTTGTGGCAAAGATCTTGTGCGCGTCATGCAAGTTCCATCCAGATTCAAATATGCATATATATTTTTACTAAGGGTCTTTCTAGTGCATTGTTTTAAGATTTTCGCTCAAATTTGAACGGCCGAAGGCCTCCCACTCTTATTGCAGAGTGTATTAGCCGAATTTATTTTTGTGGCTAAAGTATAATTGTTTTCGGAGTACCTGTTTGTTAGGTTATTCATCAAGCCATCTTATTTCTTATGCATAAGGCACATTATTAATGATATTGGAAAGCACCTGGGTTGACCGAATGACGGCCGATGCGTTACGGAGAGTCTAAAATCCCGGTATCCACGTCTTCTAGTTCAATTCTTTTTTGTAGTCCATACTTTCTGGTTTCTACACGGAACCTTTTATTGTTTACACAAACTTTATACGGAAAACTTGCTAGACAAAACTGATTTGTTTGCTACTCCATATTTTTTCTCTTTAGAAGACATTGAATTATATATTTGTTTTCTCCGTTTGTATTATACAAGCGTGTGAATGAAAATTCAGGAAGTCAACGAGTGTACAGAACAAAAATATAGCCGCAAGAGCACGAGTGGCCGACAACTGTTGACATATACTAGTAACTACAGTAGATTAATAGATGCCTACGATCTGTATAGTAGTTAATAAAATCTACGGTATGTCATATGTGTTTGTTTGTTTGTTGGACGGTCATGATTCATATACAAACAAAATATTCACACACGTGGCACATGATTAAACCTAGAATGTTTACTTGCAGATAACAAACCCACACAAAATCTTCTTGATAGTGACCTTTCTACTTTTGTCCTTTTAACATTTTTACTCCTTTAGATTTATGTAACTTTTAACTTACACCCCCTTAGTATTTCAATTTTTACATTGTCAAGCTAGTGAGTTTAAAATGTGTTTAGCTGTGGAAAGATAAGTATTAACATCTCAATTATGGCCTTTGATTTCCCTAGAAACGTGTAAGTGATACCTTTCTTATGATTAACTAGCATGGTAAGCATGCGATGCAGCAACATGTATCCTGTAATAAGTTTTATGAAACAAACATGTTTTTTGTTATTGTAGTTTTCGTTACAATAATTTTACGGATGACAAGAACTGGATGACAAGAACTGAAAGTTTGAATAGCTTAAAGAAGTATCAAACTAATGTATATAAAAACCGTAAATACCTGCAGGATGTTTCGGCAACATAGCGTGAAACAACCATGTAAGGAACTTTTCTTCTGACAAGTATTTTTTTTTGGTCATTACACTTTTCGTGACAATAAACTGCTTTGCGAGTAATGTTCTTCAATAAAGAGTTTGAACTAAAATGAAGTGCAATAGCACTGTAATAATATTTACTTTCCAAACCGGCACTTTTCGTGACAATAGATATTTCACTTGTCAATTCAATGGATCCATATCTTCTGAAATTAGTTTTCTGAAAAAGCTTAAAAAAAAAAAAAAAAAAAAAAAAAAAAAAAAACATGTTTTATTACTAAAGTGCTAATGATATCATGTTGCGTGAGAAACTGCTTAATAAAATGATTGTAAATCCAATTATTGCTTATAACATGTGAGATAAATTTGTGATGTATACATATATTATGAGATATATAATTGTCGTTAAACCAAAAAGGCTTTGGCTTAGTTGGCACTCACTTTCAAAAAACTTATGGACCTACTGAAAAGATTTTGTAGATAAAAAGTTAAGGGTTCAAATCTCAACTCTTGCTCACTTAATTGGTGCCCATGACCTACTAGGCCAGGATAGGTATAATAAAAATAAAACATGTTTTACTCAAGTTTTTTACAAACAGCTAAAAAGCCACATTTAGAGTTTGTTACCAAAATTATAAAAACACCAATGTATGCTTTTGAAGTTTTTACAGAAAACCTAATATCATATAAACATGTTTCTCTCAAGTATTTCTACTTGTGGTTTTCTAACATCGAAACATCTGTTCGATCATGGCTTGTTTTTATTGACACTAAGAGCAAGGGGTATCTTAACGCAGGGCCGCGTTATCCCTGCTTTTTCTCGCGTTATTGCCCACGTTAAAGTACCGGGGACGTGCGTTAATGGGGCGTTAACGCAACAAGTTACCCCATTAACATCACGTTAAGCCCGTTGTTATTAAAAAAAAAAATTACAATTTTGCCCCCTTGCAAGATTTTCATTATTTGATTTCAAGAAACAAAAATTTCACAAGACCCCCTTTTGATTATAAATCAAAGTCTACCATAAATTTAAAATTCTAGTACATCACATTCAAACTTAGAATAACGATACGAAAACACAAATTATCCTACGATTCTCACGAAGGTATTATATAGACTTGTAATTGTCTATGAGCTCTGACTTCTCCTCTCACACTTGCAACACTTGTTCCCTAACCATTTTCAAGGCGACCTGAATTTGCAGATCTGTTTCATCATTTCTTAATAGAGTTTCTAGACCGATTGTGATTGCTGGATGGTCTTGAGGCAGCTCACGCAACCTTTGTATCTCTGGAGCACGATCTTCCTTCTGCATCATAATTCTTGTTATCTCACCTAGCAAATTGTTAATCAGCCTTAGCTCTTTTTCTTGTTCATTTCGTAATCGGGTAAGGATACTCCTTTGCACCATAGATGGATCGTTAGCCATAGTGTTTGTGTGAGAGTATGAAGTGTTGATAAAGTTGTAATTATAGGGGAACTAGCCGTTAAAGGATATTGTAACGGAAACTAGCCGTTACAAATTCTATTAATATTCAAACTAGCTATTAGACGGTACAACATAGGGAAAATGATAAACACGATACAGAAATACAACCATAATCGATATGGAAATAGAAATACACAAAATACGAAAGTACAAACACAACAATTACGGAAAGTACAAATATGGACGTTAATTCCTATATTTGTTCCATATTGGGCTATTTTGCAAGATCAACCACACATGCAGGTATTTGAAGCCTTGCTCACCATAGCGTTCTTTGAAACGTCAATTGCATCGAAAAGACGACCATTGACCTCACGTGTAGGCTGTAAATTCAAATAAATATCATTGAATTTTTCACATTCACAGGTAAGTCTTGCCCACTTACCCGTTATCTGACTTTTGTTACGAACATGACCATCTGATTTTTCGTTGAACCTTGCTGTAACGTCATTCCAAAAAACGGGTTCGCGAGGAAATTCGTGAACGACTAGCCATATGTCGGCAAGAAAACTTTCTTCTTCAATAGACCAACGATTAGGCATTGGAAAATTTTTTATAAAGTGAAGTGTGTGCAAAATAGTATGATATGGTATGCTATATATAGGGATAATAGTTAAAATTTGAATTCAAACGGAAGAGCGGGATAATATTTTAAATTTAAATTCAAACGGAAGGGCGGGATAGTATTTAAAACGTGTGTATATATATGTTTATGTTAGTTTTAAATGAAGTATTTGTTAAAGTTTGGGGTTGAAATTGAAAATAATTGAGGTGAATGCGAGTTAAGGTGAGTTATAGGTAAGTTAAGATAAAGGGTGTTTTTTGTGAGTTATTGTGAAAAGGTTAAAGGTGATATGACGCTAACGTGACACTGAGTTATTGAATAACTCAATATCAAGAGTTCAAGACACCTTGTGCTCTAAAAGATCGCTTTAACGCCTAACCTTTTTCTATTTTTTCCCCCTTAAATTGGTGTAAACTTTTGACACTTGAATACTCGATTTAATCCGTGGGATTTTGAACATGCCATTTGTTGTCAACATCTTTTATATAATAAAATAAAACCTCGACTTTTGTATTTAAAAAAAAGAATGTTTCCTTATTATGTAATATTTTAGTTATTAATTTTTAATTTGTAAATTTATAAAGTCGTTTTGTTGATATACTATGCAAGTAAAAGATAAATACAAAAAACATAAATAAGAATCAACTAACAATAAGATTAAACTTTTTAAATGATAATCCTTAATAATAAAAAAATTATAACTAAAAATCATAAATCAAACAAAACAAAACAAAGATTAAATTATTTGTTTTTTAATAAATAAAAATATATCGTTCAATTTTTTTTCTTTTCTTTTAACTAGTAATATATACAACTCAATAGAAAAGATTAATTGTACGAGTAGCATATTATCTACATACTATGTAATATGTGGGTTGGGCCGAGTGGGCCACGAATCAAAACATTCATTGTCCAAAGAGCTTGAATCTTTTTATCTTTATATGAACTTTTGAAGTATAAGCAGTATCAACATGTGGGATACTGGGATCGTAACATATCAATTATGATTACAAAATTTTACAAATTTGTTCAAAAACAAAAATATGAATACAAATCTTAATGTAATACTCCTAATATTTTTTCAACAATATTAATCTTTTGATAAACTGAATTTGAGTGCTTTATCCTCAACTTTGGACCACTTGCAAACATTTTTCTTCTTCTTTAACTATCCACGTTTTGCCCATAAGAAATAAGAAGTAACTCGGAATCGTATAAGTGAATGTATCGAAATAGCTACTTGAATAGCTGATAGAATTCGGTAACCAACCGCAAAACCATATCTGAGTTAGTGAAGTCTTCTCAATCTGTCATTTGACTTATCTAATAGAGGAGAACATCAAGAAGCAAAGTTCTAAAATAGTAAACGTTAACCTAATGTTGGTGATAAACGTTTTGCATAGAAAGACGAGTATTTCAGGATCCAACTGGCCACTAGAATAACTTGTAGAGGTAAGCGAAAACTAGTTCTTGATACCCTTTCCATTCTTCTGATGGTTTTAGGACGATCGGCTTCTCAAGAACATCAAAATGACAAGATCCACCGATAAATCGCCTTGTAATCCTCAACTCCATAACCATGCATACAGATTTGCTTTAGCTGCATTGTTCCATGCATGGAGTCTACAAATCTGCAATGTGACATGAATTTTGAAGTTTGAGAATATAAAGTCCTACATCTAAACATGCACCATTTAATTAAACTATTACATTGTTGTGACTAACGAGCCGTGACCAACATAGCCGTGACCAACGAGCCCGGAGTGGTGGCTTGGACCTAAAAAGAGGACGTTGGTTTTTCAAAGGGTGGGGTATTGTTACGATCCCACATCGGCCAAATATGGGATTGGTTGATGGTTTATAAGTTAGGTGTCCCCTCCTCTTACAAGCTAGCTTTTTGAGTGAGTTCTACACTTGAACTTATGAACAACGATAACTTTTGTATTTTTAGTGTTAATTTGGAGCAATGGAACGAGAAGACACAAAAGAGGACAAGAAACGAGCTAAAAGAAGTATTTATGTCATAAGTCATAGAAGAGTGATAGTAGACATGGAGAAACACTAATTGAAGACCTCTACGACGTGGAGAAAATTTCTTTTACGCTGTAGAACTGCTGGCCTTGAGAAGTTTATAAATATAAGACCTAAACTCGACTTTAGGTTACACTTTCAGAGTTTCCACTGCTATTCCACCACCATTGAAGCTGCAACCATCAATAGAAGAACCTATCATCATCATAAACAATTCATTCAATTCGATTTGATTGTTTGTTAACATTATAAATACTTTTACTTAACCGAATTCAATTTATTGTATTTTTATGATTATGATTGAAGGCTAAACACCTTTGTGTTTGCCTAGTTATGAACCCTAATAAGCTAATGACATGATTTGTTTCGTTTAACTTAGTTCTTTATTTAGATAATTTATATGCTTTTCGAATGATCCTTACGTCTTCATGAATGCCACTATTAATCTGTTGATAGTAATTATTGAGTAGGAGACCAAATAAATGTTAAAAACTTGATCCTTATGTCTTTGTGCAGCCCAATAACCCACTTTTATCGGCGCAAACTACCATGCTGGCCCAACAGGCCCGGCCAGCCCAACAACTTAGATTAACAGCCCAACCATTTTCGGCTTGTATTTTGGGCCCGCCTCGTTTGTGTTCGCAACTTAAGAAAACGATGCTTCCAAATGCGTTTAACACCATGGCTTTACAATATCTGACATGAAAGACAAGTTTTAATGCCTTTCCCAATTAAAAGTCACTTAAAGATTTGAGCCCACTTTTTTCTTAAGAAAAGTAAACACCTTACTTTCTTTTTAACAAAAATATACCGTTGGTCCCTAAACTTTCTCAAAAACTTAACGGTTATAGTTCATTAAGAGTAGATGGGATTTGTCTTTTGTCATTGTTTGATGGCTAGCTGGGGTGACTCGAGGTGAACACATATGTAAATGACTCTAGGTGGTGATTATTAGTAGATGTTTAGTATATCGTAGGATTGTTTGGTTTATTGGTCTCTATTGGATTTCGAAAGCAAGTATCAGGTAGATTGGGCAGAATTTGTATTAGTTATGAGTTACTGGCGGTTACTCATAAAACTTGAGAGAACATTTTGACTTTGTGATGTAATACAAGCTCATAACACCCACAAATTGTAACTGCAACCACTTTTGGTTTATGAATTTACATTCCCATTGAGGTAAATAGGGTATATAGTGTTTTCTAGCATATATATCAGCTAGACTAGAGTGGGTGAATGGGTGAATTTACATTCCCATTGAGGTAAAGAGGGTATAAAGTGTTTATGCACACAACGTCGATGTGACTACATTTCAATGTATAGAGTTTGAGGGTTCAGTGGGTGAAGACAAAGATCTATACTCTGAATTAAAGATTTGACCAACATTGGTTATATTTGTATGCATTTAACTCTTTTGCTAATCATAGAGTTATATATTTTTGGAATTCTCATGAAAATGATGACTAGAAACCTATGGATAGACGAGCACAAGGACTAAAAAAAAATTAATTGCTTTTGTCACAGTGCGTTTGTGATTCATGCTATTTGCACTTGGTTGATTTTTTTTTTTTTTTTTTTTGGTAAATGGAGTGTACCCTGTGAATATATTGCACTTGGTTGATTTTCTTAAGACTAACAATGTTAATGTGTTGTAATAGTGTAACTGCAGACACTTGTGTGTCGATGAATCAGTGGCTTGAGAATCCAACTGCTCATACAGCTTTAGACGACATTCTTCCATGTGTAGACAACACCACTGCTCAAGAAACTTCAGTGAGAAGCAGAGAAGTCACTTTTCAACTTGTTAATGTGATCAATCAAGACATCACAAATGTCACTACTCACTAATATAAACTTCGCCCCAAATTTCACGCCTCTCTTCTTCAATCGACCGTTAATGCCGCTCTTTTGCAATCCATACAAACCGGACTTAAGTGATCGAGTTTGTGACCCTAAAAAAGTCCCATTGAACAATGCCACACAGGTATACATTTTACTCACTCAAATTTAGCAAGTTTTATTTTAAATGAGTTTTTGATGTTATAAATGATCGAACTTGACCTTAAAGTCAAACTTTCGTATTTTGTTTCATAATATTTATGCATGTTCATATGCTATTGTCTAGTTTCACCTTTTTGTTAGTAAATTTATCTTAATGTGATTAGGACTTTTTAATATCTTGTATCGTATAGACCCCCCTTCACAATAATGTGTATTGACATTGACATATGAGGTTAGAGCTATTGTTTTCCCATGTTCGCAAAGTCAATTATCAGTAATGTATTGGTAGAAGTTGTCTAAAATTCAATGTTCATTTATGATTACTATAATAATTTTTTATGAAGTTGGCCATGAAAATTAGTCTTTTCTTAAGAAATTTAGAAGCTGAGAATAATCTTGTACATGAAAACGGGTAAGTGTGACCTTAAATGACATACTTTGTATTTTTATTCAGAATTGCATGTTTTTGAGTATTACCTTTGTTGTATCTTTCTTTCCCTTAAATGACACACATCTTTTGTACACTCACAAAATATGTACAAACAAGTTCAGTTTTTGAGTATTACCTTTGTTGTATTTTTCTTTCCCTTGAATGCTTGAATAAAACAATTTGAATGAATTAAAATCAACATTAGACGACTTTGTAGGTTCTACCTTTTTGACCGGTTTCGGCTAATTTTTTTATTCAACCCGTTTAAGAAAAAACACAACCCAAATGAACTCGTCAATATGTAAATGGGTAAAAAATGAGAACTCCGGTGTAGTTCACTGATATCTTGTTTTCCTGACAGTACCGAAAGGCTCCAAAAGGATCTGATAAGAAATCCGAAGCTCAACAAAAGTTTGCTGAAACCATGTCTCACAGAATGCATTTAGACAGCAGTGTAGAGCTGATCGGCAAGATTTTATTTGGATTGAAAAAGGTCCTGATGTAAATAACTTGGATTTGGAAACTGATGAAGTGGGAAAAGAAATCAAGCAGGTTTTAAAGCGGAATAAAGATGGTGATTGTTTCATCGGCCAGGCTCAGGCTTGTTACTGTATTGAAATACCCGAGATATTATCTTTTAGTGTAGTGAAATGTTTAGTGATCTAGCAAATTCATTCTTTTGATTAAGAGCATGAACAGAGTTGCATTGTATTAGTTATATATGTTTCAAGTAATATGATTCTCTATTGGAGTATTTAAAATTCTATGAAATGAAATGTATGATTAGTTTGGTTGGAATGGATCAAACATTGTGTGTTGTGTTGATATAAATAATGTATAAAAACGTTATTAATATATTTCGATATCCTTTAAGTTTTGACGATCACAAAATATAAGAACATTAAACGCAAAGTTAATACGTAAACAAGTTTTAAGCAAGTTTATATCATCTCATCCAACATAATCACTTAAGGTATGAATAAACAAGTGACTAATACATTTTATGATCAAAGGGATGTTTATTTAAATAATAAAAAGTTTATAAAATTAAATAAACTTATTATATATTTTTGAAAAACATTTTTGGTAATAAAGGAAAATGTTTTATTCATAATAAATATATGAATTCAAAATTTTAACCAAAATCAGTTAGTTTTTCACCAAATAAACTTTCCCCAGAAAAAGACAAGAAAACTGCAGTTTTCGTCTGGGCGGCCCCCTTAATTTTAAGGGGGCTGGCACACAATTAAGGGGACCGGCCACGCTCCCCTGTCAGATTCTGTCAGAAATTTTTCTCTATAAATACCACCTCAAACCTGGAATTTTTCTCACCTCTTGCACGAAAATTTTCAGATCCAAATCTCTCTAAACATCCTCCTAAAAACCCTTTGATCATATAATTGTTAATCCTTGTTTCAAGTGATTCATTCCCTCACCTCTCATCTCTCAAAGTGCAAGAGAAGAATACTCCTTCAACATCAAGTTGTGAAGTATTGTAGATTTGTGTATATAGTCTAGTTGTTGTGTACATTCATTGTAAAGGTGTGATAGTAGTGTAACTAGATAGATCTAGGAGTAAAAGTTGTGAATAGAAGTAGTGAGATATAAGTAGTGGTGTGAAGAAGAAGTAGTAGATTAGTGTGAAGTTGTGAAGTAGTAGTGGTGTGTACAAGTTGTGAAGAAGGTGTGCCAAGTCGTGAAGAAGTTGTGTAGAAGGTGTGAATAAGTTGTGACGAAGTTGTGGTGTGTATATTGGTGTGTAAGGTTTTCTCCGCCATAAGGGAGCTTGTTGACATAGTGAAGAAAACTCTCGAGTAGGTGACTCGAGGAGTGGAGTAGGGCAAGGAAGGTGTCCTTGTAGCCGAACCACTATAAATCCTTTGTCTCGCGGTTAGATCTTTTCATATCTTACTTATTATCATGCTTATATCGTTATTACTTTTGTAGACGTAGACGTATATGTATAGTTGCTCATATAGTGCTAGTATTGATTTTACTTAAAGATCAAACAAAAGTTTCATTCACAAAACAAAGTTTTTACAATCAAACTAAAAAGGTAACATACATTTAATTGATCATTTCGATCAAGTATAGTTTTCATACAAAATATAACTAAAGATTATAAAATAAACGTTTACTTACTTATCTCTCGTATATAGCTATAATTGTTTATATTATGCATGTGTTGATTTCACATACTTAGTTTGCATTATTATTATTGCTCATACTTAGATATAGTTGTTCATATTGTTCAAGACTTGAATTCACATAAGATCGAATCGAATTTTAAGAGTAAACAAGACTTTTAAACAACTAAGTTTTCATAATACTAAAAAGACGTAAAACTATTCAACCCCCCCCCCCCCCCCTTCTAGTTTTCCACAATTGGTATCAGGAGCTACGTCTAGCAAGATTTTTAAAATATATTGTATTTTAAAACTTGTAACGATCTATGGAATCAGAAAAATATTTAGAAGGGCAATCTATGCAAAGACCACCACTATTTGAAAGTGATGGATTTTTATATTGAAAAAATCGATTCGAAACTTATGTGAAATCAAAGGATCTAAATCTTTGGCATGTTATTACTAATGGTGATTTTTTACCTACTCAAAATAATCCCGAAACAAATAAAGATGAAATAGTACCTTTTGAAAAACAAAATGATGATTTAAAAAGAAGACTTTCTAAAAACAATGAAGCAAAAATGGTTATTTACAATGCGTTACCACGTAAAGAATACGAAAGAATTTTTATGTGTAAAACCGCAAAAGAAATTTGGGATTCTTTACTAATCACTCACCAAGGTAATAGTCAAGTTAAAGATAACAAAATAGATCTTCTTGTTCAACAATATGAACAATTTACGATTTCGGAGGAGGAATCAATAGATAATGCTTTTGCTAGATTTAACACTATTATCACAAGTTTAAAAGCACTTGATGAGAATTCCTCTAGTAAGAATTTTGTTAGGAAATTTCTTAGGGCTCTTCATCCAAAATGGCGAGCTAAAGTCACGGCTATTGAAGAATCAAGGAATCTGTCAACTCTACAACTTGACGAATTGATCGGCAACTTAAAGGTCTACGAAGAAATAATAAAGAAAGACTCCGAGATGGTCAAAGGAAAAAGGGAGCAAAGCAAATCAATTGCGTTGAGAGCTAAAAAGGACTCTAGTGACGAAGAATGCTCAACCTCCAAAAGTGACGATGAAGAGTATGCTATGGCCGTACGAGACTTCAAGAAATACTTCAAGAGACGAGGAAGATATGCTAGGCAACCATATAATGAAAGGAAGTGTTTTAAATGTGGCAATCCAAATCATTTCATCGGAAAGTGTCCAATGATGTCAAGAGATCAAAATCAAAAGGCGTTTGTCGGAGGTGCTTGGAGTGATAGCGATGAGGACAAGAAAGAAACCACAAATGAAGAAAAGTGTCTTATGGCTAAGACATTAAGCGAGGTACGTTCCGAAACCGAATACTTTAGTGACAAAAATTTATCATTAGACGAAAAAGACCTAGATAGTGAATATAATAGGTTATGCAAATTAGGTCAAAAAGTTATAGCTAAAAATAAGTCACTAAAACATATTAATAATCTATTAGAAAATGAAGTACTCGGATTAAAAATTAAACTACAACATTTGAGAAAAGGAAAAGAAGTTTTTATAAAATGTAAAACATGCTTAGAGGTTAAAAATGAAAACGAAAAACTTAAAAATGAAATTTTCAAACTTGACAAGTTTAAAAATTGTAGTAACCCACTTAAGAAAATAATAAGTGTTCAAGAAACTTCGGGAGATAAAACCGGTCTAGGATTAACTTCAACTAATGTTTCAACTAGTGAAAATAAAAGTATAAAGTTTGAATGTGAATCTAGTACACAAAAATCATTAGAATCAAATCCTAAGTATATACTTACAAAAGATAGAAAAATACCCATTGCAAATGATGAAAAAGTAAAGACTTTTTATAAACCATCCTTAAAGACCGAAGTAGGATCCTCTAAACCTAAATTAAGATCTAAAACTCCACCACCAAGAAAACCTAACAATCATCATCCAAGATCTAAAACACCTCAACCTAGAAGAAATCAAAATAGACAATATTACAATAATACTAGAAATCAAATGTGAAATTATCAACCAAGTTACAATCCTTGGGAAATATTACCACCATACATGCATCCTAGCCAAATGTTAAATATGTTTGGACCAAACAACTTTGGATCAATGAGACAATGGGGACCAAGTGGCTAAGTTGTCAATCTTGGAAGAAGTTAAAATATCATCTACAAATGACTTCTATAAGTCAACATGGTCACTTGAAGTGCTTGAAGATATTCCATTGAAGACTAAAAGGTACGCGTTTCTTTTAAGTTCATCACTTTAATTTGCATGCTTAGATAAATGATTAGTTAGATTAATATTTAGTACATAATTGCTTATATTCTTATAACCTAGAAACATTATTGGTTGACTCTCCTAGGAATAAGATAAAATTGTTCATTGCCGAACGAAATAGAAAATGGAAATCTTCTATATCCACTATTAGCAAACTCATGGTGATGAAGTGAAATGAGTTAAGTGGATCTATCGTTAATATAGAAGTAGGATTAGATCCCTCGCGTAAGAAAACTATGGATGAAACAAGCTCTCGTAGACTATGGCATTAAGTTAGATAAGTGTGCGAAAACAAAGGAACTATAGATGTTAGGTTATACCCCATTCAACACTCTCGCATCTAACATTTAAATTATTGTCTTCATTTCCTTTACGATCATAGGATATGTAGAAACGATAGCATGAGATAATAATAGGCTTAACCAATCCTTTGAGCATGAGATCTTTAATAAACATTTTTTTAAAATATTTGATTTATGATATTTGTTGTAAAAAATCTAATATCTCTAAAAATATGCAAAAACCTCACATTTTGGAAAATAGTTTTTCAAATAACTATCCCACTTTTAAATAACATGTTTTCACTATCAATATCCACAATTCTGTTTTGATCAAAACTAAAGATTGGGAAAATATTCTTTACCATTCATTCACACATTTTGAAGTAAAAACCCAATCTATTTTATTCAAATAACTCTCACATCTAAGTGAAAACTTACTTTCAAACATTGTTGAATAATGCTAAAAACGTCTATTTTAAAATCATGCATGGTGATCTCATATTTGTCATCTATATTTATATGAATGACACTTATAAGTGAACTAAATCAAATCAAGAGGACCATGGTTTGTTCATTAAGACTTTGTTTGTAACAAGTCTAGAAATCCATGCTGTCATAACTACCCACTTATTGCACATTGATACACATTAGGATTAATCCTCCTAGTTATGTAGTTATGAAATACTTGATGTTGCTTATTGTTTCCTAGCACTTATATTTTACTTGCTTGATGAGTATGTTTGCATGCTAGATGAAATTGCTTGTTTACTTAATCTCTTTGATTAACATGCTTTGGCTACATAATTGCCTACATAATTAGTATATGCTTAATTGCCTCAAAGAGTTGGACTTGTTTGAAACCAAAAACACAACCTTTCTGCAATTCACTACCAAAAACCCTTTTCTGGCTATCTGAGAATCACCAGATGGGCGGCCCCCTTAAATCATAAGGCGGTCCCCTTAATTATTAAGGGGACCGGCCTCCAATTAAGGGGACCGGCCATCTGATGGTCGAAGGTGTTGTTTCCTTTTTCTATTTTTTAGCCCATTTCATCCTACACTTCCCAAAATTCACAAACCTATTCTATCCAAAACCTTCCATCAAAGTTTATCTATCCTTGATCCTACCAATCCTACATTATAAACACTCTCATTCCTCTCAATCTCCACTCATCTCATCATTTTCTCTCCCACCAAACCAAATGATGTTATCAAACATCCAACACCAAAATCCTCCTATGTCTTCAACATTACATATCAACAACCTTTACTCACCCATATCCTTCTACATTACACTCAAACCGCATAACCTTTACACACTCAAACCTCATAACCTTTACACACTCAAACCTCATAACCTTTACTCACCTAACCTCAAATTTCATCTCCTAGTGCACCTAATGCACCATCTATAACACCCTCCTACCAAGTAATCCCTTCCATGACATCGCTCTTTCACTCTAACCTACATCACTTGATACTCATTTACCATTTTCACCAATAACTCAACCTAGTCATCCACACAAAAGATTCAACCATATACCCATTTCCTACACTCTACAAAGTGTGTCATCACCACTACAACTTAACCCATGAAGGTCAAACCATATTTCATGATACACAAACCTCATGTTCACTCAAATGAACCCTTTCACAAACCTCATCATAATAACCAAACATCCATCCTTGTTCCTAAAAATACACCTTCATCTTACCAACATAAGCCAAATGAAGAGCATGTTCAATCTCGAAACAACAATCCCAATCTCATTCCTAACACCTCACATTTTGTTCAACCTATCAATCCACCATCCAAAACATCCTCCACTCATGATACTTCCTCCACAACTTCATTCTCATCCATTCATGATTACCCAAACTCATAAATATCTCCACCACCAAGAGTATCACCACCACCTTCTACCAACACACATGTTATCCCTATGTTGCATGTCCTATCACCTTCCTCCGAACACTTGAAGTTCATTGAAGAACTCAAGGAAGCCCATGAGCTTTGTGCTCTTCTTGCCTTACACCTTGCTCAATGCAACTTGGAACAACTTTCCTCTAACTCTCCTTTCATTACCCCACAACTTGAATCAAGTTGAAAAATATGTCAACAATTGACCTTGTTGCATCTTTCTCCTAAAAACCATTGCATTCAATGAACACTTCACTTAGATTGAATATCTTCTCACTAGATCACATCCAATACCCTCACTTGAACAACATCCAAAACCTTAATCAACCTCTTCCGCTACAAACTCTCCACCACCAAACTCTCCAACATTCATGACCCAAACATATACATCCATTAATCCAACAACCTTACCCTAACTCAACCATCTTCATTTCAAACACCTCATCATCAACCATCTAATCATACCATATGCTTATGATTTTCACTCTCAAATACGAATTAACCAACCTTTTGTTACAAGCAAGTCCGATGGCTCTCTTTGGCAAATTAGGATCTTTAACATAATCACTTTGAATTAATTGTTATGCATCCTTAATATTTGTTTGCTATGCTTGTTATTTGTATATTGCATATTCTTCTGTATATGCTTGCGCTTCTATTATTTTTCTTGCGAGCATTCCATATCTCGATCTCTTATGACCTCAAAACGAGGGGGAGTATACTTCAAGGGGGAGCTATACATTCGTCGGGATAACCTTTTTGATGTTAACAAAAAGGGGGAGAAGTGATATAAACTCACACTAAAAACTTGCATATATATTAATTTTTAGTTTAATGAGTTTAGATTTTGTAATCATCAAAAAGGGAGAGATTGTTGATATAAATAATGTATAAAAACGTTATTAATATCTTTCGATATCCTTAAGTTTTGACGATCACAAAATATAAGAACATTAAACGCAAAGTTAATACGTAAACAAGTTTTAAGCAAGTTTATATCATCTCATCCAACATAATCACTTAAGGTATGAATAAACAAGTGACTAATACATTTTATGATCAAAGGGATGTTTAATTAAATAATAAAAAGTTTATAAAATTAAATAAACTTATTATATATTTTTGAAAAACATTTTTAGTAATAAAGGAAAATATTTTATTCATAATAAATATATGAATTCAAAATTTTAACCAAAATCAGTTAGTTTTTCACCAAATAAACTTTCCCCAGAAAAAGACAAGAAAACTGCAGTTTTCGTCTGGGCGACCCCCTTAATTATAAGGGCGGCCCCCTTAATTTTAAGGGGGCCGGCACACAATTAAGGGGACCGGCCACGCTCCCCTGTCAGATTCTGTCAGAAATTTTTCCCTATAAATACCACCTTAAACCTGAAATTTTTCTCACCTCTTGCACGAAAATTTTCAGATCCAAATCTCTCTAAACATCCTCCTAAAAACCCTTTGATCATATAATTGTTAATCTTTGTTTCAAGTGATTCATTCCCTCACCTCTCATCTCTCAAAGTGCAAGAGAAGAATACTCCTTCAACATCAAGTTGTGAAGTATTGTAGATTTGTGTATATAGTCTAGTTGTTGTGTACATTCATTGTAAAGGTGTGATAGTAGTGTAACTAGATAGATCTAGGAGTAAAAGTTGTGAATAGAAGTAGTGAGATATAAGTAGTGGTGTGAAGAAGAAGTAGTAGATTAGTGTGAAGTTGTGAAGTAGTAGTGGTGTGTACAAGTTGTGAAGAAGGTGTGCCAAGTCGTGAAGAAGTTGTGAATAAGTTGTGACGAAGTTGTGGTGTGTATATTGGTGTGTAAGGTTTTCTCCGCCATAAGGGAGCTTGTTGACATAGTGAAGAAAACTCTCGAGTAGGTGACTCGAGGAGTGGAGTAGGGCAAGGAAGGTGTCCTTGTAGCCGAACCACTATAAATCCTTTGTCTCGCGGTTAGATCTTTTCATATCTTACTTATTATCATGCTTATATCGTTATTACTTTTGTAGACGTAGACGTATATGTATAGTTGCTCATATAGTGCTAGTATTGATTTTACTTAAAGATCAAACAAAAGTTTCATTCACAAAACAAAGTTTTTACAATCAAACTAAAAAGGTAACATACATTTAATTGATCATTTCGATCAAGTATAGTTTTCATACAAAATATAACTAAAGATTATAAAATAAACATTTACTTACTTATCTCTCGTATATAGCTATAATTGTTTATATTATGCATGTGTTGATTTCACATACTTAGTTTGCATTATTATTATTGCTCATACTTAGATATAGTTGTTCATATTGTTCAAGACTTGAATTCACATAAGATCGAATCAAAGTTTTAAGAGTAAACAAGACTTTTAAACAACTAAGTTTTCATAATACTAAAAAGACGTAAAACTATTCAACCCCCCTTCTAGTTTTCCACATGTTGGTTGCTGCATATATGGATCATCCCAAAAATTTTTTGTGGGTTTTAATATTGTGTGTGGGTATGAAGATGATGAATGAAGATTTTTGTTTCATTGGGTTTATGTTATTAATGGAATTGTTTACGAGATTTAAAAATAGGGATGATATTAATTTTAGAGAGAGAAACAGAATTTTAGAGAGGGAAGCAGGAAACAAAGATAAATAAAGGGTGGTGGTAGTGGTGGTATAACTTTTTGATTAAATACACCGTTCGTCCCTAAAGTTGTACCACCAAAATAATTAACCAAAATAATAAAATGACCAGTTTGCCCTCATGTGCAAGGGACGCAATCAAACATTAAGTCCCACGCGATGTTTTTGAGAAAGTTCAGGACCAACGGTTTATTTGTGTCTTTCTTTTTTAAAACACATACACACAGTGTGTAAAATTAAGAACAAGTGTATATAAAAGTGATGATACAAATTCAAATTATTCTTAAACTGATCAATAGGAACAAATTAACAAATTAATTAAATCTTGACACTTTTAAATGTCGTCTACATAACTCGTATCTGCCACATTTTCGAGTTGGCGAAGTCTTTTCGATCTGTCATTTAACTTCAACAGCGAATAATTTATTTATAATACATGGGGCAAGTGTATTAGTAAAGTTTATCTGACAAATTAAGCATCAAGATCAGCATCTAAATTTTACCTTATGTCTGCTTTAGGTTTTGCATAGAAAGCAACTGTCTTAGGATCCAACTGACCACTAGAATAACTCGATGAGATGAGCGAAAGTTCTTGATACCCTTTCCACTCTTCTAATGGCTTTAGGACTATCGGCTTCTCAAGTACACCAGAATCCACCGATAGCATCATTTTGTAATCCTTATCTCCAAAACCGTAGCGATTTGCTTTTGATGCGTTGTCCCATGGAGTCCATAAATCTGTTTTTGACATAAAATTTTGAAGTTAAATAGCTCAAGAACATGATTAGGGAATATATAAATTTAAACTTTCAAAGAGTACCAGCATCTGGGAGGCCTTCATTACGGATCACCATCGTTCTCATCTTTTTATGGTCTATGATGGCTATGTTACCCGGTGTTCTGGTATAAACACGATCAACCTATCAAAGAATCCATCCCATATGGTCAAATGCTCGCTAAAATTATCTATGTACTGATATAAAATGTGTGTGTATCCAGAGAGAGAGAGAGAGAGAACTACCTCACCATCGAAAGTGATGGCATCTGGTTGCTCGGTAATCCTTTTTCCTTGCTGCAAATTATCAAGAAAATCGAGTGTCTCTAATCCTTCAACTCTCACTTCACTGAAAACAGAATCCCATGTCATATATCTAATGAAAACATATAAAGTTCAATACTGTTGTAGAAGTTCACTAAACAAACCTTATATCAGATACTGATAAGTAATTTTGAAAAGCCAATGTGAACGAAAATGGCGTGTTATCTGTATTCTTGATATGAGAAATGATTGTCATCCTGTCTGGACCCAAAGAAACACGAAGGCGCAATTCGAAGCTGAATAGAATAGAAAACAGAAATGTTAGATGACAGAAATGGATGGAACCCAAGTTTTAAGTGACATATTATTACCTACGTGGCCACATATTAGAGTCGTTTGCTGTTGCTTTTAAGGTTAGGTCTACGGATGATGGATTCCCGGTAGGAATGAGACGCAAGGGGATGCTATCTAATGACTTTACGTAGTTCTTTGATGAACAAATCTCCTTCATTATCCCCATATTACCTAACTGAAAGGAAGAAAAAAAACATGATACCCTGGAAAACCAATAAACAAAGAAAGAAAACTAGAGGTAGCAAATTGGGCACTGGGCAGTATTGTCAAAACTGGTCTAGATAGATACAGGTCAAAATGGGCAGGATTGGGTGTCAACGCTTTTTGTCCATATTTTATTTGGAAATAAGCTGCTTATTATATATGATCATAGTTGAAAATGGATCGGGTTGTGTACACAATGGGCGACTTTCAAGCAATTTGACCCATTTCAATATTATCTAGCTTTATATTCTACCAATTTGGGTCGTCGGAGATAGAGAGAGAGAAAAAAAAATAATAATAATAAATAAATAAATAAATAAAATAAAATAAGCTGATCCCTTTTTGACTGCCACCTCAAGTCTAGAGGTGCAAAAGTAGTGTTAAAACAGGTAAATATCAAGTATGAATTGCGCCAGGTTGTGTTGACCAAAAACACTTTTTTGTTCAAATCTTATTTATGATAATTACTAGAGATGCCAATTTGATAAAATCTTACCTATGTGACCCGTTATAGATCAAGTATAACACGTTTCTTTTAAAGCTAATTTATTGTATTTGACCCATTAGATACGTGAATGAGATGAAACTGCTACCTCTACCCGATATGTGAGTATGCTGACTATGCTGAATATGGCTTACCTGTGGAAAGCAAAGAAATATCCCTCCTTTAGGTGATCTTCCACCAGCCTATGAAGAATGATAAAATTTCATTTTTAAGGTTTTCGATCTTAAAAATAAGTTTATTATGATACAGATTAGAACCCGTATGCTCGTGTACTGATTGTGCTCTTTGTGTGTGTAGGAGTCTGTAAGCGGTTCAAAAGGCTTACCTTTTTGCTCATAAAAAGCAATTCTTCGCCATGACTGTCCTTCCATGACACAACTTTCCCACCATAGAGAAGCACCTGAAAATAAGCTTCCACAAGATAGACAAGGATCGGAGGTAGTTATCACGTGTAAAAAAGTAGCGTGCAAGTCTATTTTGCGACCAACACCAAAGTTATCGATAAAGCATAATAGCATATGCCTCCACCCAACCACAAGAGCCCGTAATTCATCCGGTTTAACTTCATACTGTAACGTTTTTCAAGTAATTATCTTAACTAGGAAATAATAATGCTTTAAGCAGAATTATCTTAACTTCTCCAACAGATGCAAACAGTCAAACACTATCACATACTATTAACTTATCAGATTATTCCAATCACATAATTATCTTCTAGACGCAAAGTTGAACACCCTTTAAAATGAAACAAAAATATATAGAAAACTTGTCATAATTATAGAGACGATAATGGTTGTACCTCAGCAGAAGAACCACCAGGCTCAAAAAGCAAAACCCGTGGCAAACTCTTGTAATCATTAAACACATAATCATTCCTTGGCATTTTATTTAAACTATCAAACCACCTCCACAATCTTATTCTCTTTACTAACGGGTGCTCTCTTGTCCACTCCAGCTACACATAAGAACATAAAAACATCAAAACGCTACACCTATGACCTTATAAAGTCAAGCTCGGTACATCCAAATTTTCAAAACTAACACAAAACATATAAGAAACTTACTCCAAATTTTCAAGACTCATACTATAAATATCAAAATGCAACAATAAAAAGGCAAAAATGATCAAAAAGTTGGACAATAAAGATAATACCTTTACTTTTGATATACTTGATATTGACAGATTATGATTGATACCCAATTGAGATAAAAGGTATAGTAATAATACCCATATGGAATTTGTTGTACGAAAGATAAGGTCACAGTTAACATGACAAACAAGGAAAGGAGGTCATCCATGGTGGGTTGGGAATCTTTAAGTGCTTAAATTCATCCAATGGTTTAATTGGTCGGTGGGAAACCATTAAATCATCAATGGAATAATCTTTTAGCTGTCAAGTCATTTATTTTCTTACCATCTAGTTAGGTGCCTAAAACTATACAGCTATACAAACATATTGAGCTTTTAATATGGAGCATAGAAAGATTGAACCAACATTGCCATCTTAGTTTGGAATTTCATAACCAAACTAATGTTACAAGCTTTAGAAAACAAGCACTTTTTCCTTTAATTTTATACCCATATATTGTTACTATTACAGTATTTTTTTTTTGTCACATATTTGTACTCAGTTTGTTCACATAAACATGTGAATGCATGCACTCGCATGTGAATAAACTGTATGAAAATCAGAAAATGCCGTTATCAAGCTTAAAATTTGGTGATTTATTAGACCCGATGGATTAAGTATTGTGCTCAAGCTCGATTTGATATAAGCTTGTTTTATTTGCTCCCTAGACTCTTTTCGTACAGTGCAAGGCTGTGCTGATGAGTCAAAGTAGGATGAGCTTTTGCATAGTGCGCTGAAGCCATTCCAGTTCATTAATGTTTGTAAAAACAACCATTTTACGTAGGGTTTAGCAACGGGTCAAACCTGAACCGAACCGACCAAACCTGACCCGGAAACCGAATATGGGTCAAGCGTGAACCGAGAACCGAACTGAGTAAAAGCTATCGAAACCGAAACCGAACCGAACCGAATAAGGTCGATTCGGTTCGGGCCGGTTTAGCTATTTCGAACCGAATAATTGTGTTTTGACCCGAACCGAAACAAACCAAGTAAAACCGAAATAATTATACAAAACCGAAAACTGAACCGAATAAGTTCGGTTCGGTTTTGCCCGGTTTCGGTCGGTTTGTCGGTTTGGGTGATTTCTCGGCCCTAATTCGGGAACATGATACATAATTATAAAGTCATTGTCATTTTTTATTTTCTCTCATAATTCGCGAACATGATATATAATATGTTTATTGAGTATGTTTAGAATTCTGGTTATCTCTTATTCCTTTTAGACATGTGAATTGTCCTGTTACTATTCAGCTTTCAATTGCAATATATATTTATGGAATCTACTTAAAACTATGACTTATGCGATCCTGATTGTCATTTGATTCTAAATTGATTACCTTATTTCTTATAGCCTGATGAACAAAGTACAGTAAGTTTGTTCATCACATGTCATATTAGTAACATAGTAACTAGAAGAGCTATTGTAGTCCAAGACGGCACGACTTGATCCAGAAATTAGTATTATACTGTCCAACCTAATCAAGATTGTCCAAACTTGATATCTTCATCTTCTATGGTCGCAAAAAATCATATTCAAGAGGACCTTTATACTTCTAGACTAAAATTTTGGTAAAAAAAAAAAAAAAAAAAAAACCCTCACCCAACTTGCCAAAAATGATGACATTACACTACCTGATCATACGGGCATGTCAAGAGGATGACCCAAATTAAGTTCATTTACATGTCCGCTAAGATGTCGTGGTTGTATTGCATAGCACAGTTAAAAAAAAAAAAAATCTTAAAACAGACCAGATATGGACCGGATCAGACAAGTAACTAAACAGCTCGGGCCAAGAACAATATATTTACATATCATGGTTCTAGTAGCCGGCTGTATATAACTGGTCTCCATTTGTCAGTGTTAAAGTTTTGAACGGAGTTTTCCACACTCTTTATCTAATAATGTGTCAATGAGAAATTGTCAATGGGGCAACGAGTAGACAGATGATAACAGTTTCACTTCTTGAGTGTGGCTTTTTATATCGCAAGATAACAAAACAAATGTTTACATATCATTGATAACAAAATTCATTACAGCAAGTGTCATGTTCCATCATAAATTAACATCATACACACATTTTCACATGTTATAAGGTAACTCGAACTTATTACTTTAATATATTACAATAACTGATCCAGATATGAATCTTTTGAACTAGAAGTTTTACCTTCGCCAAGATATGAATTAAGCATATTTGTCCCCCAAGCGAGCCATCCATGTTGATTTTGATCATTCGCTTCTACCATACGCTTCTGTTCCTCAGCAGCTATACTCGCAAGTCGCCACTTGATCATGAAACCCTTTACAGCTTCGGTTCCTTCCATTACAATCTCAATAGGAGGAACCACAAGCGGGTTCTGATCCAAATTTAGTTTCTTAAGATTTTGAAGCTGACCAAACGATTCAGGAAGAGCCTGGATTTGGTTGTTACTAAGATCAAGCTCCTTTAAGTTTGCAAGATCAGTAATCGCGTCGGGTAATTCAGATAAATTGCTGAAGTTACTACTCAAGTTCAAAACTTCAAGATTCGCCAACTTTCCAATTGAAGATGGAAGGCCATGAAGCTTATTGAAATGAGCATCTAGGTACCTCAAAGATTCGAGTTCACTAATGGTGGTTGGTAAGAAACGGATTTCGTTAAGGCTGATTGTGAGTATCTTCAGGTTTACTAGTCCATAACCGAAGTTTGTTGGCAAGAACGTTAGGTTATTGAAGCTTGCATGCAATTCTACCAACGCTCTGTAGGTGAAAAAAATTCAATGTTGAGAACTTGAGATACATAACCATCACATAACAGAAGATGAGAAAGTATTACGTACTTGCAAAAGGCGATGCTTTCAGGAAGGCTGTTAAGCTTGTTGCTGGACACATTCAGGATTTTAAGAGTGGTCAACAAGCCGATGGAATCAGGCAACGTTTCTAAAAGATTGGATGAGACATCAAGTTCTTCGAGTTTCACTAGTCCTGCAATTGCATCAGGAAGTACCTGTTTGGCAACAAGAACAAAAACCATGTTGATATTGCATCATAGTACTTAAAAAATGAAAGAATCATCACCCAAAAAAATATAAACTCTGTATCAGTGTCTTTCTTCAACTTTGTTGGAGTTGGTTTTCATTCAATATAATTTCACTTTTTTTTTTTTTTTTTTTTTTTTTTTTTTTCGGAAAACACTCTAACTTTGTGTTAGCTTATACATTGGGGGTGTTTGGGATTGCTTTTTTTTCTTTTCCTGCTCATATGTTCATATGCGATGAACAGTCTTTCGTTTGTGTTATATATCCAAACTGCCGGTGCTTATCTGGTAAGCATATTCTGATAAGCAGGTTCTACTTATTTTAAAGTGCTTATCAGACATGAAATTATTATTTTTAACCCAAAACCTTTTACAAATGAATTTGGCTGAAAAAGTGAAAATTTCTAACAAACTAATTTTTTCTAGTATTATTGCATTTTTAGTGGTAAATAGCTTGTCACACTCATCACAAAACTGTTAGAGGTCTTAAAGCTCAATTCATGCTAGGTGCAAACAACACAGTCACACCAGCCTTTCCGAAAAGGGAAGGACTTTACCTATTTTTAATCTATGTGGCGGTCAAACCCCGTGGATTAGACGGCCAAAAAGTAGAAACCATGATAACCCAATAAAAAAAACCATTTCTTAAAGTGCTTAAGCAAAACTTATAAGTGCTTATTTATAAGCAGAATCCAAAAAACCCTCTTGAACAATATAACAAACCTTAAACCCATAAAACCAACAATCATAACAAGATCATAATCAAAACAATCATACACATAAAAACATATTCAAACATAAACAGCCAATGAAAAAAACTAAGATCAAAACCTGTAAATGATTATTGGAAAGATCAAGATGAGTTAAAGCAGCAAGCTTTCCAAATGCTTCAGGAAGAAACTTTAACTGATGACAAGAAAGATCAACTTTATCTATGATTTCTACAGATGATTTCTCAAGTATCTGTATAACTTCTTCGTTAACTTCATCGTTGACTTTAGTAACATCCATCTTTTTTGTGAAAAACACAGTTCAGTTGAGGGACAGTTTTGTACTTGTGAAATCAATAGAATTAGTCAAACAATTTGACTTTGACTTTTGGTGGTTTGGACATGGTCAATCAAGTGACTTTTTCTATTCTTTTTTTCTTCCACATTGGATATTTTTTCTTAACCATTTTTTCCGAACGTTTGCCTGATTCACAGAGTTTGAATCAACCGCCACACACACGCTCAAATCATGTAATGTTTCATTTTTTGAAGAGGTTAACGTGATCACTTTAAAGTTGTTTGCACATTGCATGAATTAAATGATACGCCTACTAGTTAATTATCTATCTATGTTATTTAAGTCGTAAGTGAGTTTGAATTGAATTGTGTGTCATGTGAGTCATTGTTTATCAGGAATAAGTGTTTGGGCCAACCCGGTTTGTGGGTTTAGGGTATCTAAGGTTTCGTCAAGTCTATTTAAGCAATTGCAATCAATGTAATCGTATAAGTTTTCAGTTAAAAATATTATATTTCTTCTTAAAGCGCCCGCGCCCGCTTGAAGTGGTGCCTTATCCCGATACAACCCCTAACCGGGTCGTATCAATTGGTGCTTTCATTGAGAGCTCTCATTGGGAGGGTTTTTTATTAGGGTTAAAAAAAAAAGAAAAAAAAAAAAAAAAAAGTTAGTGTTCATCGGTACTGTTCACCAATACTATTCATCGACATTGTTCACCGTACTGTCATCAACATTGTTCACCGCACTGTTCATCGACACTGTTCATAGTTACTGTGAGGGATGAGCATTTCGAACCGAATCCCGGAACTGTACCGGTACCGTACCGAAACGGTACCGTTCCCGATATACGATACGGTACTGGTACTACGAAATAAGGAAGAAAAAAAATTGGGACCACTAATTCGGTATGGGACCGGTACCAAATCGGGAAATTCCCGAAAAAAAGGGAAAAACCCGATTTCCCGGTACCGGTACCGGTACCGATACCGGTACCGGTACCGATACCGGTACCGGTACCGATACCGGTACCGGTATCCGAATCCTGTTCGGTACGGTACCGGTACCGGTACCACTAATTTATGCTCGGGAAAAATTTGGTACCACTAATTCGGTACGGGATTGGTACGGTACCGGTACCGTGCTCATCCCTAGTTACTGTTCATCAGAATTTTTTTCTTCTATTCTTCGAGCTACTGTTCATGGCATCGGGCAGCAACGATCGGGACGCACTATCTAAGCTTTTGCAAATGGGTACGGTGGCCGAATACGAGAATGCTTTAAGATTTTTTTTTTTTTGGTAAAGAATGATTTTAAGATTCTTATAAATCAAGTAACGGAGATCTCTGAATTTTTACTTACATCGTTTTATATCTCCGGACTTAAACTGACATTACAAATAGAAGTGTTGAGAGCAAGGCCTACAACTTTAGGAGAAGCCTTTTCCTTAGCCCATATAGTCGAGGCTCGTTTTGAGGCAATTAAAGAGAAGGAAAAAGAGCATATAATTGAAAAGAAATCAAATACCATTCCATCATTACAAAGTAAATTCGCTTCACCTAAGATTAAAAGGTCCTTAGATGCTGATGAATATATTTGTGTTGATGTGGTTAATAACGCGATAGATGGTGTTTTCGATATTGGTGAGAGTAATGAAGTTCATAGCAAGTTTGAAGAATTTTTCAGAAAATAAGAAAAGTATGAAAGAGATAGTTGTGGCTGGTTGTCATGATGAAATGGTTGCTCTATGGATGTATTATACAAATTTTCCACTAGAAGATAGAAGAACGTGGGATCCGGGAATCACGGTCGTTCAAAGAAACACCTTGAGGATAAGGTGACTTTGAAGAAGTGAGAAATGATACACTTACAAGTTAATTATCTATCTCTGTTATTTAAGTCCTATTTGAGTTTGAATAGGATTGTGTGTCATGTGAGTCATTGTTTATCAGGAATAAGTGTTTGGGCCCAAGCCCGGTTTGTGGGTTTAGGGTATCTAGGGTTTCGTCAAATCTATTTAAGCAATTGCAATCAATGTAATCGTTAAGTTTTCAGTCAATAATATTCTAGTTCTCCAATCTTCTTCTTAAGTGTTAGTCATATGTTTATCTATTAAGAGTTTAAGTCCATGTAATATTAGTATGGGCTAAGGCCCGAGTCTAGAACAATCTTGTACTGGTATTTATATACCACGTTTCATCATTAATGAGATATACGGTTTTACCCATAATTCTACATGGTATCACAGCCTACATATTAATCGATCCTATACACAACCCTAATTTTTTTTTTCTTCACGTTTTCTTCCCAGTCGATCGTTGGTTTTGTTTGATAATCAGTCGACTGGAGTTGGTGTTCGTTACAAAGTCGATCGTTGGTGTTGTGTTTGATCACCAGTCGACCCATATTCTATTTACTTTCATTGGTGTAAGTGCTTCTTTCTCAATCAACAACTTACTGTTTCATTAGTTTGGTGCTACCATCTAAACCCTACTGTTTCGTTATCCCTCTGTTACTATTCCCTTCATTCTTTTACAACAACCGTACCAACCTAATCTCATCATGTCAGGATCAAATCCCCCACCACCCGTTATTCTTTTGTCCGACAAATTAATGACTATCAATAACATTCCAACTCTTGTTCCGGTCAAGTTGGATGTTGATGAGATGAATTACTCATCTTGGACTTATTTTCTCAAGCATATTTGCAAAGGTTATTCTCTATTGGATCACTTACTAGGCAAGTCTTCCGATGATGCAACTTCAAGTGTTCCCGATGCCGAATGGTTAAAGATTGACACTATTATTCTTTCTTGGATCTTCATTACTTTGTCTCCTACGCTCCAACAACGTCTTGTCAATGAAGATCCTCAAACGGCCAAGGAGGCTTGGGACATGCTTGCTTCCATCTTCAACGACAATAAGCGTTCTCGCTCTATTGCATTGAAGGCCGAACTTCGCTCTATGAAGCTTGGGGACTTGAGTATTGATACTTATTTTCGGAAGATTGAGAACATGGCAACTATCTTATCAAGTTTGGGTTCTCCGGTTAGCAACGATGATATTGTCACCTTCGCATTGGAAGGTTTACCCGCTAAGTATGATAGTGTCTCTACTATCATTGCCCATCGTGAAGTCTTTCCGGATCTTAAAATGGTACGTTCCATGCTTACCACGGAAGAGATGCGTTTGAAGACTCGTGGCCATGCTACCCTTGTTGATTCTACATCCTCATCACCAATGGTGTTATTAGCTAATTCAACTTCCAATACAAGGCGCTCTAATAATTCTAATGAAAAGGTAAATAAACCTTGTTTCCTTTTTGCTCAAGGTTTTTGTAGGTTTGGTGTACATTGCCGATTTCTTCATGATGGCATTCATGGTAATCCTTCTAAGCGACCATCCACTGTTACTGTTCCTGGATGCAATAACTTATCTCCTCAAGACTTGCTTACTCTCCAAAATTTATTGGCTAAGATGGGTACTACAAACGGTGTGCATGGAGGAGTTCCTTCATCAGTTAGTAATTTTACTCCTACTAATGGGTCACAACCCTTGGCCTGTTTTGCATCTCCTCCAGGATTTCCCTCTCCACAAGCCCATGTTCGTTCGCAGGCACAACAGCCCACTAATTCATACATGCATGGGGGGTCGGGTTCAACAGCAGGTCCACACCCAACAGGGGGTTCGTTTTGTCCACCAGGGGGTTCTTTTACTCATGGCAGTTCACCAGGGGTTCCTGGGGGTTCATGCTGTCCATCAGGGGGTTCGTTTTGTCCACCAGGGGGTTCTTTTACTCATGGCAGTTCACCAGGGGTTCATGGGGGTCCACAGCAGGTTTATGGCTCCACAACAGGTTCACCAGCCGGTCCAGCTCATTCCACAGCAGGTCATCTTATGAATGGTAACCAATCCGGTTCACTACAGGGACATGAAACCACTTTGCCTGCTACATTTAATACGGTACATCTTCAGGATCCTAATCCCGGTAACTGGAACATGGACACAGGTGCGTCCTCTCATATTAATGATGATGTAAATTGTCTTAGTGATGTTTTTAATTCGTGCATTTACCCATCCATTGTGGTTGGTGACGGGCATACTATTCCCGTTATCAACTCTGGCCATAGCATTTTGCCTACTCCTTCCCGACCTCTACGTTTAAATAATGTTTTAATCACTCCCAATATTGTCAAAAATTTGATATCTGTTCGTCAATTCGTCCGTGATAATTATTGTACAGTTGAGTTTGACCCTTTTGGTTTTTCTGTTAAGGAATTTCAAACGCGTCGGGTGCTGCTCCGCTGTGATAGCAATGGCGATCTTTACCCAGTCACTCAGCCTTCCACCATTCCGCATGCTTTTCTAGCGAGTCAGTATACGTGGCATCAACGTCTTGGACATCCAGGAAGTGAAGTGCTACGTCGTGTCCTTTCAAGTAGTTCTATTTCTTGTAATAAAGAGAAGCCTCCCGTTCTTTGTCATGCTTGTCAGCTTGGCAAACACGTGAAACTTCCGTTTGTCAGTTCTAGTAGTTTGGTTAAGTCGTCTTTTGATATTGTACACTCGGACTTGTGGACTTCCCCAATTCCGAGTCTTTCCGGTTTCAAATATTATGTCTTATTTTTGGATCATTATTCTCAGTTTGTTTGGGTTTATCCTTTAGTTAATAAATCTGATGTTTTGTCTAAATTTAATTTGTTTCGTAACTTTGTTCGCAATCAATTTAAGTGTGACATTAAGTCTTTTCAGTGTGACCATGGTGGGGAATTTGATAACCAAGCTTTTCATAAGCTCTTTTCAGATAATGGGATTCAATTTAGGTTTTCGTGTCCTCGTACCTCTCAACAAAATGGCAAATCCGAGAGGATGATTAGAACTATCAATAACCTTATTCGTACTTTGTTATTTCAAGCACATCTTCCTCCTAATTATTGGACCGAGGCTCTTAATATGGCTGTTTATCTTTTAAATATATTACCATCACGTGCCATTGACAATGAAGTCCCATTTACTCGTCTTTTTGGGTTAACACCTGACTATAGTCTTTTGCGTACCTTTGGGTGTCTTTGTTATCCTCATATTGATACTAATAACAAACTTGGTGCTCGGGCCACACCTTCTCTTTTCTTAGGTCATGCCACCAATCATCGTGGTTATCGTTGCTTAGATTTGAACACCAATAAAATTATTCTTTCACGACATGTTACTTTTGATGAAACTGTTTTCCCCTTTGCTACAAAGACTTCCCATACCACTACTCCCACTGTCAATTCTTCTTATGAATTTTTGGATGACTCATCTAATGTCATTTCTAATATTCTAAGATTATCTCCCACCAATACACCCATTCTACCTACACCTGATGCACCTATTGAGCCTCTTAGTCCATCACCTGCACCTACACCAATGCCACAAACGCCACAACTCCCACAAACCCCACAAACGCCACAGACACCTGATCCACCAATTCCACAACCCACGGGTTCGATTCACCCCATGGTTACACGTGCTCGTGTCGGGATTACTCGTCCCAATCCTCGTTATGCTGGTCATGTGTCTACGATTTCTCCTTTACCTCGGTCTCCTAGTGATGCGTTTCGTAACCCTAACTGGCAAAATGCTATGTGTGATGAACATGATGCACTTATTAAAAACAAAACTTGGATTCTTGTACCAAAACCCCCAGATGCGAATGTTATCCGTAGTATGTGGCTATTTCGTCACAAGTTTTTAGCAGATGGCACTCTTAGTCGATACAAGGCTCGTCTTGTGGCCAATGGTAGTAATCAGATAGAGGGTGTGGATGTAGATGAGACTTTTAGCCCAGTTGTTAAACCTGGTACTATTCGGACGGTTCTTAGTTTAGCTATTTCTCGACATTGGCCAGTACATCAACTGGATGTCAAGAATGCTTTTTTACATGGGGATTTGGCAGAAACAGTTTATATGTATCAGCCACCTGGGTTTCGTGATCCTGTTCATCCTGATTATGTTTGTCTATTGAAGCGTTCACTGTATGGTCTTAAGCAGGCTCCTCGGGCCTGGTTTCAGCGCTTTGCAAATTACATCACTACTGTTGGTTTTTCTCCTAGTCGTTGTGACTCCTCGTTATTTATTTATAAACAGGGTGATGATACTGCATTTTTGTTACTCTATGTGGATGATATTGTGCTCACTGCTTCATCTGATGGTTTATTACAGCAGATCATTGCTTCTTTACACAAGGAGTTTGCTATGACAGATTTGGGGGCTCTTAATTATTTCTTGGGTGTTTCAGTTACGCGTGATTCTTCTGGTATGTTTTTGTCACAGCGAAAGTATGCTATGGAGATATTGGAGCGTGCACATATGGTTGGTTGTAACCCTTCTCGGACTCCTGTTGACACGGAGTCTAAATTGGGTGATGATGGTGACCCGGTTTCTGATTCTAAGTTATATCGGAGTCTTGCTGGTTCTCTACAGTATCTTACTTTTACTAGACCTGATATTTCTTATGCAGTGCAGCAAGTCCGCGACTGCTTGAAGTGGTGTCTTATCCCGATACAACCCCTAACCGGGTCGTATCATTAAACTTGAAACCTCACATTTTAATGATATTCGCACGCTTTTTGCCACTAAACCATCATTGATCGGTTATTTGGATATTTTTATGAATAGTTAAATAATTGAATACTTATATAAACTTGTTTACTTTGGGACTTGACTCTTAAGTATATACTCGTTTGATTGATGATAGTTTTGTTCAGTTCTTTAAGTCGTTTATGTAGTCAAAAAGGTTATAATCGCTCAACATCAACATTTAATACAATAATTTGGTCTTTGGAGCGAGTCGTCTTACTCTTTTAGGCTAGCGTAACCAAGTAGTAGCATGTTTTGATAATTTACAAATGTAATTGAGCAACTCATCCTGTCAATTTAGCCATTCACTTAGCATAAATATTTTATTTCCTCATTTTAATGCGAGTAAGGAAGGAAGAAAAGAAAAAAAAATCCCTCTATAATAGCATCTTAATTTTAATCAGCAAGACAGATGTTTGGGGCAAAAAGTAATGTTTGTTTTTCCTCTATCACTAAGAAACGATAATGCTAGTGAAGATTAAAAGTGTTTGGTTTTTTTCTTCTTCTAATTCCACAGTAACTGATTAGACTTACATATTGCATTAGTGAGAATATCTTTTGACCTAGGTTTGACTTCTTATTTTTGTGCATACGTATATGACGTGGCTCATTCTAGTGTTCACTTTCTGTACTCATTCAGTATACTGTGCACCCAAAGATATTACTTTGATAGTTTTTTAGACCCTTTAGCATTGATCATTGTTTCCATTTAAACCACCTTCCGAACCCGCTGGGTTCATGTGTTTGACCAGTTTAATGCGTTACTAGTTTTAAGTCCTGATATGATTTTTGTGTCCTGTGATTGAGGTTAACCTACTTATAATCAATTTGCAGGTTGTGGCTATCACAGTTTTTTTCCTACTGTCAGTTGCCTTCTATGCATTTTTCTCACCTTTTCTAGGGAAGGATATCTACGAACACGTGGCCATTGGTGTCTATTCGTTCTTGGTAAATGATCTTTTTGAACTTATAATCTTCACATGTGACACATGTTGGTTCTAATAGTTACTGGCGCTACTATGTTTCAGGCTCTATGTGTATTCATTCTTTACGTAAGATGCACAGCTATTGACCCCGCTGACCCCGGCATTCTAATTGAACCAGAAAGGGCATCACCTTATATTATCGCATAATGGTACAGAAGTTCCTGGTTAGTGATTACATTTCGGCATAACTATCTTATTAATTGTTTGCATAGAAAGTAGATTCTTCATATTATTCCTGCTATCTTAATGGTCAAAGTGCTAGGCTAAGAGCAACCAAGACGATTCCTCCTGTTTGTTTGTTCTTCTATTTAGATACAAGATTTTGCCATTATGTAGTCGGTGGAGATTGCTTATTTTTCTTTGAAATTAATGGTGGCTATTGTGACCCATTTACCTCAAGTGGGTCTATTTGGGTTTTCTATAATGGGTAAAAAACTGAAATGATTAAAATGGGTTGAACATGTTAACAGTCGCCCAAAGTATACATAACCTTAAATTGCTAGATAAAACAATAGATTATAATATTTGTTAGTATAGTTTTTGTAATGACATTATGCATTAATCATTTGTACACCTAAACGAGCAAAACGTGTTGGCAGGTAAACCTGACCTATATTAAAAGAATATTAGTTTTGACCTGCCTCGTGACCTGTTAATTTTGCCACCTATATATTACATTAATTAAAGCATCAATAACATCATCCACTTTTGCATAAACACTAATAAGAAATATTTGAAATAAACCAACCCTTGCATCAAAAAAGAAAAAACAAAAAAACTCCGTGTAAGTGATCATATTAAGTAAGACTAAGATACAAATAGCTCAATTTGTTTGGAAACTGTGAATACCTCATAGACATTGGCATCAACTTATCTTATAGAGGTGATAATTTTCAACCCATTTTGTTGTGAACGTGTGAATTCGGGTTGAATTTATTTGGTAATGGGTCAATATACTTAAACAGCTATAATGAAATGGGTCAAAGTGGTGTAACGTGCATTCAAATCCTTGCAGCTCCCTAAATTAGTTATACTAGTTTCTAATACGATATATTCATAAATCATATGTAATTCATTGATTAGTACGGAGTAAATAAATATAAAAATTGATAAAAGGTGTTGACATGCCGGGTCTTCTCGACCCATTTTGGCTTGTTACTGTAAAACCCCACTCTTTTTGCCACCTCTAGTTATCATAATAAGCTTCTATTCACAGAATGGCAAGGTATATCTGTAGTATAATGTGTATTTGGATATCAGGAAATGCATCTTCGGTTGGAGAACCTAGCAAGATGGGATTTCAGAATGGTGGAATATATTATGATAGTGGCAGTTCAGGTTGCTGTTCAAAAATTGCAGGTTTATTTTGTGGCTGTATTGTCAAAGAGGATTGTCGAAATGATGACGATATGCAACTAGAAGGTGATGAAGAAGCTTTATTTTGCACATTGTGCAATGCAGAGGTATCTACCTGCTCTAATTATGATTATTGTTAATTACAATTTTCAAAGTCATGATTTTTATAGTGATGATCTTATGATAAAAAAATAAATTGGATATTTTCTGTTTCTTAAACTACATATGATTATAGAAAGGATGACCCATATATTAGTTTTATATGTGATCAATTTACGATATTAATGCATAACATTCCTAAATCTTGTTTCCGTTTTCCTATAGGTACGCAAATATAGCAAACATTGCAGAAGCTGTGATAAATGTGTTGATGGTTTTGATCATCATTGTCGGGTAAGGTCCGAAACATTAGAAAAAAGTCAATTTGTGTAATTTGAATGAGACAGATTGATTAATGTGTTTTTATCGAAACCTTAGTCTTTTTACTTTTTCATTGTTGTATTGCAATTTCACGTGATTTACTTTTTCATTAACTTTATTTCTTGTCCAGTGGTTGAACAATTGTGTTGGGAGGAAAAATTACTACACATTCGTGTGCCTGATGGCTGTATGCCTTGTTTGGGTAAGTTACCTGTTAAGCAACTTATTTGATATTTGTATGTGACTAGTTATTCAAAGATGTATTGTGTTTTTATGTCAGCTTACCTTTGAATGTGGGGTCGGGATTGCTGTTCTTGTTTGATGTTTTGTTAATAAAAAGGCGACAGAAAATCAGATTGCTGATAGACTTGGAGATGGATTCAGTAGACCTCCATTTGCCACTGTGGTGGTATGTTCCTTCTATCCGCACAACCACTGCATTGTTATCTTTGGTCAATTTCATGCTCTAACTAATTCCAACAATTTTTCCCGGTTAAGATGCTTAACTAATTATTAAATGTCTAACGTATGCTAACTGAGATTTCCCATTTCACTTTTCTTTCAGGCTATATGTACAGCTGTTTCTTTTCTGGCCACAATTCCGCTAGGAGAGCTCTTCTTTTTTCACATAATCCTCATACGAAAGGTCTCTTTCCCTCTGCCTCTTCATATATTTATATACACAAACACATGTATATAAATTGTTTATATACTTTTTTAATGCAGGGTATCACAACATACGAGTATGTAGTTGCAATGAGGACCCAAAGTGAACCTATGGTAGGACCATCGATAGATGGGATGGATCAACAAAGCCTGCAGTCTTCTCCCACAAGCTCTGCTGTGACTGCCATTAGTGGTCGAAGCTCACACGGTTTGGGTAAAGTTGCTTGGTGTACCCCTCCCAGAATATTCATGGATCAGCAGGTACCTCAAATAAATAAAAACAGGTTCTTTTTTTGGCAAAAATATTAATCCAAAATTACCTCTTTGCCCCTTAGTAATTCATCAAAATAGCCGCATTACAATTAGGTTTTCAACAATATATTGTGTTGATACGAAAATGATCACCAATTTCACAAGATTACATTGCTAATCACGTTTTTTTTTTTTTTTTTTTTTTTTTTTTTTTTTTTTTTTTTTTTTAAATCGCAAAAAAGTAAAGGGTCAAAATATGGGGGAGAAAATTTTCTTACAGTCGTTAAGCCAGAAGCACATTCAAATGCCATCTCCTATTACACATTTTATCAGTTTCTGATCACACTTGATCAATTTTATGTTACCCCTGACATCAGGATGAAGTCATTCCTCATCTAGAGCCAGGTCGGCTACCATCAACAGTCGATCCAGACGCACCGGATAAAGGGAAAAAACAACCTCAGCGTCCTGTCAGAATCAGCGCATGGAAGCTAGCAAAACTGGATTCAAACGAAGCAATCAAAGCAGGTGGCAAAGCCAGAGCTTCATCCTCTGTTCTACGCCCACTAGGCTCTAAATACGATCCTGACCATTTATCAAGCAGCAACGTGAGTGGAAGAAGCAGCCCAAACAGTACCCATCACAAATATCACGAAAGGAGTCATTCCAAAAGCTCGTATCCACCTAGCCGAGCCAGTAGGGAAGATATCGAAACATGTGGTCACAGTGTTAGTGTTAGTAACTTAAGTAGTCCATTGCCCGGTAGAGACCATTTTAATCCCATGTACCAGTCCTCAGCGAATCAATCCCCATGGTCAGGGAAAGCAAGTGAAGGAGGTAACAATAACGAACCAATGGGGGTCCCACCGGTGACACCTCCTATTCCAAGGAGAAACAACTTGGGTGGTGGTGAAATCATGAGACCGTCCTCAGTGTACTGGGATCAAGAAGCTGGACGGTTTGTCTCTTCTTCGACGACAAGAAGCGTGGGTGGTTCTTCTCAGGCTTCAGGTACAGAACTTACTTACACTGGTCAGTCGATATTCTTTGGTGGGCCCCTCGTTGGCGGCGGCGGTAGTGGTGGTCAAAGGGGGCCAACCGCATCGAGTTATTATCAACAAGGTAGAGCGCAAAGAGGAGGGCAGTTACCCGTGTTTGTTCCAAGTGAACAAAATCAGACTCCTAGATTACAATGAGAATGTTTTATCGATTTTCTTTTTGTGAACTTGTGCAGTCCGATTCTAGATTGTGTTTTCTTACCTGTTTATATACATCCTTTGATGTTCTTGATTAGTGTTGATTTAGACTATAAGTATTGTGTCTCACAATGCACAGTTGTGAACACCATTAGTAGTTTCTTAGGGGGTATTTGTTTAAGCATATATGTGGCTTATGAGCTTATTTGTTTTCCGGCTTATATTTCGTGATCCTCAATTTTTCGGCTTATTCTAATACTTATCATCCTATATAAGTTTATCATATCATAATAAACTTATATAAGCACACAAGTCTTCAAATAAGCCATAAAATTACATCTTATGAAATATAAGCCGAAAAACAAATAAGCTCATAAGCCACATATAAGCTTAAGCTAACACCCCTTAGTTAGCGATCCTAAATATGTCATGTGGATATTTTATTAGTAATACTTGGTTATTTTCATTCAGATACATACAATAGCAAATTACAATTTAAACCGAGTGAAAAAATATATAGTTTTAAAAACGTTCAAAATTTCAAATAAAGATAACCCATCCTTTTTATCAACATAGTCGTTAGTATAGTGGTAAGTATTCCCGCCTGTCACGCGTGTCACGCGGGTGACCCGGGTTCGATCCGTGGCAACGGCGATATATAGCTTTTTTTTTTTTTTTTTTTTTTTTTTTTTTAAATTTTATAAGTTGCAATAGCTCATTATGGTAAAGACCAACTGTATGCTAATTATGGACGGAACCAAAACACAAAAAGACCATGTACATTTATAATAAACTAAACAACATTACAAACACAATTTTTAAGGACCGGTACGTTTAAGAAAAAATGAAAAATTTAGTGCATGAAATTTGGATGACTAAATTTTATAGGTGTGATAGACTATTTTGTATCATTAGTCTATCGAAAATTTCATTGACCAATATTTTGATAAAGTTTCAAAACACACTCTTCAGTTGGAAAATCTAACAATTAGTGACTTAACAAGGAGTGTAATGCCCGCCGCGTTGCGGCGGGGCTTTTTTTTTGCAATTTTTTTTCCGATGTGTGTGGTATTGTAGTAGTCAAAAATAACAAAACAACATCAAGTACATGCATAAAACTCGGTTATCTACGAAAAAAGTTTAGTTTTCAAACAAAAGAGTAGTATCAATTACATCAGAAGTACACATAATGGAATTGTAGGTTCTCTAATGCTTTTTCCCATTCGTTTCCTTCGCCTCAACCGCTGCATCCTACACCACCATTAACAATCACCAAGCCGATCGCTGCTAACAATGCATCTAGACGGAACATTGCCAAGCCATCTGCATCAAAGAAGAGTATCCCAAATATCACATTCAACCGAAATATTCTACCCACTTAACCAACACATTGAAACTATCCACTGAACAGACCCCCTAAACACACCTCTGAACCCAGCTACTAAACCAACCCAATGAACAAACCAACTGGACCAACACAGTCAACCAACCAACTGAAGCAACCCCAGATAACCAATCGTATCCTTCTAAGATAAACCAAACATTTAAAAATAAAAATAAAAAATAAAAATAAAAGAAGCACATAGCTTTGAATATAGTTAAGCAGTTTGGATGAAAGCAGATGGACCATAAGGATTCACTACATTAGTGTCTGTAAGTATTTTTCTTCCTTTAAATTCTGAAGTCGGGGCAAGAGACTAATAAGAACATTTAACGAAAGGGAAAAACATTAAAATGTGCTAATATGAAAGGGTTTATCAACTTACAAATTAGATTAAGCGATAGCTGCGTTCCAAGCTTTATGTTCATAACTTCTTTAATCTTCAATCTTCTGTGGTTTTTTCCTTAATCCACCGAAATGTACGACACACCTTGAAAACCAAAATGCAAAAAATTGAATCTCATAATTTCAAAGAACAAATTGAATGAAATATGAGCATCTGAAGTTGTGGGCGTAGATATTATATTAAATTACACAGCGAAATAGCTAAAATGAATCAGAATACTCACACATTCTGCATTTCTTTATAGGTATCCTGCATATCTTTGCGGCTTCTTCCACACATGCTGTTCGGGTAAGTTTTGACCCAATGTTCAGCTCTGCTCACAGATGTAACTTTCTCTCTGTATAAACTCTCAGGGAGGATATGGAGAGAGTTGTGTGTTTTTGCCCCTCGTTTGCCATGGTTGCTGATAGTTTGCATGAAACTTCATTCTCCACTGTAAGGACTATAATTTAAAAACTGTCCCTGCTTACATAACTTCTTTAATCTTCAATCTTCTGTGCGTGCGCCATACCTTGAAACCAAAATACAAAAATTGAATCTCATAATTTCAAAACAGTTGTATGAAATATGAGCATATGAAGTCGTGGGCTATGACTCTTTAATTTATCTCTAAAAACCGAGGCACATGCATATGAACAAAACATACCCTAAACGTTTCAACTGCAAGATCTATCACAGCTCACAATATCGTGTTCAAGCCAAACACGTAATCGTTTTAATAACCAACTTACAACTGCAACGCCTATAGACTACATATACACAACCTGTTATGTTTCGATGGATGTAAGTTAGAACTTACTGTCGAGTGAAACTCGGAACGCCATTGAATTAGTTGTTTTCTACTTCTATCGATCCATAGCGTCCTAGGAAACGGCTGTAAGACACAAAATAAAACAATATTATTACACCTATGTCAGTGTGCATTTTCTTTTTTTTTTACACTAAAAATTTGTGTATGAAATTATGTTAAAGACACGAACCTTTCCACCATCCTTATACATAGATAGTCGATGCTCGAAATCACCTCGTTGCATCATATCACTGTCATTGTATCCCTGGTCACCACCAATAATCCCAAGTGCGATTTCCTGGAAATTTGATTTCATGAGAACTTTGAATATGTTACATTTTTTTAAGAGTTATTTGTACCTACCGTGACACGTGGTGATTGAGAAACCGTGTGGCCAAAATTATTTCAGCTACCAAATTTTGAGCCTGCATTCAAGATTCGAACCAATTGACGATATTACTATACAAAAAAAAGGCAATAATCAGATGAAATTGTGTGACAGAACAGGCAAGTACCATAAGTTCAACATGGGTTCTAGAAACTATTTGGTGAGCAGGGTTGCAACGACTACAGTAAACACGAAATCAGTTGTGGCTGAGCAAGAAAGGGCCAATTGTGCGGCAGTGTTGCAAGAATCTGTAATAAGGCATTTATTTTAGCCATGTGAATTGAAGTGCTGCAAATTGGGTTTACATACACCAAGGTAAAATGAAAGGGCCAATTGTGTGGCCATACATATTTCTGTACTAAACAGCAGGTACATTTTAGGATGGAAGCATAAGTCACATAGATAATGTGTCCTCTTGCAACTAATGTGAACCTCATTCACTTAAATAGCTTAGTAATCAAATTAGACGGTGCAAGCGTTACCATAAGATCATATGCTGTTACGATGATGACCAATCCGGCTCTCACTAAAACGACCAAGATGGCTAAGAACCTGCAAAATACATGGACATTTCAGAAGGCTAGCTTGGTCATGAAAGTCGAATGTCACAAATTTTGCGATACTTGTAAATTTGTATGGGGTGTTCATATTCACAAAAATTGCAATAAAAAAAGGTACAAAAATAACAGAAACATAAGTGATAGCTATCTTATGTAGAAAAGGTTAAATATAAGCTTACATTAGTGCCACTTCAATCCCCTTACTTCCTTGGATCCGAAAATGGATGTGTAGCAGGTATTCCCAGCCACACGTGGTTCTAAATCCATTAGTTTAGATTCAAAATCGATGAACACATCCACACACCTATCAACAGAACCCAAAAGAGAAAAAAACACAATAAAAAAGATAGAAAAAAATAGTAATAATAAAAAAAAAAATAAAGTTTAACAAATATAACTTTCTTTTGCACACCGAGGCTCGTTGGTGCTTCCATCTCAGTTGCAGAACGCTCGTTGGTGGTTCCGTCTCAACAAAAAAAGACAGGACTGTATCCTAACAAAAGATATAGTTTTATGAGCAATCAAACCCAATTACATCACCATTAGGTAAATCCATATATAGCAACACATATTGAAAAGGCGATATTTATAATCAAACAATAATAGTACCAAGTACCAACAACCGGAAACTTCAGGGAGTCAACACTCAACACATAATGTTCTCTTTTTTCATTTGGTAATGTAAGTAATGTTTACGTTACAATGTTACATCATACATGGAATGGTTAATTATAAATTCTAGAATTCTAAAAGGAAAGATATCAAATGCTTCAGAAATTTTAATACTAATAATATTAATGAATATGTCTCGGATATAAAATCACTTACAGTTTACGGCAAGAAAGGTTCTTGTCAGAACACGCTTTTCAAAATTACTCAATAATGAAAAATAAATATGGTACCTTTCTTTGTTGGCGAGCCTGTGCAAATGGAAGAGTTTTTTTTTTTTTTTTTTTTCCCATCATCTCATCATATGCAAATGTCGATGGATCCTCGTCCAAGGCTTTGTTATGTAGCTCCTCTACCTGAAGGAAAAAAAGATCTCAAATGATATGATAAAGAGAGCCAAAATGTAAAAGTGGCAGATGGGTAAGTGGGGTGATAAGTCATAATGGGTATATTTAGGTAAGGGTCCAAAAAAGTCTGGGTCATGCTGGGTTGACCAACAACACTTAAGGTTTACAAAGTTGACAGTTATTGTATGTACTTACTGCTGAATTCCTGATTCTTCCAAGAGCTATGTAAAGAGAGAGCTGTCAAATAGGTATGCGAATTCTCTATAATGTGTCTGCATAAACAAATTAGCCGCCAGTGATATTAATGTAAACCTATCCATACGGGCTGTATGGATTTGTGTTAAATGACAACAATTCAAACATGGAATTGATTATGAAATATTGAAAAAACGAAAACAAATACCTTAAAGTCAATCGCAATAACTGCAAGTGAACCTGTAAAAGAAATTAACAAAACTCCCAAATTAACAAAACCCCAAAATCATGATAAAGACGTAATAAAAAAATTAATTAACTAAAATTAAACCATTATAAATAAAGTTCATAAATAAGGTGTTTACCAACGGATCATTATAAATAAGTTTACCAACTAATTATTATGATAAATAACATAAACGCAGTATAAAGCAATCAATATGAATAACCCAAACCTTAAACTTGGTAAACAGCTATTTTATCATATCGGGGAAGATGACAGAGGGTCGTGCTCAGCGATGATCGCCCAAGAAAGCAGCAAACCTACCGATATGCATATGAATCTACATAAGCCATCCAATTTAGATGCGAATGACTATACATATTTAAACAACTTGAGGAACATAGGAAACACATAACATGGAAATAAAGCAGCAAACAGCATGGTAGCAGATATATGCAGAAAACAATAGATAATTTAGAAAGCAAGCATAAAAAAACGATCCACCAGAAAGCATCCAACCTTATTTACCGACAAGCTCAAAACAGCAGACGATGCTAAAACCTTGGAGAATGTGAGACAGAAACGGTGATAGTTATCAACAATGTTTATTTAAAATATACATGTAAAGTATGTAAATTACAGGGCAGGAATGGGCCAAAAGAAGCCCAACCGTAAATCCAAAAAGAAACAATTTTAAAATATCTATCAACGCAATTTGTATATATAGGTAATGATTATACATTTCTTTAATTTCCATACCTCGTATTTTATAAAGTGCATAGATAGTCTAATACATTTAGAAATTTTTACAAAAACAAACACCGTTACATGAGTGAGATTCAAATTTCTGACCCACATATTCACATAAAGATGGGATCAAACAATTGGGTTATAATACCTGGGGTGGCAATCGAGTCGTATTTGTGTTGATCTATTCGAGTTCGCGTATTGGCGGGTTAGTATAACCTCTACCCAAACACGACCCATTTAATAATCGTGTCAAGAAACTCAACCCTAACCCGCACCTGCATAACACGTATAACCCTTTTTTGACCCGTTTAACCTATTTAAATAAATAGGTCAAGTAGCGAATAAGGTTGGTGGTTTGTTGATTTGACTAGCTTAAATGCCAAAATGATATAAGGTTTTAAAATATATAAAAATAACAGACAAATAACTATACGACAATTTTCTTATAAGCGTCAATTTCTCTGATATATGAGGTATAATCGTAATTCAATTATCTTAAGTACATAACAGAATACATTTAATCCACATCCAATATAAAAAGGCATGTTATATATTTTATTTTTAGAGTCTTATATACTTAAACGGTTTCACGGGTTTGACCTGTTTAATATTTACTCAACCCAAACACGACCCATTTATTAAACGGGTTAGACGGGTTGGTCTCATTTATTAAACGGGTTAGACGGGTTGACCTGTTTTTGACCCAAACCTGTTTAACTTCGTGTCGGGTCGACAATTGCCACCCTAATAATACCTCTTTAATGTTCAATACTTGTCATTATATAGTTCATCAAGACTTACCAAATAATCGAAATGAATCAGTCAAATTGGACTGGTGAGTAGTTTGGTATGGTAAATTGTATACCTACAAATGTGAAATTTTGATAAGCATACAGAGCCGATCAATGTCTAAACAATCACACTAAGAGGTGTTTGATTTCGACTTAATTGACTTAATATGAAAAAAACTGAATTAATTAAGTCATATGAAAACTGTTTGTTTGTTACTTAATAAAAAAAATGACTGATACTATTAAGCAATAAAACTGATATTGTATGCATTAAATCATCTGTTAATTAGCACGACTTAATGAAAATATTAAACAAACATGCCCTAAGCCACATGATCAACTGTTTTCTAACTTTATTTCAAAGAGGTATTATAACCCAACACTCATTTAATGCAAGTTTACATCGACATTCACTTTCAAGCATACGAAAGTCAGTTTCTCAAATGATCTGATAGATAATTTAGCAATGAGCATTTAACCACTAGCATATAAACTAGTCAAGGAATTACTAATTGTCACTTTTGTATGACCTTTAGCACCTGTCAGTCTAGCAACTTTTACGCGACATTACTCAAGCAGAAGTTATAACATTTATGAATGAACAAACTTAAACGACCATTACCGATGATATAACTTGATTCTTGAATTAAAAAACAAAACTCCGCCATTGCAAACATCACTAGTGCTTGTAGGAACTTAAAGATGATCCTAATAATTAGTTGTAAAAACAAACAGAAGGGTAAAAGATCAAAACTTTTACAACACATATTCTCCTCATGTATTAAAAGCATCAGTTTCGAGGTCTTTCCTAGAACGAAATAGTGGCTTTGATTCATGAAAACTTGAGAAGCTATCATCTCAGATTCATAGAGTTGCCTTTTGTCTTCTGCCCGAATCTTCATGTTCAACCTATCAAATAAACAGGTTATCAGATTACACCCACATAAACGTTACAATTATGGATATAAGGAATGGGTCAATTAGGGAATGTTTCATCTCAAACAAGGAAAATTAGGAAGAAAAAAAGTATGGCTAAACACGAAATGAGTCAGATAGTTGAAAACTGCCCAGAGTGTTTTAATCCATACATGATATGACCTCCTAAGTTGCTTATATTTATGAAGTAACAAAATTTGTAATAACAAAATTTTACAATCGTGATACTGTACAACTCTTATTAGTTAACTTGAAATTTTAAAAAATGTATCAGCCAGACCCGTTCCAAAATTACCCATTTTGACCCATACAGTTTGCTACATCAGGATTCAGACCACAATGACATCAAATTAAAGAATGTGGTTTATCGGAATTTAAAGAATCTGTTACTATATATAATAACATAAACTAAAATGGCACTGGTTTGTCGTACCTCAACAAGTACTTTTCCTTTCTTTTTAGCATCTTTCTCCTTTTTCTTCAGATTATATTTAGAATCTGGTCGTCCCCTCTTTCGATGCACCACAGCTGGCTCACCATCATCATCACTATCATCATCTTCATCATCGCCGCCAACTGCCATTATAATATGTTATTATCCAAAATATAACACCTCCAAGTAACAGTCAACATTTTCATTTTTCTTTATCTGCTGCAATTAAAGATTAAAATGTGTTTTCTTCAAAGAAAACAGACGTCAAAAAGAATCTTACTATCATCACCATCTAAACGAGCTTCTTGACCTGAGAAATCCTCAATTTCATCCTCTTCTTCTCCTTCTTCGTCATAACCTTCAACATATTCCCTTTCCACCTGTTTAACATTAAGAGGGATAGGGTTCCCAGAAAATAAAGTTTAATTAAAGAAAAAAAAAAAAAAAGTGCTTCTATATGATGTTTATATAAATAAAGGACCAACCTCATATTCTGGTTCCTCGTATTCATCAATAAAATTATTGAATGCGTCCGTATGATAATTATATATATCACCATACGTTCCTTTCATCACACGTTCAACCAATTCCTTCTCGATATTCTGTACAACAATAGTTCTCGTTAGAGATGTCTAATCATACTTTATAGAAATAAGATGGGTAAAAATGGTTTAACATGTGACCTTTTCCAATTGAGCTGCAGTTACTGCCTTTTCCTCTCTTCTAGATTCCCTCTTAATTTCTTTTCTAGGAAGTGTCACTACCTTCTCCCTAAGAAATCAAATACGGCCAGAAAATGATAAGAAATAACAATATAATAAGATAGACAAGGCCTGTTATTAAATACAGCAATTAGCAACCTTGTTTTAAGGGCAAGCTTCCTCATGCGTATCCGCATCTGTGTCATTTTGGTCAACCGTTGCTTTGCTTTGTGCACGAGGAACTTAGGCCAATACATCTATTTACAAGAGAGTGATTACTGATTAAAATTTGAAACTGGAATAGAATTCCAATGATATTTTAAATATATTTACATGGGTTGAAAGTAGCTAAGGATGTTGTATACCAGATTTTGGTCAATAATTTCAAGTGCCTTTTCATAATTGCGAGGCAACTTAATTCTTTCCCACAGCTTGTTTGGCATGTGAGCTCTCTCTATAGTTTTCATATACAAATAGAAAACTCCTGCAACAACACAAAAATGTCATTGATGAAGTATAATACAGAGGCATGAAAAGTCAATGTGTTTGAGTTTGCATCTAATGAACAAAGTCAATGTGTTTGAGTTTGCATATAAAAATTGAAGGCATAAACATGTTTAACATGCAAACTGAACCAAAGATAGCTAACTGTATCCCATCACGTATTAACAACATCATCCTTAACACACACCATGCAAAATATAATACAGAGGCATGAAAATCAAGCAAGACACAAATAAACCGACTCAGTATAGCAAATACCTAATAAGAACTCAAAAACAAAGTATGTTAATAAAAGTACCTTCATGATCACGGATGGTAGCATAACGACTATTGGCAAGTGGGCACGAGCTCCGGTTACAAACTCCAGTCAAATTGTAAGGATTCCGACAAAAGATTCCAGCTGTAATTCTGTCATAACATAATCATTAACACATTAATAAAAACACACCCACCAACATCATTTGTTATCGACATATGGACTACTAATGGGAGTCAAATTCATGCATCTTGCTGATATATCGAGTATCAAGTACTACTTAGGGGTGCGTTTAAGCTTAATTGTGGGCTTATGAGCTTATGTACTTTTGGCTTTCATTTCTTAAGCTTAAGATTTCCGGATTATTTTGAAACTTTTATGTTTGTTTCGGCTTATATAGCGGGCATATGGCTTATTTGGTTTTCGGCTTATGTTTCATAAGCTCTCTTTTGTGGCTTATCATGTCATAATAAGCTTATATAAGCCGAAAAGTTTCAAAATAAGTCACAAAAAGTGAGCTTATGAAATATAAACCAAAAACCACATAAGCCATAAGGTCCATAAAAAACACTCCCTTATGGGATTGTAAATGCTTATTATGATATAATGAGATCATGTAAGCCCGCAGTTCCCAAATTAAGCCGGAAAATTTGAGCTTATGAAATATAATCCGAAACCATATAAGCTCATAAGCACACAAATAAACTTAAACAATGACCATAGGTAAAGAAAGACTCACTTGGACATATAACTGCAATGCTTATGCCTGAGAACCTGCCATATAACCTCGTCGTTCTGCATTTCGTAACACTGACTTCAAATCCAACCTGTCCAAACATCAAAAATCCAACATTAAGGGTGTCCGTATGATAATTATAAAAAATAAGCCCAAATGGGCTTACGTTTAATAAGCTTAGCCAAACACCCCCTAAATAAAATTTCCTCTTTCTTGTATGTACTAAGTTGGTGTTTGGGATTGCTGATGTTTATCTTCTTGACAGTAAGTACTTTTAAAAAATGCAAACATACTAATAAAAGTTTGAAATAAGTATAATACCTAAAAATAAGCTGATAAGCAGAAAAAAAAATAAGGAATCTGAAACACTACACTAACAAGATAAAAGTCAAAAAGCACAAGAGTTTTAAGTCTTAAGATTTATAAAAGAATTACCTTCCGGTGTGGTGACGGCGGAGATCGGTGGGGGGGGTTTAGCGGAGTGATGGAAGGGGGGCAGGAAATGGTGTTAGGGTTTTACTTTCTTTAAAAAAAAAAAAAAAAACAAAATATAGGGGTGATTGGTTTAAGGCACGGAAACCTTTCATTCTTAATACAATTGATTGATTTTTTGGTAGTAAGAATGGGTATCAAACTCATAACACTTACTCCCCGTTTGGTTTATAGATATGTTTATGATTTGGATTTGGATCTGAAGTAAAAGAGAAAAAATAGAGGGTATATATTAAATATAAATTAAAATTTATTTATATTAACATTAAGAGGATAAAAGGGGAAAAAAATATATAAGAAAAATGCTAATGGTCTCACATATGTCATAAACCACTTAAAATCACCCACCTTTTATCCTTGCTCTAATATTTGGAATTAGTAGCCAAACCTAAATTCTAAAAATGCAAACGAAGACTTGATTTGAAGCTTTTACCACAAACTCCAAGATAACCCCTCAAACCAAGCGAGCCCTTAGGCCCTGTTTGGTTTATAGAAGTGTTTTGAATTAAATTTGGATTTGGTTTATAATTAAAGAAAATAAGATAAAAAAAATAATATTATTTAATTATAAATTATTATTTTATTTAATAAGTGGAGCCACTAAATTATTTAATGATAATTTAAAATGTTTATTGTGAGGTGTGAGTATTTGGGTATCAATCTTTAAAACTCACCTCCACATTCGGATACATATTTTTTGAGTGTGGCACAATTTTTTTTTTTTTTTTTTTTTTTTTAAAAAAAAAAAGCAATGATATTATACTGGATGACAAGGTGGTTAATAACTTACCTTACTCCTCAGCGCAACGTGAGTTTTCTCTCTCCTCTCACTTCCTCTCACCCTCACTCACCTTTTTGTGGGCAAGGTTACCTTAACCTCACCTTTCATTAAAATACCTACTTTATAACTATATACCCTACTAAATACCCCACATACACTTACAAACCAAATAAAAAATTATAAAACATTTGAGTGGGGCCGGTTTCTTTACAAGGTGAGTCATTCACCTTAATTCGCTTTGGGAAGCACAACTCATGCGTGAGAGGAGGTGATGTGCAAAGGAGTCACAAGGTGAGATGGAACTTAAGGTAACGAGGTCACCCTCTTTGCCGACTAGCCTTATAGGCCACCAGGTAAAAGAAAGATCAAAGAGGACAAGAAACAACATCCAAACCAAAGGGCTCAAGGCACAAGCCCAACAATTATAATTGTGATTGTACCAAACAATTATAGTTAGGAATCAAACCATGCCTACAATTCAAATCATATATATCAAACGGCTCCTTAAGATCTGTTTGTTATACCTATTTGGTTTGAGATTTTGAGTCAAAAGACAAAAAGTCCATTATTAGTTTAAAAAATTGAATATAGAACTTATTCATAAAACCCAATGGTCTCGTCATTTTGAAATCCAGACTTCGAAGCCAGGTTTTACGATTTTAGTGAGTCATATTTCTAGCATTCTCTCTTTCTTTCTCCTGACTCTATATTAAAATATTATTTCTTTAAAATGATAAAATATATAACAAACTTAAAGTAGTAATTTTATGTTTACATTAAATATAAATCGAAATATTAATCTCAAACCCATCTACGAACCAAACTAGCGCGTAGTATACAAAAAACCTATTGAACGCGATGGGTTTATAAACCCATTATCATATCGTATATATACTCATATTGATGTTCTTTTACAATCAAGTATCAAGTGTTAATAAGATTTTACAAGACATTCAACTTAAAAGTTTCGAATGGATAGTGAGAAGGTCAAAGAAATATAAAGCGATAGATTGACAACAATGGCTACGAGACCCTCGAAGTATACATCTACAGTAACAATCGGTTTGTTTTATCAGTACTGAGTGTGTTCAGCAGTGCAGGTTCGATAGTTCAGTGAGGCTATAGGTATCTGTTATAATATTTGTAGTTTCAAAATTAGTGCCACAATTATTAGTTAGGAAATATGAGATTATTGATACAACATCCATTGTGATACAGAGTGAATAAGTTTGGTCTGTAATGGGATTCTTGTTTGAGTTCTAGTGGGGACATTAAGACTTGATTTGTTCATTTATAGTATAGTGATTATTTTTTTCGAAGAAACACTTAGGAAAGTATTTCCTGGGTCGTTCTCCCAACGAAAATCGAATGGAATTTCGAATAATCAAATTGTGAATCGTGTAGTGAAAAGTGAATAGTGAGAAGAGATGGTGAAATTCAAAATATGAAAAGAAATAGTGAATTATGCAGAAAGTACAAGCTAAGTATGCACAAGTGTCTAAAATTAGAAAACGGAAATGCAAACGCGAAATTTAAACGTAACGTACGAAATAAAACGTGACTTTTATACTAAAAATGATCCTACAAATGTGAAACAAATTTCTAAAAATCTTAAACTACTAAAAAGAATTTTGAGAAAAAGTAAAATATTTTTTTGACTTTTTATTTATTTTCTATTTATTGAATTAAAAAGTAATTAAAAATAAAGGAAAATGTGAAAAATAATGGGAAAATTATAAAATCTATTCTAAAAAATCTAAAATATTATAAAAGAATTATCTAAAATATTTTTGGATTTTTTATTACTTTTTCTCATTTTTTATTGATTTTTGATTATTAAAAAGTATTTAAAAATGATTAAAAACTAAGAAAAATATCAAATCAACTCAGAAAAATATGAAAAATTTACAGAAAATCTAAAATAATATGAAAAGCTTTCAGAAAATTTTTGAATGAAAAATAAGTAACAGAAGTGCTTTTTAGGACTAAAACAGCTTATGGCAAGTGCTTATTTATAAGCACTTGCCACAAAACTAAACCAAACTGAAAACACAGAAATATTATGATACAAAAGACTCGGATATGCTCAGAAATGAGAAGAGATAAGCACAAAAATAGTAGGATCAAGCAATAAGCAGTTACAAAATAAGTCAAACAATAAGCTAATAAGCAAAAGCAAAAATCAGAGAGCAAAGAACAATGTATTCTACTACTAAACACTAAGTAACACTAAAAATTACCAACAAATCTCAACTATAAGCTCAATCAAACATTAGCAACCATAAGAATCAAAATAGAAAATAGTCTAGAGGGTGATTATTTAAGCTAGTGCCAGAGCTACCACACTTATAAACTAATGCACCATAACTAACAAGGATAAGAACAAGCTACCAGAGAACAAGATAACCAAGTTTAAAGACCTAAATGACCATAAATGAAGTTGCAATGGAACAGATGAGCTGGTCAAATTGAACAACTGGTGCAGCAGGGTAGCAGATAAAAGGCTGATTTGCAGCCCTCAATTTGAAGCTACAAGTCAAATTCAAAATCCAAATAAGCTCAAACAAATCAAACTAGGACTACTAGCTATTCAATAACCTAAATTCAGATCAAGATGAGCTTATATGGAGCTTCTGAGATAGTTGATAAGGAGAGGCTTGTGGACAGTAGTGAGCTGATGTTGCAGGCCTAACACTCCTACTTGCAGATTATGATAATCTAACTAATTAAGCTTCTAATTCCTTATTAAGCTCGGTAACCTCAAGATAAAACTATAACCTACTAATCGACCTAACTACAACTAAAATGAAACTTATAAGAGCTAATGGCAAACTAATCAAAAGTGATGCTCAAGCTAAAACAACTGATGTGCAGAGTGTGTGGATTACTAACAAGATACTCAAAAGCTAATGAACAAGCTTACAAAACATGAATTCTAGAAGCTGGTACTACATGCTCTCATAGAAATCAAATGCCAACCCAAAATCTTAACTAGAATAACATAATTGTGATTGGGAATTAACTGAGGTAGAACAATAAATGAATGAGCAGGACAAATACATGAGCAAACAGCTCTCTTTGAGCATAATTTCAAACAAGCAAATGAAATTCAAATTATGAAATTCAACTTATGCAAATGGACTAATATGAGCTAAGTCTAACAACTAACATGCAACAAACCTCTAAAATGCACAATCAGTTAATATAGAAGTTAAATCTGAGAATATGATGCAAATTCTAAACAACTACTTAATTCTACTAAACAATGCTTCTAATCTACTTATTACATTACATGAAAACAGAATATAAATGTCCAAATGTCATATCAGTCATAAAAACGCAAAAGTGTTCTGAACCAAACACCCCTAACTACTAACTGATTAACACTACACTATCTATCTAGGTGGAATTTGGCTATTCTAATGATCCATAATCAACAGTTAACTGATATAGAATCTACAAAATTAGTAAACAACAACTTAAAACAACTCCAAATCAGATTCAATTTATACTAGTGGTAGCAAATTCTAGTAACCAATCTAAAAACTAACACTAAACTAGTACTACAATTATCAAACTAAATCAAATGAAATCAAACTGTGAAAAAAACTGAATTAATGGAACAGTAAAAAGCAAGTAATCATAGATAACAACTAGAGATAAACAGATTCAAATGGAACCTTGGAATGAAAAGCAATACTTACGAGAACATTTCACCTCAACTTGAACTATGAAACTGTAATTTCACTCTTACCAAAGCTAGGAAACTAAAAAAATGAGATTCAATCAACTCAAAATCAGCTTATATGAAAGCTATTTCAAAATTAGAAACTTATTTTTTATATTTTCTGATCTAATGAAACAATAGAATGAGATTAAGACTAAATTTCAATGAAAAGTAAATATTTGAAACTGAATTAAGCTATTGAAACAACTATTAAGCTAATAAGCAAAAATCAAAACTTTAACAAAATTGATTAAAAGAGAAATGATTGCATTCAAATAAAAGTGATACAATTGAAAAGTAAATGTTACACTAAAATTGAGAAGAAAATTTGGCAGAGTTTGGCTACTCCAAACTCCACACCACAAATCACTAGCCTAAGCCCTCTATTTATACTACAAGTGAGGAGAGAAGTATCCACGGATTGCCAACTTGGCAATCCGTGTGGTGTGCTTCTTCAAATTGTTTCTCAGCCCTCAAATCCATCCTCCAATCATTTCCTCATATATCCACCCTTGGATTAGATTTGGTGACGCGTTTCACCCAACCAATGGCTGCCACGTACCCATAAGTGTGTTTGTTTGAGTCTGACACCCTCTGACAAGGCCTGACAACCTTCTAGAAACGTATGATTTGACCCATATACCCTTAATCTCTATAATTTTGATGTCAACAGTAACTAGGGTTTATGTTAATTTGGGGGTTCTGGGAATTGGGGTAAAAAGGGCGCGTTTGTGATTTATTACTAGTAATTGACCAATATTTGACCATTGACCCAGGATATTAGCTTTGACCATGGGACTGCTTGGGCTTGGGTAAAGGAAAGGATGTTTGGGGTTTTGGATTATGAATTGGTTTGGACTTAAACTTGTAATATTTCTTTTCAGCTTTTTGTTGTGAATAAATCAAGGACCAATTATGTAATTTGCAAAATTCAAGGACCACTTCTGAACTTTTCCACAATATATCCAAGGGCTTCTTTTGACATCATCATAAACTTCAAGGACCATTGTTGACAATTTGAGCTCAAATTAAATCCACTTTGAAAAATGCTTCCCGGCCTAGGCTTTAAATGCTCTTTCCAAAATCTCGTGCTCGGTTTGTCCATTTTTGCATTTCTTTTGTCCTTTTCACAATATCCATTCCTGCACATTCAAAAACACTACATATTTGGCATAATTAGCTCGGTTTTTGGTTATTTTAGTCCGGTTTTGGTCTTATAAAAGGTGTGTAAATTAATACACACCAAGACTTTTACATAGGGTTAGTGGGTGTGTCCGACCATAGGTAGATGTTTTGTGCCTTCGCTACAGCCCATGATTGGTATCTAGTGAAATGGAATGTGTGGCTATGTGATTTGTATTATGGGAGCAGCAAATGGATGTGGGTCAGTTACGGTTCTATGGTTCTGCCATGCGTACTAATACATGGATAGGAAAGGTATAATCTACTTTTGATGTGGTATGGCTCTACAAAATGACAAGTAAGATTACATGGTGATTCTCTTGTTGACATTGTTGGCTATTCTTGTGCCTATTTTGTCCATGTTGCTGCAATTGTCAATGTACACAGGGGATCACTTTGTTTTGATGTACTATGTCTTGAGACGGTAGTAATAGTTCTAGTTTTTTTAGGTAAGATTTAGTTTTATGAGAAGGAGTTTTTGTTTGTTATGTTTATTTCTTTTGGGTCTCATCCTCTTTTAATTATCTTGTTTAATAGAGCTGGGGCGCCTTGTTTTGTAATTTGGTTTTTTTCCGAGGTTCTCTATAATATGTTGCATTTCTTAAAAAAAACACCCCCTTACTTACATTTTAATTTTGATTATAAGACATCTTTTTTGGGATTAGATAATTGTATCATATAACTTCTTGTTTTAAATGATTGTACATTAATGTGTGCAACTAAAAAAAATGTGCACATCATCTTTGTTTATAAATTTGTAATTTGACATAATAACTTTGGGAAGTTTGCAATTTATGCTACTTATTTATAACGATAAATTTGGTTGTCGCGTGTTGCGGCGGCCAGTATGGTGTTTCTTCTGACCTTTTTTCACTCTCTGGCGCATTGTAGCATTTTGTGGTAATGATATTAGTTCATATATTTTTGTATTTTAGATGACAACTAATAATATATAGTTTTGAGGTCTTATGCTGGTACAATTGTACCTTAAATACATTCAAAGAAGAAAAAAAGATTAGATTGTACATAATAATTGATTATGATACATAAAAAAGGACTAAATAAACTGCATTGTTGCAAGAACCGCATGACATGTCAAGAGTTAATTATTAAATTTACCGAACATCCAAGAACACATTCCACGTTCCCACATCAAAATATGATGAGAATGAATCGTCAACAACATCAAACCATCTATATTTCTCAATGAAAGACTCACGACGTGTTGTCGTTCACCAAAGACCTAACCATCTTCGTCTCTCACAAAATATCAAACATCAAACTATCTCGGTCTCTGACCAAAGCACCTCTATATCTCACTAAAGATAAAAATATCTATGTCTCTCAACAACATCAAACCATCTTAGTCTTCCATGAAAGATCAAATATTAGACCTTTATCTTCTTTTAACTTAAAATTCATAAGCACCTTCTGATTATTGTTGACTCAACATTGATTTCGTGCTTGAGTTGGAGGGCTCTACCACCATCCATCAAGTCAAGTAATTCGCTGTCAGAAATTCTTCCGCCGCCTATCTCATACCATACTTCTTCTTTCTCCGAATCGGTTCCTAGTGTCTGTCAATCAAGATTCGCCATCAAGGGGGATGACCCACTTTAGGTTAGGCCGGTCTCGTCATTCACGCAATTTACACCATATCGAAAAGAGATAGCATGAAGAACCACTTCCTCTTCCTCTTCTAGTGACTCCATCTAGGGAGAACCATCTCGGGTATCGCTACTGTAGCTGTAGTTTCATCTGGAACGCATTTGAATTTCTTGTGTAATGATTGTTGAGTTGTTTTATAACCATTGCAGAAGGCCCAGTCCTATATGATTCACATATTTCGAGCTATTCCAATGCTTTGTTCAAATCGCCTTGAGATTTAATGGCCTCAAAGGGTAAAGTTCTTCCCAAAGCAACGTAAGCTGAAAACATGAATAGAGATATAAGTAAAAAAATTTAAAAATATTGCAATTATAAAGATAATCGAAAAACGGCACTGAAGGACACTAAACGACAAAGATGATTGGATCCCTTATTTAGTTTATAGCATTTACGAAATTGGAAATCATATTTTTCATGACCTAAAAATAGAATGTTCAAAAAAGCTTGTATGATCACACATCATACTTTAAAAGATATCAAAAAGTAATTATACACATCACATAAAATCAGGACCCATGAACACATATCAAATTTTAAAGCGTACTAGGAAGCACTTATACAATGACAATACACATATTGTGACCACATGTCACACCCCCAAAATGGGGTCCAGCGGAAGCATACGTGTAGCTGGGGTGTAACTCAATCGGTATTACAACACTAGTACAAAAATGATTTTCACTTTAATCATTTAGAATAAAATCGTTTAATCAAAAATGTTGAATTTACGTCGTTAAAAGTAGTGCAGAAGTAGGCCCTTAAAATAGTTTAAAACGGTCCCCATATAAATAATCAGAGTCTTCTATGACCATGCCATGCCCTGCCAAAACCTCCTGTAGCGTGCCATAGATTAAAACCTGAAAATACATGCTAAAGTGTCAACACGAGGTTGGTGAGTTCATAGAGTTTGTTTAACAAATAAAGTTTATAGAAAAATGGTCACGCAGCAAAGGCATCGTAAATCCACTCAGTTACAAGTCCCGCCATAAGAGACTTGTAACCTGTGTGTTCACAACCCACTGCTAATATATATATAGTAAGATTAAACATGTATAAGTTCATCACAACAATTAAGCAATTAGTCGTGAGTCTACACTTCATCTCCGAAGACCTCACGTTTGTATGTATGTCTCAATGGTTGTGTCCAGCAACTTAATCTGGGGCCATTGGAAGTCTCAATGGTTGTGTCCAGCAACTTAATCTGGGGCCATTGGAAGTCTCAGTATGTATGTCTCAATGGTTGTGTCCAGCAACTTAATCTGGGGCCATTGGAAGTCTCAGTTGCTCAAGAATACACAATCACAGTTTAGTATAACACAGTTAAGTATAGCACAATCACGTATGTATGAAATCAAGTATAAAACAATCAAGTATAAATGTTTTGAGTATCAAGAAAGTATGTTTTGAGTATTTGTACAAGTAAGTAAGTAGTTGAGCATGTATCTTCCCCCAAAGAGTTAAAACAAGTATAAAAAGAGTAAAAGCGGGGCTATGACTCACCTGGTGCGATAGCTACGATGACAAAAGTGGATACACAGAAAATGAGGTTCGATCTCTAACCGCAACCTAATATGAATGATAGTGATCTACTTAGATCATGAAAGGATGTAATGAATGCACATGCACATGATACCTATACCACTCGTAACTTGGAAAATAATAGTTATTGTCAAAGTAAAGTATTTTCCATACTTAAGAGAAATAAGTCCAACTAGAATAATAAAAACTTGTCGTAATATATCGTATATAAAAACGTTAGTGTTATATTCCTCGTTTTGAAAACTTTAAGATATCGTCTAGTAGTCGCATAAATAAACCTTGAGTCGTACGTATTTCGTTAATTAAAAATAAACTCCTTGAATAAGAAATCTAGAAAATATATTATTTAGTACGTAGTTATATTATTTTCTAGTAGTGACTATATATATACATATATAGTTTTGACGATTTTAAAACATGTATAACTTGGTCGTTTTAAGCTCATTTTACTCGTTCTTTATATCCACGGATTCGTTTTAGTATATACTAATATATTTTCGATAGCTCGGTTCCTCTAGGTTACGTTTAACGCCTCTATTTGCCCTTCGAAAACTGTCAAACAGCATGCAGTTTTTCAGAAAATAGTTTTCGTCGTTAAATTCGGAAAATCATATCTCCTTCGTTATTAACTCGTTTTAATCCGTTCTTTCGCCCACGGCTTCGTTTTTGAAAGTATTTTCTAAATCTTTGTTCAAAAATATCCCCTGAGTTACTGAGTTTCCCACGTTTTCAAAATAAGGACAGTAGATATTTATATAGTTTCAAAAATCATTTTCCTAGTTTCAAACTTATTTCAACTTCGACCAAACCACTTTCAATCATCACAAATCTAGTCTAATCTTACCATACACCTTCTTAGGGTGTCATGGGTTCCTAAACATCATAAATCAAGTGGATCTAACAAGGATCTAACTATAATCCATTTCTAGAGTTCAAAAGTTAGATATATATATATATATATATATATATATATATATATATATATATATATATATATATATATATATATATATATATATATATATATATATATATATATATATATATAAATGAGTGGTATAACTAACATATGCATGTAGATCTTGAATGGAAACCATATGGATCTTGTATAAACTTGGAAAAATTATAAAAATGAGTTTGTTAACTTACTTGAAGGTTTAGGGAGTTTAGATGATGAAAACCTACTAATCCTTGAGTTTCTATTTCAAAACTCCAACAAGGATAACAAAATGAACTAGTTTATATCTTGATCTTTGAAAATTGTTGAATCTTGCTTCTTGGATCATCCTAGGCCGAGCACAACAAGAGAGAAAAGAGAGAAATATTGCTAGTTTGTGTGAAAATGATTAAGTGTAAAATGAGATGAAAATGGTAGAATATTTATGTATTAGACAATTGTTAGGTAAACATTAATGGGTGTTGGTGAAGTTAGCACATGAGAAGGCTAGGAGGGGGGGGGGGGCGGTCATGAAAGGAGGAAAAAGGGGGTTATGTTGGGTAATTATTTAGGGAGTTAGTGGTAAGATTGTGTAGTATTTGGTTAGTTTTAGGTGTAATCGGGTACCGGGTTTGCTAGAAATAAATTTTATTGAAGTTATTCGGGACATAATAAAGTCGTAAAAATTGTAAAAATATATCGGGTACAAGTACGGAGAGTTCGGGTGATTATTGTTTAATTTTTGTGAAAACCGTCGAAATTAAATTAAACGTACGATACGTAATAAATAAATTTCCAAAATACCGGGTAAATTAATATTAAAATTTTTATATTATTATTATGAGTATAAAAATATGTTAGGACCATAGTTGGGATTGTCGGATCAATTATTCAAAATAATAGTTCATAAGATAACGTTTATTAGGTAGATAACCGTACGTATACAGAAATGACACAACTCACGCATAAATGACAAATTTTCTCCGGGGTGAATAGTGTTTTATGAATAGTAAAAATTTTGAACGCTTCTCAAAATCACAAACTAACTCCGAAAAAGATGAATAGTAAAATGATGAATAGTGATCGATGAATAGTAACTGATGAATAGTAAATGTGAAAGTTCGGGAAAAGACCAAAATTTACGAGTTGTGACACCACATATTAGGAAGCACTTATACTATGACAATAAACTTTTTTATATGTATATATATAAACTATAGGACACCAATACAATTAGTTGATATTTTAAATCATGAAACAAATCGGGAACACAAATCGAAATTCTAATATCCATTGATATATCAGGCTAACACAATACGTATAAACAATTAAAAGTATATCATGCATTTTCATGCTTTATAAGAGTTCGCATAATTCTCATCTATTGAGGCTTGTGCAGTGGTTTCAGGCAACCCTTAAATTCCACGTGCTTAACGATTTTGTTCTAGTCAAAATACATTTGCATTGGATCAGGTATATAGTATAGCATTGGCTGAAAAAAAACTGTTGCATTTTATGTTAAACAGGTTTTTGCATAAGAGTATTCAAATATTCAATGGGATGATATAGTGAACTTGTTTCCCCTCCATCGTTTCCAAATGAAGTTGCTCCGTCTGAGCTCTCATATGTTGCGTTCTCTTCTTAAAGCACTGATAAAACTTCGAAATATATAAGGTCCGCAATCTATTTTTTTTTTTTGAAAAACCTGAGTGTTTGGTGGTCAAAACCCTCCTTCGAGGATCATATATAACCTTTATATCGATTTCCCGAATCCTTCTTACATAAACATTATTATATCTAATTAACATTTCATGTATACCCTAAATACAATATAGAACCATGTATTAATAATTGAACCAAGAGTAAGCATGGATCGGGTCAGATACTGTGACAACCCGCACTTTTTCAGGTTAATATTTACCTAATAACATGAATTTATTCAATTTGAATGCGTACATGCACGTTTAACTCACAACTGGGAGGTTATCCCGCATGCAACGTGAAACGTCATTGAACAAGTACCAACACTAGACTAAGTGTAGTCTAGTCACAATAAGTATATAACGAGCATTACATAAGTCATATGCATTTACATTCATTATTGTTACGTAAGACCATTAAATGCGTAAACCGGATAACGACATTTAACGTAAATTGGCATTATACAAAGTCAAGTCTACATAAAATATATGTTATATGACTATTTCAATCACAATTTATTAGTTTACACTTTTTATTTTTCAAGTTTTACTTAAAACGCACTCGTTACTCATTTATGACGTTTATACATGCAATAACCCACCCGACTCACCACCTTTACATCATATACGCACAATAACACTTACACATTACAAAAATCAAAATTTTCTCCCCTTTTATACGTAAAAATCCAACCTTCTATATATGGGTATGCAAACAATTCATTTCACCTCAAAACTACAACCATACTTTATGTATAGTAACCTACAAATCACAAGTCTTGAAAACCAAATCCCTCAACAGGGACGGAACCAAGGGGTGTCCCGGGGGTTCCGGGACACTCATGGATATTTGTGTCATAGTGTTAATTTTGTTAAAAAAACATCGATTTCTCTTAAATTCACCCGGTCCTTAAAAATTGTGTTTGCATTATTTTTTAGTTTATTCCAAATCACCTAGTCACACCGCGTCTTGGTTCCGTCCTTATCCCTCACCCATCCCCTCACTTGGAACGGATCGAAACACACCACAAGGAATATTTGGATACTCTTAACTTATCCAAATTATAAAACTTGGAATAAAAGTGTCAAACATGATTGTGAAAAACATGTTATACTAATATAGAAGGTGTTATACATTAAAACATACACTTTGTACAACTTTTGACCCATTTGATCTATTGGATATAAAGCATAATGATACGTGGGAATCGCACCAGGCTTTACCTCTCGAGGGATCTCGAGAAGCTTACAACCCCCACCAGGCAGTGTACCTGATCGTTGTAGTATAGTATAGTGACAAGTACCGGGGGATTGATCGTTCAACTCAAGAATAGTGTCGCTAGGATTAGAAAGTCTCCTAAATTAAGTCTAAAGGTGAAGGATGATTCTTTTTGTATTTTTATATTTTATTAAAGCAAGTAAAATCTCGGTTTTTGGAAGAGTGGGCGGAATTAGTTGCTAGCCAACTAACCCAAAGAACTACTAATGCAATGAAAATAAAATAACAGAAATGAGATAAAAGCTAATTAAATTAGTGGTGTAAACAATGATGGGGAAAGTTGTGTTTACTTAGGTTTCATTACTCCCTAGATATCTTTTACAGGTTGATAGCTTGTTACAATTGCATGGATGACGGATCATATTCATTAATACTAGTCGTCGGGTCGTGTCCAATATTCCTTAACTCTATAGGATCCTACTTCACTCCTATGTCGAGCCGTTAGAAGCTCCTAACATGGGATCATTAGAACTCTCCTACGTATTAAATACAACCAAAAATCATAGTACACCTTTGATCATGTTTCTTAAGTCGTTCAAGCATGTTACCAATGGAAGTCTGCCAGTTTTCTTAAGCCTAACATCGAATACAATCATCCGTAACAACTATAAACAAACAATCAACCCATAATCAACATCTAGGTTTCACTACATCTAAGCAAACACAAAAGAAATCTAGCTGAGCATGTTAAATTGAAGACAAGTGTAAGATATATTCAAACAGCACATAGACATATTGATTGAATTGAAAGAGTACTTATCTCAAATTGACATGAAAGGTTTCAAAGGGTAAAACCCTTGAAAAAGCTGTGAAAATCGGACTAGGGTTTTGCCTCAAAGTTGCACCCTCAAAGTTACACACTAATGAATGAAAATTGGAAAACTATATATAAATTTATAGGGTGACGGCGTCAAGAAGAAATCTGTGACGCCGTCAACTCGCCGCCCATAATGAAATCGGATTGCCTAGATCCACTTTTGACGCCGTCATGTGTAAAATTGTTCTGGGCCGTCACTAACATTTGGACCATGACGGCCTTGGGTGACGCCGTCATCTCCAATGTACAAAACACTCTGGACCGTCACATGTATCATCCACTTCCACCTCTTGTATTACTCTTGACGTCATCACTTGGAAACTCTTGACGTCGTCAGGTACTGTTCCCAATAAGGAAAATTAAGACTTTGCCGTTTTTTTCACTTTTATGCTCCAAAAACGTCCAAAATGCTTCCTTTTCCAGATTTCACCTCAAAAGTACCTAAAATGACAAAAGGAACGATTTAGGGCAATATTTGATCAAATAATCTCGACTTCGGGCTTAAATGACCCCTTAAAAACGGTTCATTTTCGCCTCATCACATAACCTTTTCATAAAGTAAATGTGTTATGATTGCCACCTCTCGTTATTACAAACTTAGAGAACTAAACAATGGATAACAAGAAATGCCACCTTAAATAAGTCTCCTCGCAAGCAAAACGATTACCACTGGCCACATGCCTACTATTATTCTCCTCATCATCATCATCATCATCATCGTCATTATCATAACTGTCATCATCCAATATATGTATCACGACTGGCTTTCGGATTTTTTCGGCATGTCTTGCAACTAAACAATCACTGCAGAAGTAGATCCTTAGTTAAAATTATTAGTAAGATATATTAATATAATGCAGACTTTCCAATTATACAAACTGGTTACAAGTTGTACCTTGAATGTTTTTTCGTAAACTGTAAAGGGGCTGCTGATATTTTTGAAGTTTGTTTTTTTAAAGGCATGATTGTTGAAGTTTGTGATCTATGGAATTAAGCTCTAATAAGAGTTCATCAAAACTCCAATCAATTTGCTGATCAGCTACAGTCCCGCCAACACGTTGGGGACAACGGAGTTCCAATTGTACACCACCTCCCCTAATCATTATAACATCAATAAACTAATGAGCCTCATTGACATATGTTCAATAAATGACATATGTTTTGCAGAACTTTAAACAGATTTCAACCGTTACAATATATGATGTTTGTTCTATTTATTTATTAGATTATAGATTTGCTCCCAATTAATCAGATGAATCAAATAGTGTCGGATAAAAGGACTTGCATGATTTAGGTAAGGAGTGAATCGATCGTCTATCTATCAAAGTACTTGATTCTCCTTTGCTGTATAGATATATGTGTGTATCTGTGCATAAAGCGTGAAAGTAAGCATTAGAATTACATCAAACTGTTGGAATATGTGAATCATAACAAATATATAAACATATAAACACATCAAGCACGCAGCGGAATAGGATCAAATACATGTAATTGAAATTAACCGAATTTAAATAAATGAGTACCTCTTTTGTGATTTCTAGCAAGAACAAGAAATCAATTGAATAAGAACTTATAAACCTTAATTAGGGTTTAATATGGATCGACTAAGGAATAGTCGAATGGGAAATCACAATGTCAGCAAAAGTATGCCAACACTTCGTTCTCGAACACACGTACTATTAGCGTTTCAATAAGAAAAGCTAGGTTCTTAATTCACGAGCAAGAACTACTAGTTGAGCCTTAGTTGATTTAATAAAATCGCTTATAGCTCAAGAAAGAAGAGGAGGAAGAGAAATTGGTTTGCTAATGAACCAATGAATGAATGAATGAATACATGGGGTCATGTATTTATACTAATTCAATCTTGGAGCTCAAGATAACAATCCCAATCCCTTTAGGATGTGGGTTCGGCCAAAACTTATCCCAAGGGGATATTCCAGATCCTTCTTAGCTACTATTTCACTCTTAGTCCTTCATCTTTAGTCTAACGGTCGTTAAGTACCGTTAAGTGTCTATTTCGTGAATTTAATAATTATTCGTAACTAAAACAATAATTATTAATTAATTGAAACTCATACGTAAAGTGTGCAATCCCGAAGTCTCGAGTTCGAGTCCGGACATATACATTAATTTTTATCCGTTACATTTAACACAAACTACAAACACTGACACACCTTAATTTCTGATATTTAATTTCTAACTAGAAAATGTATAATAAACGTTGAAATTGTACAATGACGCCAACAAAACATCAACGAAAAAACAAAAACACCTCTCCCTCCCATTTTTCACATCTTTGGCCGCTCCTTCAAAACATCAACATAATAACTTCTTCGCAATACATTCCTATATCTATAATTCTCTATTGTAACCGAGGTTTCACCAAATTCTTATAAAACTCAACAACACATCTAAATAACAAAATAACCTAAAAAAAACTCAACAATACTCCTATCGAACCTAAAACGAAACATCTCTATTTCTCCTGAAATATAAAACCTTCCAAATCTAAATTCGACCACCACACCTATCACACAACTAGCTAAAAACTTATTCCATGCACATTCTGCTTTTATTGACGCTCCTAACAAACCCTAAACCGAAAACATCTATTTTTCCTTAAATATAAACCTCCCAATTCTAACCTCGACCACCACACCTATCATGCCCCTAGCTAACAAGCGCCATTATTCAAGCTTAAATAAATTCACATACATATAAAAACCACATTCTCATAACCAAATCAGATAATGTACCAAATACATGTTCAATCAAATTCAGTTGATCATCACTGGTTAGTTGTACAGTACAAGTAGCTAACGGCTAACGCATGTTCTTCTATAAATATTATGTAAATATGTAAATATAAAATCATTTATAAAACTAAACTATTTTGTTTAAGAAAAAAAATGCAAACAAGCAAAAGTGTAAGGTAATAATGTGATAATTTATTTGCAATTGTGTAGTTATACCAAAAATCAACACAACAACAACAACAACAAAACCCATTCCCGCCGAGGTAGGGTATGGGGGAGGTATAATGTAGACAGATCCTACCCCTACCCAGGATAAACCCGGGAGTATGGAGACTGCTTCCAACGAGACCTCCGGCAAAAGGAAGTGTAGGATATTCATAATTGTAACATGTATGGTTATTGTGATTATGATTCGAATTAATAGAAGAAAAGTAGAGAGAGGAAGAGAGTTGGGAGAATTCCTAGAGAGAGAAAGAGATGAGAGAAAAGTGAGAAGGTTAGATTGAAATGAAAGGAAGTTCCAACCCTCTCCCTTGGGTGGGAGATGGTATATATACTACAACTACTTGTGCTTCATGAAACGAGTTGTAGAGTGAGCTGACAGTGGGTAAAGACCCGAACCACTCTACGAATACTATTTACATATTAACCTACTATTAACTAAATATTAAACTAACTACGAGCTATCATAATGCTATTACATCATTCGGGTGACCGAGTCTTCCATAGGAATATTTTTATTCCTAACAATCTCCCCCTAAGCGAGGTCACCTTAGAAATTAAGATCTTGTTCTTTAAGCATTCTTTTGATCATGTAACTCGTAGGTTCTGATTCTTTACTTTTGAGCTCACTTTGTACATCAAGCAACGATCTTGTGATTTGTGGTTCCTTTGGCATAAGTGTGATCTTTGAGCTTTCTTTGAGATCATCAGCAACCGTAAATCTCCAAGCTCATTGATGAGTGCGCAAACACTCATCATTTTTATCGTATTTAAACTGCCAAAACATACAAAAACAATCAAAAAATCATCAAAATACTGAAATTATCCCAGGGATTGTGTTTTATGTGTTTTAAATGCAAAATGAGCAAAAACAAATGAAAAACGATCAAAGTTTGCAATATTGGCAGTTTCAGTCCCCCAAGTTTCAAAATTTGTCAAAAATAGTCCCTATGCATTTATTTTGAAAGAAAAGTCAACCCAAGTCCTTAAAAAATCAAAAGTTATCAAAAATGGACTTTGGGTGAAAAGTTTGGAAAATTTACATGATTGGTCCCTGGAGTTTGGAAATTTGCAGAAATAGTCCCTGGGAATTTTGAAAAGTAAAAAAATTGCAAAAATTGGTTTTTGGATTATTAAACTTTGCATTTTTGGTCCTTGGTGATACTTTGGGGAGAATTACATTTTCAGTCCCTTGGTTTTGATAAATTGTAAAAATGGTCCTTGTGTACACTACTTAACCATCCGGACCCTTAATAATTTTTACAACCCAAAACCAAATCCAACCCCAATCCACCAGGCCCACTCCATCCTTATAACTCCAGCCCATTCCCACCCTCAGCCCACCTCACTCAAAAATATTACCCCGTTTTCCCCCTTGGTCAAAATAAGTCAACAAACAAACACCTTCTCCCACCCAGCCTGTAACACCAACCCAACACACAACCCCCCTCCTCCACCTCAGCATCCATGCCCTGTCTCATTGACTATCCACCAAACTCCAAATAACATTTATTGCTTCTCCAAGTCTTCCAAGTTACCAGAGGGCAGTTGTAGAATTTTTGGGCGCCAAGTCATTTTCAAAGGCTAGGATTAAAGCCAGTCATCCAACGGCTTATAATCCAAGTGGGAAATGCTCAGTGGGTCAAATAGACCCTAGAACCTGCTACAAATAGAAAAAGAAGGAGGAGAGCATCTATCTGGTTTTTTAACTTCTAAGTTTTAGTCGAATGTTGTAAGTTTAGCTTTCTAGTGTAATTTTCAAATTCAAATGTATTGTACTAAGTTTCTCTAGTGTATTTGGAACCTTTTTCATCAATAAATTGTGGTTTTTCCTTGAAATTCAAATCTGTGCAATTTTCATGTTTTCTCAAAATCACCATTTTCATTTAATATTGTTATGAGTTGTTATTATGAACTGAAAAAGGTTAGTTTAGCTCCCAAATAGCTTATTCAAGCTAGTAGTTACTTTGAAACTTGGTTTAGTATAAAAAACAAAAAATAACAAAAAATAAAAATAAATCCAGAAAAATTCAAGAATAAAGAAGAAAGGGAAGAAGAGATGGTTTGGAGCTGAGCTTGGATTGAAATTGGGTAATAGAGCTCTGTGGAGAGCAATAGGAGTGTTCATTGGGTCCATGGTTCTTAATTTTCTACTTGGAAGCATTTTGTAAGCAAAAATCTCATTCTTGTCTTTTCATTTTATCTTTGATGTTTAGCTGTCCTTCCAGTGTTTTGTGATCAGTTAGGATAGTTTAGTAGTAATCTTGCTTAATCTTGAGTTTTTGTTCATTAGATTTGATTATAACTTGTGTTAAGTTTGAAACTGCCAATCTTAGTATAATAGTAGTTCTTAGGTATTAGTTGTAATTGATGGTATTTGTATGCTCATATAAGCTTGTTACAACATCTTATGTCCCTGTGCATCAGTTGATTGGTTCAAAATTGTGATTTCCTTTGCAAAACCTTCAAATCAGTTAGTATATAGGGTGTTTGGAACAAGCTTGTTAGCTAAGATCTTGTTGTTATTTGTTGTTTATTTTGGTTTCACTAGACTGCTGTAGTGTGATATAGGTCAAGTAGAGCATAAAATCTTGGTCTCATATACCCCAAAGTCAAAATCACAAAAATCTTACCCACACAGTTAACTGTGTGGGTTTTGGAGTCCAAAAAACCTTCACATTGGTTTGAAAGTTGTTGATTTACATTAGTTTAACTTTATTTAAGCTTATCAGTGTATTTTAAGTCCTTAAATTGAGATTGAACTTCACATAAGTCAATTTAGCAATTTTTCATAAAAAGTCAAAATGTGTTCATCTCAGTTTTTCTCAAAATGGCCTGAGATTTATTGATTTATTGATATATATCAGTAGAACTTGAGATTCCCATGTTGGTTACATTTTTTTGAATTTTATTTGTTGGCTAAAACACCCTTGTAACACACCTGCAGGGCAACCATCTACCTTGTGCATTCAGCAGACCCTCAACCCACCCACCTTTGGTGGTTGTTTGTGGCCACCCCAGTGGGTCCCACACTCCACTCTTAGGTTTTCCCAACCCCCCTCCTACCAGGGTTCAAAAGTTGACCCTTAGTTTGACCATAGGACCAGTGGACCCCACTTGGTTTTGCCTCACAAAGTTGTCCCATTTCTGTCACAGATTCCATAATAAGCAAGTGCTTATTTAAGTTTTGTGGCTTATTCAAGCTGCTTATTTGGTTGAAACTTACTCAAACATGTTCATGTAACTTAGAGAAACCAACTTTTACTATTGTGGACCCCACCTTATTCCATTTGAGCTTAATTCCATTTTCGGTCAACAAAAGTCAACTGTTGGACAAATAAGCACTCAAAGTGCTTATTTCTGTGTTATATAAAAAGTGTCTTCATAAAAAGTGTTAGTTTTTAGTGTAAAATTAGTTTGGAAAAAGAAAAAACTCAAAAAACCAACTTTAATTATAGTGATAGCTTCTATTTAATAGAAATTATCATTTTAATTTTCTTTTTAGCTTATTTATAAGCAATATATCATTCTTATATTTTTATTAATTCTCTTTTAGGTTAAAGTAATTCTAGAAATTTTTCCAGATTTTTCTTTTGTCTTTTAGTGGTATTTAGAATTAATTTTAGTTTAATTAATTAATAATTAATATTAATTAATTAAATAGCATAATTAGATTTTATAAAGTACAACCTAGTTTTTATAGTTTTTCTAGATTTTATATAAGTTAAAACATTTTTATAAATTTTTCTAGAATTTATACTGTTCATTTTATATTTTTTATAATATAAATAGTTTAATTGGTAATTAATTAATAATTAAATTAATAATTATTAAATTAGTTTAAAAATACATAAAATCAACTTTTTATAATTTTTTAGGATTCCAATGATGGTTAATTAGATTTTTAAAATTTTTCTTAATTTTCTAAGCCTTTTTAGTATTTTTAATAATTCTAATTAGTTTAATTAGTTAACAAATAGATAATTAGTAATTAATTAATAATAAATAATTAAATAGTGTAAAAACAATTTTTCTTTTTCTTAAAATTTTTTTTATTTGTTAGGATTGTAAAAATAATAATTTTACACTTGTAACCTTTTCCGTCCATCAGTTGTACTTTCTGTTTCGTTTGTCTGCGTACGTTTTTAATTAAAACGTACGTTTTTAGGTTTTAGCTCAAATCTTCTTAATCTCAATTCCCGTAATCAATCATGTAGCTTTCCTAAGCTATATCTGTTAATAATTTCCAAATAATTATCACAACCCTTTTCTGTGAATAATCACCCGATCACAAGTACGCTAAAGCACAATCCACACCTCGTCGGGACATAACGACCTGGTGATACCCTTTATTACCCGAAAGCATTGGTCTAGGTAGTTTGACTTTGTTGACCATTGACTTGGTTAATTTAAGTTGACTGTTTAGCTCCAATCAATTTTTGGCGCCGCTGCCGGGGAGGTGTGCGCGTTTCTATATCGTCATTTGAGATTAGTGTTACTTCACCACAATCACTGTACAAATACCACCACTTTTGTAAATTTTAAATCAAAACATAAAAAAAAAAAAAAAAAAAAAAAAAAAAAAAAAAAAAAAAAAAAAAAATCATTAACACTTTTCCTAAAGTGTTAAAACACCAAAAAAAACTAAAAACAACAAAACAGATCGTAACGTTTTCTGAGTCGGTTTTCTTTTAAGGTGATTCTTAAAAAGAAACGATTTTAGATTACGAGACGATACCAAAAATATTGTCCAAAAGTTTTTAAACCCATACACAAAACACAAAAACATCCGTCTTTTCTTGTGAATAATAATAAATACATAAAAACCAACCGTCGCAAACCAAGACAGAACACCTACCAACTGGGGGTGTGAACATAATAAGTTCCCAAACCAAAGGTATAAAACTTGCCTTTGTATCCTTGTGAGTGGTGTACCTTTCTTAAAGAAGCCACTTGCTTGTGATTATTGGTTTAAGTTCACTGTGGATTTGCCTCGATTTTGTTTTGATTGGTTTTATCTCTAGTGCATGCGCACTCGTTCTTCAAGGTCCACGAGCCCATTACGTGAGCTTGTTCGGAAACCTCGAAGACCTCGTCGACGTTCAGCACCAACAGTCGGATCTGAGATCCGTACTGTTGCCATACCCACTGTCACCATGGCGGAAGACCGCCCCATGTGTGAGCTTCTCCAAGCACCCATCGAGGATTACGGAGATGCCATTATTGTTCCAACCATCTTGGCTGATAATTTCGAGCTCAAGACCGGGTTACTCAATCTTGTAACCTCAAGTCAATTTTACGGTTTTGAGAGGGACGATCCTCATGCCACATTCGATAGTTCAATAAAATCACATCGACCATCAAATACAAGAATGTCCCTTGTGAAACAATAAAACTTCTTCTCTTCCCATTCTCCTTGGAGGGGCAAGCCCGGATTTGGCTTGAAAAACAACCTCCTCGATCTATTGAGACATGGGAAGATCTTGTCAAAAAATTTGTGAATGAATTCTTCCCACCTTCCAAGACTACGAGTCTTAAGAACGAAATCACCAAGTTCACTCAAAAATATGATGAATCTTTTGGTGAAGCGTGGGATCGTTTCAAAGAATTACTTCACAAGTGTCCACATCATGGTTTCTCTGAGTTGATGCAACTCGATACTTTTTACAATGGCGTGAGCCAATCTGATCAGGATTCTCTCAATGCCTCCGCGGGAGGTAATTTCTTGAGTAGAACCACAAAAGAAGCTTTGCAAATCATAGAAAACAAGTCCAAGGTCCGCTCTACACGAAGCAAACCGATTGTTTCTCAAATCAATGCGGGTCCTTCCACTTCATCTTCTGTGAGTCAATCTAGCACGGATGCAAAGATTGACAAGCTCACTGAAGCGATCCAAGCTTTGGTTCTCGCCCAAAAAAAGAAAATTTCATTTCCACAAAATTCTCCACCTCCTGAGGTTAAAAAAGTGGAAGTCTGTGTAACTTGTGGTGGGCCGCATGCCTACTACAATTGCACAGCTACTGATGGTACTCCATATGAAGCTCATGCTGAAGCCGGGTCCCAAAATCAAGGAGGCAATCAATATCGCCCTCCTATGGACCCTAGCTATCGTCCTCATCATCATTATCCTGGACCTCCCGGTTTTAATCAAAACCAAAATGTCCAAAACCGTGGCCAAAATCAAAATAGAGTGAACCAAGGTTTTCAAAACCAAGGTAACTTCAATCAGGGTCATGGTTTTCACAATCAAAACCAAGGGTTCCAAAATCAAGGTTTCCAACATCAAAATCAAGGAAACTTTAACCGGAACCAAGGTCAGGGTAATTTCAATCCGGGATATTTTCATGGAAACAACAACCCTCATCAGGGTAATTTTCAAAATCAAGGTCCCAATCCGAACAATCGAGCTCTAAATATTCCTAATCCGAATCAAGCCATTGTTCCAACCGGGCCTTCATCTGACAAGTTGTTAAAACAATTCATGAAGTCCCAAGAAGAGTTGAACAAGTTGCTGGTCAGCCAGATTTCTGACATCAAGAAGTCTTTAAATGATCGACCCTCGGGCTCAGGTACTACTTTACCGAGCAACACGATCGCTAACCCGAGGGGCGATGCTAAGGCGATCACAACACGAAGTGGTGCTTCATATGATGAACCCGCGATTCCTACTACCTCTTCTTCCTCTCCTCCAAAGGTAGTGAAACGTGAACCTGAGGTGACAAAGGACAAGGTGCAAACTCCTAGCCCACGAAGTACAACACACGTCCAACCTCATGTTATTCCTGAACCCAGATGTAAGCCTGGAGTTGTCTTTGAACCACCAGAAACTCCAGTGGACAACCCTAAATCCAAAACTTCTATTCCTTATCCATCACGTCTCAGTGAACAAAAGCTCCGCGAAAAAGCTAATCACCAAATGGATAAATTTTTCCAAATCTTCCAAGATTTGCATTTTGATATCAGCTTCGCGGACGCTATTCTCTTGATGCCCAAGTTTGCATCGACAATCAAAAATCTGTTGAGTAATAAAGAGAAACTCTTTGAGATGGCAAGAACTCCTCTGAATGAGAACTGCTCAGCAGTTCTTTGAAAAAGCTTCCTGAAAAGCTTGGAGATCTCGGGAAATTTCTAATTCCTTGTACTTTCCCGGGTATGGTTGAATGCTTCGCCTTGGCCGATCTAGGTGCTAGCATTAACCTGATGCCATATTCTGTGTGGAAGAAACTCTCTCTTCCCGAACTTACCCCCACGTGCATGACTTTAGAGCTTGCCGATCGCTCGATTTCTTGTCCCATTGGCATTGCCGAGGACGTATTCGTTAAAGTGGGGAAGTTCCATTTTCTGGCAGATTTTGTGATTGTTGACTTTGATGCCGATTCTAGGGTCCCTCTCATTCTTGGAAGGGGATTCCTTAGAACTGGGCGAGCTCTTATCGATGTATTTGAGCATGAGATCACATTACGTGTTGGAACGGAAGCCATAACCTTCAACCTAAATCAAACTTCGAGATACTCCTCCAATTATGACTGTGAATCGGTGAATCAAATTGATAAGAACTTGAGATTCCCATGTTGGCTACATTTTTGTGAATTTTATTTGTTGGCTAAAACACCCTTGTAACACACCTGCAGGGCAACCATCTGCCTTGTGCATTCAGCAGACCCTCAACCCACCCATCTTTGGTGGTTGTTTGTGGCCACCCCAGTGGGTCCCACACTCCACTCTTGGGTTTTCCCAACCCCCTCCTACCAGGGTTCAAAAGTTGACCCTTAGTTTGACCATAGGACCAGTGGACCCCACTTGGTTTTGCCTCACAAAGTTGTCCCATTTCTGTCACAGATTCCATAATAAGCAAGTACTTATTTAAGTTTTGTGGCTTATTCAAGTTGCTTATTTGGTTGAAACTTACTCAAACATGTTCATGTAACTCAGAGAAACCAACTTTTACCATTGTGGACCCCACCTTATTCCATTTGAGCTTAATTCCATTTTCAGTCAACAAAAGTCAACTGTTGGACAAATAAGCACTCAAAGTGCTTATTTCTGTGTTATATAAAAAGTGTCTTCATAAAAAGTGTTAGTTTTTAGTGTAAAATTAGTTTGGAAAAAGAAAAAACTCAAAAAACCAATTTTAATTATAGTGATAGCTTCTATTTAATAGAAATTATCATTTTAATTTTCTTTTTAGCTTATTTATAAGAAATATATCATTCTTATATTTTTATTAATTCTCTTTTAGGTTAAAGTAATTCTAGAAATTTTTCCAGATTTTTCTTTTGTCTTTTAGTGGTTTTTAGAATTAATTTTAGTTTAATTAATTAATAATTAATATTAAGTAATTAAATAGCATAATTAGATTTTATAAAGTACAACCTAGTTTTTATAATTTTTCTAGCTTTTATATAAGTTAAAACATTTTTATAAATTTTTCTAGAATTTATACTGTTCATTTTATATTTTTTATAATATAAATAGTTTAATTGGTAATTAATTAATAATTAGATTAATAATTAGTAAATTAGTTTAAAAATACATAAAACCAACTTTTTATAATTTTTTAGGATTCCTATGATGGTTAATTAGATTTGTAAAAATTTTCTTAATTTTCTAAGCCTTTTTAGTATTTTTAATAATTCTAATTAGTTTAATTAGTTAACAAATAGATAATTAGTAATTAATTAATAATAAATAATTAAATAGTTTAAAAACAATTTTTCTTTTTCTTAAAATTTTCTTTATTTGTTAGGATTGTAAAAATATTAATTTTACACTTGTAACCTTTTCCGTCCATCAGTTGTACTTTCTGTTTCGTTCATCTGCGTACGTTTTTAATTAAAACGTACGTTTTTAGGTTTTAGCTCAAATCTTCTTAATCTCAATTCCCGTAATCAATCACGTAGCTTTCCTAAGCTATATCTGTTAATAATTTCCAAATAATTATCACATCCCTTTTCTGTGAATAATCACCCGATCACAAATACGCTAAAGCACAATCCACACCTTGTCGGGACATAACGACCTGGTGATACCCTTTATTACCCGGAAGCATTGGTCTAGGTAGTTTGAATTTGTTGACCATTTACTTGGTCAATTTAAGTTGACTGTTTAGCTCCAATCACTCATCATTAGTCGTATTGCCTTCATGTGGTGTAGTGACTATTGGACCGTCATACTCACACTCTTCTGGATTAGGAGACTTTTCATCAGAGTTACAGAAATGTTGTAGTTAGTCTCTTCAACTTTCATTATTGCAAGTCTCTAGACAGATATGATCTTCATTCAGAATGAGTAGTCAGTGTGAGCATGAGGTATGGAATAACACGATTCAGCTGGAGTTGGGTATCACCTAAAACAGTTAGCAATAAAGATAAAGAACGAATATGGCTTAGTCATTCGTTCTGCGAGGACAGACTACCCTCCGGTTCTGTGAGAACCGACCTGTGATCAGGTAGAGTCTCTGTTAAAGAAGACTCTCCTTGACAGGAATTTCCAGCTTGTAGTAATGAATCTTCCAAAGAATCCACTTTGGAATCTTCATACTAAGCATGTTCTCATACCGGAACGTCTCAAAGCAGACAGCACGATAGAGTGAATCAGTGAATTGATATTCTTTGATTGATGAGAAATAGATTTATAGAAATCACTCGCGTGTCTCTTAATAAACATTTTTTAGACACGACGAGAGTTTTATACTATGAATCACATTTCCATCAAAAATACTTTTGTTTGAAAGATTGTACACAATCAATGTGCTCGAAAATTAGTTTGTGAGCATATTGAAAGGTTTTTGCAAAAGTATCCGTCAATCCATTTCCTGGAACAAGATTGATTCAAAGTTGAATCGCCCTATCGTTGCTTTCCAGTTGTCACTTGATCATTGATCCAAGATAGATCTCACATGTCACCTACCAAGAGCTTGAATGATGTTCACTCTAGAAGGATTTCCATCTTCATCGTGAATATTTTCATATCACTCGGATGTTCTGGCAATACCACAAGGATAATGCGTAGGAGTCTAAATGTTTTATCTTACTTTCCACATTGTGTGAAACAATAAGCATACTGGAAGTGTGTCCTAGTGAGATTTATGGATGATCTCTTTGGCTTTATACTCAATAGTGTGTTTTGATTCGCTCCTGGAGACTGGGGAGGCGTCTCCTGTTTAGGTATCAACATCGCAATGAGCGGTCGATACATTGCACAGGGTTCCCCGTGAGATTGAAACAAGCTCTTTTAAGAGAACTTGAGTGGTTGGGAAGTTTAGTGCAGTGCGTCACTGGGTCCATGACGTCTTGTCTTCAATACCGGTGTTACCTTAGTAACCGCCAGTAGCTTATGAATTGAACCCGGTTTCTGCCCTAAGGTTTAATATATGGAGGGCTATTTCTTTTCACCCTTTCTCATTTCATTCTTCAACCCCTTCAGTTCTTACTGAGACTTCATCACTAGAACCTTGTTGGGTTTGTTCCGATCCTAGCTCTATCTCAGTCGGCACTCTTCCCTATCTCACTTTTCTCCTTTTTTCAATCATTCCTAAGGACTTCTGATCTATCTAGAGGATTGTCCCTGGGAAGATCCTTCCGGTTCTGGTTGATCATGGGAACTCATACCTAACCTTAACCATCCTTATAACTCCATGCATTAATGTAAATGGTCGGTCTTTGGTATTATTCCACAAACGCCTTTTGCTCCCCCTTAATATGTGCATCGGTATTCGTAAGAGTTTAGCACATATGTGGGAGCCTGTTATTGAGTCCAAAAGATCACATTTTGATTATCAGATTTCATATTTAAATCACATTCTCTCCCCAGATCAAAATTTTCAAATCTTTTTAAATTTTTGATCTCAATTGATTTAAATAAGTTAGAAAACATTTGGGAGAGAAATGCGGTCAGTTTTAATATTTTCTGGTAAAAGGAACTTTTTCTACTCCCCCTCAATTTGTGAGGGAGGTTATTATGTGTCAGAATTGATGAGTTTACAACAGATTTAAAGTTTTAGCGAAAAACTCTTTGAAGAGTTATCATACTGACACATAACCATCACAAGATGTATTATTGCTTATTATGTACAAAGTGGAGAGTTCTGATGATACATAAAATTTTGAAAATCACTCTCCCCCTCAATCAATGACGGATGTTAAAACTTTAAAAGAAAGTTATGTCATTGATTGAGTGATAAATTTTATGAAAATTTGAGTTCAGATTGATTTCCAAGCAAAAATTCATGGTACCACCAAGTTTTACACAAATACTTTCCGGAAAAATCATGGAAGGGAAAGTATTGGTGATAAAAAGAAGATTTCTCTTCTTAAACAAGAAATGATGCACTGAAGCGTACATCAGATCGAGGATGCACGAATATAAAGTAATCCACGCTCGGATGAACGACACCCTTTGCTAGGAACAACCGTCTTTTTGGCGACGTGTTTTTCTCATTTTGAAAACCGGTTGCTATCTGAAGTAATAGCAAGCCATAATTTTGAAGTCCGGGTTACAACCTGAATTGACTGCAAGCCATAATTTTAAGTTTGGGCTGCAGTCTGAAATAACTGCAAGCCATTTAGGCATGTTTTGAAAAATCTTTTGAACTTCTGTTCGAACTTCATTTAAAGACCCGTGTCATTATTGAATGACATTTCTATGTCCGTAAATGTTATCGATGCCAGAAGACATGCCTAAAAAAACTATTTTTGGTATTTTCTAGTTTTCTGATTTTTTATGGGTTTTATGATTTTTTATATATCTATTTACAATTTAGTATAATATATGTACAAAGGATACAAATTAGTTTAAGAAGATGTTGACATGAGTACCAAAATGAAAGTATCGTTCAGCTCGTTGTAGAGGTCAGTAGTCAACATCTCTTAAACTTTCACCACCAAAGCTTTCGAGGTTCCTGAATACTCGTCCGATGCCATAGTAGCCATGATATAATCTTAAACGGGATTTTACAACTCTTGTGACTTAAACTGAGAGATCGAATCCTTCCCGGGATTTTACTAAAGTCAACAAAAGAAACCGAAAGATGTAATATGCGAGTTAGACTTAGGGAGAGATCTTGGATAAGTGACAATTAGCACTAAGTGTCAAGTTGTGACAAGTCAAGTTACGATAGATCCGATCGTAATAAGTCAAGTTGTAAAGATTAACTCACAACGTCAAATTACAATCAGACTAATCGAAACGACTTAAGTCACAACAATTTACCAAACACAAGTAGTTAACAAATCACTAGACTCTCACAACTGAGTTAGCTAGACACCACCAAATCGCTGAGTTTTAGCCTCCTCAATGTGAAGCTTTGGTAGCTTCCCCCCAAACCGACAATCATCTTCATGAGACCACTTCCCCAAGTAGTTGAAGTGATGCAAAAAGTCTCATTGTATGACGCTAAAAAACCCAAAGAAAATGATAGCACCGAAGTAACAAGGTGAACCATGGATCATCTCTGCGGTTATCAATCCCGAAATGTATAATGAAGCCCGATCACATGACCCTTTTGTACATCCCCAATGTACACATTACTTTATGGTTTGGAGCAGTTGTCTATTCGGGGGAATAAGATATCAACATCTTCATTTCACCAAATGCTTTCCAGTTAACTTACACATACCAACTCAATCCATATTGTATGCATGTATCCAACACAAGAAGAAAACGATGACACCAAAGTAACATGTTGAAGCACTAACCCTCTCTGCGGATATCAACTCTGGAGTAAGTGATTAAGCCCGATCGCGTGAACCTGTTGTACGCCCCTGATGTACACTTATCTCTCCCTTGATTGTTGCGATCTCATCAGAAGCAGCATAACATTGTGTACATGAAGCATTAACCAGAAGCACTTTACCATAAACCATATTAGCTCGTATGAAGATGTCGATAAGCAATATCATCTCACACACCAACTGTTCTTCTCATATTTCTTCCCACTGAAGGCAGAAGTAATACATACCACAAGTATCAGAAGACCACTTCCCCCACGTAGTTGGAATGATACACCAAACGCAACGAGTTAATACACTGATATTCTCTACAGTTATGACATTTGTCTTCCCGGGATAACTTCAATTAAGAAGAAGAATTAAGTTCATCACATGTACTCATTATGCATTTAGATGTATGTCTCCTTCCCCTTGCTGGTTTTGATACCTTAGAATCAGCAACACATTTTCTTGAAATCTTGTGAGAAGAAAAAAAGTTGCTTAAATGGATCTGGTGAGAATCTCTCTGACTATCTTTACCACCCCTTATGTAGGCTATTTGAAGTGACCACTGATGAAGTAAACCCAATATACCAAACTTGAAACTGAAGTAGAATTCCCCGTTCTTGTGACTTAAGCTTGAACTAATGTGTGACTAAGAACGGTGTAGAGAGTTCGTACAACATCAAATCCCTAAGTACTCTATACTCTTCAACCAACCAACCATCAAGTATAAGACGTACATCACCTCTTGACTACCGACAACTACGAATGAGTTGTGACACTCCTTAAAGTGATAGTTATTTTGTGGTAATAAAAATGAAGAAACACCAAAATAACTAGATATCCAAGTCTTCGTCATTGCAAAGTGGTATGTGTTAATTAACATACCTTTTCATAGCCAAAAGTGGACCCAAATAGACTAATTTTGCTAACAATATGCCAAAGAATGTGTATTTTTATGTTTGTGTATGTGCAGGTACGGATATGTGAAAAAGGGACAAAAACAAGCCAAAAACCGACAAAAACGAGCACGAGATTCGAAAAAGGTAAAAAGCCGAAGCCGAGGAAGAAATTTATCTAAGAAAAGCCCAAAATGACAAAAGTAATCCTTAGAGATTCAGAGAATAAAAAAAGAGACTCTTAGTTAAAATATGAAGATCGTTACAATAATGGCCCTCCAAGTTTCAGCAAGTTGTCAACTTTGGTCCTTTGAAGAACTTTGGAAGAAAAGTCAACTCAATTCCTCCAAGTTACAAGATCGTTACGTGTAGTATTTAGTTGCATTTGTAGCGTTTTAATATGTTTTAAGTAGTTTTTTCATGTTTTGTAAAGGTCTAGGGGCTAATCTTGCAACTATGCCAAAGATTAGAGAAGCCTTAGCCCCTAGCCTATAAATACCCCTTAAACACCAACTTTGAGAGGTTGGTTGTTGAGGGTTGGTCCTCTTAGTAGTAGGAGTAGTATAGTTTTATTTTTATGAAGTCATTTTTTATGCTACTTTCTCTCTTTAGCTTTATCTTTCTAAAAATCTTTAATTTTTAGTTGTTAAAATCTTGTTTTTATTGGTGGGAATTAAAGTTTATGGTTAAACTAGGTTGTTTAGTAATAAATTTGGTGAAAAACATTAGTTTTTAGGCTTTATTTTGAAACAAAATAGTGTTTTGTTATGGTTTTATCGAGTTAGGATAATAAAAAAAAAATTAATATATCGAGTTTGGAAGTTTATAACAATTGTCGAGTTACAGATTTTTGGTTAAGGACCTATTTGCAAAAAAATAAAAAACTTTTCGAGTTAGGATTTTTAACTTTTCGAGTTAGGATTTTTTTTTTTTATATATTTCCGAGTTAGAGATTCTTGACTAGGGACTAAAATGCAAACTCAAGATTTTAAGATTAAAGTTAAGAAAACTTTCGAGTTTGAGATTTTAAGAAAACTTTCGAGTTTGACTTTTCTTATGCATACCGAGTTTGAGTTTTTGAAACATACCGAGTTTGATTTTTTGTACTATCGAGTTTGAGTTTTATTTTATTACCGAGTTTCGTTTTCGACTTAGGACCAATTTGCAATTTTTGATTATCGAGTTTGAGTTTTATTTTATTTTACCGAGTTTGATTTTTTTTTTTACTTTTTATTTTTTTTTATTTATTTTTTTTATCGAGTATTTATTTTACCTAGTTTCATTTCTTTTGGCGAGTTCAGCCAAGATTATCGAGTTAGATAATCTATACCTCATCGTTTATCGAGTGAGGTTCTCTTATGCTTTATGCTAAGGCGAAACTCTGTCGAATTTTATTTTGGCTTATCTAGTTTTTTTTCTTTTATCGAGTCTTTTTCTTTTATCAAGTAAATTTATTTTATTACTATGAGTTTCGAGTAGTTTATTAGTGTTTGCTTGGTGGCACGAGTTTGTGAGTTAAGTGTGGATTACTTAAAAGGGGTCGTGATTAATAATCGTTATGATTATTTAGACTTGTAATTTTATTATTTGAAGGGCAAAAGCTGGAGAATAATCAAATTACAAATCTAGTAATTATTTTTTATTTAAAGGATTATTTTCAAAATAAACCAACGTTGTGAGAAAATAGTCTTGTTTAAGGAAAATAATTCGTCGTCAATCCTTGACCCACATTTGATGAACTTATTCATGTCGCTTAGCAAACATATTGTTTTTAAAAAATTTTCCCGTTTTAGTTTTCTTTCTTTGTTTTAAATCTCGTTTTCTTTAGTTATTTTATCCAATGCTTGTTTTATTTGTTTGTTTCCTTTGCGTCGTTTTATTGTTTCTTTTTACTTTAACTGCGTTTTAAATCCTTTTAGTAGTGTAATCAAAAACCAACCAAAATATCTCTTTTAAAACCCCATTCACTTCACAATCACGCGACTCAAGCCGACTCAATCGCCGTCTTACCTTCGTTGGGACACAACGACCCGAGAACATACTTTCACGAGTGTTTATTCGGAAAAATCTAATATACTACAAAAAGACATAAAATCAAAATGGCGCCGCTGCCAGGGAAGGCTTGAAACGAGAGCGTCGTACTTGTATCGTTTGTTGGTGATTTGAAAACCCTTCTCTCGAGAAGTTATCATTTTTTTTGTAAATATTTTCAAAAAAAAAATAATAAAAATAATATATATATAATAGTAATAATAAAAAAAAAAATTAGTATTAAAAATATATAAAAACACAAAAAGATTTTCCTTTTCTATTTTGATTTTCTTTTTCAAATAATTAAAAATCAAAAATAATCTTCTTATCCTCTTATCATTTGATTCTTTTTCTTTAACCCTCTAAACCGATAATTCTTATGGATCCGACTTGTTTTAATTGTGGAGAACCGTTCTTCGGAGGGTTGTGTGTGTGGTGTACGTGCGACGAATGTGGTGATAATATTCGTGATGGCGTTTGTTTGAATTGTAATTCTCATACGTATGATCAAAATTCATTCAACAATTCGTCAAACATTCCCGATATCTATACACCACCACCACCTTCGTTTTATTCTTATAATTGTGGAAACCCGTCCGAAGAAGGAATGCCTTGTGGGCAATGTTTTTGTAACGAATGTGGATACACCGATTGTATGTGCTATGCTCCGAGTGCTGAAACGTCTTACGATTACGATCCAAGCTTTAATAATTTTCCTCAAAATGATTTTTATGAGCAAAATTCGTATTACAATGGTGATTCATATCAAAATACATCCAATTTTGAACACTGTGTGGGATCGTCTGAAAATTTTTATGAGCCTAATTCATGTTACGATTCTCATGGTTTTAACCAACCCCCACAAACTTCCGATTTTAATAATGAAATTTTTGAAATTAAATCCATGATCGAGAAGTTGAAAGAGATGGTGATTAACCGTTATACATCTACTCCCGAGCTAATGAGAAATCGATGGAAGAACTTCTAGCTGAAGAAAGAAAATTCCAATTTTGTGAGTGTTGTATGTACGATGATGATTCCACAATTACGATAAATCTTAATCTTCAAAATGAATCTATCTCTTGTCCCGTAGAACCCGATGACTCTCTAATAATGGGGGACGAGCCTCTTAACACTATTCCAGCAATGGAATCTGACGAATTCAATGAGTCTAGTGTTGAGAACCTCGTTTCAATCCAAAGTGAGTCCGGGGAAAATTCTAACGGTAATTCTGAAATTGTTTCCGATTCTTTCCATCCTTCTTTCACACCGGTTGAAGGGAGTGATGTCATTTTAGATGAGATCGAGGCATTTCTTGCTAATGATTTCATTCTGATAATGGACGATTCTAATTTTGATCCGGAGGGGGATATTCGTTTACTTGAAGAATTATTGAATGAAGAGCCGTTAACCTCTCTCCCTCCGATGAGCAATGAAGATTTAGTTGAAGTTGAAAGTCATTCCGATTCTCACAATGAGTATACTACGAGTGATGAAGACTCTTGTGGAGATATCGATGATGATGATGAGGATGATGATGACCTCGTTCCAAGGGTTTCCGAAACTTTCGATAAGACTTTCACGAATCCGTTATTTGATTTTGAATTGGATTTTAATCAAATTTCAAATAATCCGATCTTCGATATTCCTAGTGATGAGTCTGAAATGAAACCCGAGGACCAGGTCTTACATCATATGCTTGATTCTCCTCACGAGAAGTTCTCCGATGAACTTTCTCAACCAGATATTGATAATGACGAGAATGGCCTTCAAAGGAACATGCTTACTAAAGAATTACATAATGATGATTTACTTTCCGATGCCGATTCATTTCTCTTTGATTTACCATCTTCTCGTCCACCCGCGAAACCACCCGATGAAGATTTTGAGCTCGATGTTATTGAAGTTGTTGTTAGAGTGGTGGACGAGACTTATGATCATGATGATCCCAAGCTTAATATTTTACCCACCCTTGATTCAGAGATCGACTATGTTTATACTATCCGGGTGTTTCAACCATTTTATACCTATCCCACCATTTCTTCTTTCCACTCCACCGGGAGTGAGGACACCATTTTTGATCCTGGCATCTCCATTGACGGATGGCCGTTCTATTTGCTCTCCCCAAGGACGAATTAATTCGAGGATCGAGTCAAGCTCATGTGACTCGGATATCAAAAACAAGCGCTTCGTGGGAGGCACCCCATGCTTATCCATTTTCATTTTCTTTATTTTCTATTTTCTTTAATAACGTAACGTGAGGAGGGGTGCCTCTTCTACTCTTGTGTTCCGTGGTTGTTTGTGATGTTTGTTCAGGATTGTCCGAGATTTATGATGACTCTCGTGCTCGTTATCTTCTCTTCACTTGGAGTCTCATTCATCGATGCTTTTGGAAATCCTATATCCTAATCTTATCGACTAACATTTATCTTTTGGCATAATTAATAAACGGCCTTAGATTTATGTAGGAGAACCCTTACCTTTTAAAACATTGAGGACAATGTTTCATTTTAGTCTTGGGGGGGGGGGTGATCTTTCGATCTGATTTTTGCCTTGCACTATGTCGTGTACTCTCGCAACTCCGTTTTTCCTAAAAAATGAAAAGATTGAAAATTTCAAAAATTTTGAAGAAAAATGAATAAAAAGTCATGAAAAAGCATAAAAAAAAAAAAAATGAGTAAAAGTTGAAAAAGTTGTGCAAAAATATAATAAAGTTTGAATAAGTGTTTTGACACCTTGTTGACTTTCTTGCTGGCAAGAGTAGGAATAAATATTTTGACTTGACCGGGTGTGTTGTGCCCTAGCTTGTTCTCTTAACCAATGGTAATCACATAAGCTTGTGCTAGTCTTGTAGACAAGGAGCTATAAAATGCGAATTCTTTCTTAAGAATCTGCAAGTTCCCGTACTTGACTTTATACATGCGCAGCTTAAAAGCTTTCGCTAGTCTTTTACATCAGGAGCTAGAAAACGCGAATTCTTCTTCTAGAATTTGCAAGTTTCCGTATCTGACTTTATATATGCGTGGCTGATTATCGGCTAAGTATTCGCGGGTTTCATTATTTGAAATCTTAAATTGTGAAGAGCGAGAAATGATAGAGTTTATTTAGAAGTTAGATGCTAAACGTGGAGTAGTGGTTCTCTTTAGAGCTCATGAGAGGTACTTGTGGCTTTTTACTCCCATCAGATACGTCACCCATATATAATAGATGTTCTAGGTTAATTAGTGGTATTTCGGTTTGAATAATATTTAGTTCTTTGTTTTCTTAAGAGAATTTTTGCTTTGGAAGTTGGATACATATCAAGGAACATAAAAAATAAGAGCAAAAAGTGAAAAATCAAAAGTCAAAAGTTGATTATCTATGTGGTTTTGGAGCTACCCGATAAGCTTCCATTGATGTTGAGAAAAAAGTCAAGAAAGGAAAAAAAAGCAAAAAAATATGAGAAAAGTGAAAAAAGTGAAAAATGAAAAAGTGAAAGTTGAAAGTTATGTCGAATAAGAGCTTATGTATGTAAATAAGTTGTTGGCGCGTGAGGTGCATGTGATAAGTGATTAGTAATCAGTCACATGTGGTGCACGTGATCGTACTCCGCAACTTATATCCTTAATATTGTATGTACCCCAAATTCCTTGATGTGGACCGAATTTCTATTGCAGTGGTTCTTAAGAGAAAATGAATAACTACTTATCGTTTAAACTTAAGTGTCACTATCGGACTAAAAAGTATTGAAACGAGAAAATATGAAGCAATTCATTTCTCAACAAAAATAAAATATTGAGAGTAAGGAGTTTCCACAAGTAACTTTTATGAGTAGTGTTAGCATCTAATTTGTAGGTAAGCTGTGATCTCGTTTGTAAGCTTAGTTTAGGGACTTGTGAAAAATCAAGGATGACGATTTTTATCCGTATGGTCACTTCTTAAATAGAAGTGTTTCTACTCGTTGACCCTAATAATTATTGCATAATAATGAAAGTTCAACAAACCGTCATAAGTATGAATTATGAAAAGTCCAAAAATAGAATAAAGTGGAATAAAGGAAAATTTTGAAAAATGGAGCGTTTGCGGGAATAAATGATTTTGTAATCTCTTTTGAACCTCCTTGCTACTTTTCAATGTTAGTAGAAAGAGTATCGAAATTATTTATCCCAAAAGCGTGAATTGATCACACTGCGTGAGGACACGACAATACTTTAGTCGGGGGGATTTTGGTATATGTTAATTCACATACCTTTTCATAGCCAAAAGTGGACCCAAATAGACTAATTTTGCTAACAATATGCCAAAGAATGTGTATTTTTATGTTTGTGTATGTGCAGGTACGGATATGTGAAAAATGGACAAAAACAAGCCAAAATCGACAAAAACGAGCACGAGATTCGAAAAAGGTAAAAATCCGAAGCCGAGGAAGAAATTTATCCAAGAAAAGCCCAAAATGACAAAAGTAATCCTTAGAGATTCAGAGAATAACAAAAGAGACTCTTAGTTAATATATGAAGATCGTTACAATAATGGCCCTCCAAGTTTCAGCAAGTTGTCAACTTTGGTCCTTTGAAGAACTTTGGAAGAAAAGTCAACTCAATTCCTCCAAGTTACAAGATCGTTACGTGTAGTATTTAGTTGCATTTGTAGCGTTTTAATATGTTTTAAGTAGTTTTTTCATGTTTTGTAAAGGTCTAGGGGCTAATCTTGCAACTATATCAAAGATTAGAGAAGCCCTAGCCCTAGCCTACAAATACCCCTTAAACACCAACTTTGAGAGGTTGGTTGTTGAGGGTTGGTCCTCTTAGTAGTAGGAGTAGTATAGTTTTATTTTTATGAAGTCATTTTTTATGCTACTTTCTCTCTCTAGCTTTATCTTTCTAAAAATCTTTAATTTTTAGTTGTTAAAATCTTGTTTTTATTGGTGGGAATTAAAGTTTATGGTTAAACTAGGTTGTTTAGTAATAAATTTGGTGAAAAACATTAGTTTTTAGGCTTTATTTTGGATCAAAATAGTGTTTTGTTATGGTTTTATCGAGTTAGGATAATAAAAAAAAAATTAATATATCGAGTTTGGAAGTTTATAACAATTGTCGAGTTACATATTTTTGGTTAAGGACCTATTTGCAAAAAAATAAAAAACTTTTCGAGTTAGGATTTTTAACTTTTCGAGTTAGGATTTTTTTTTATATATTTCCGAGTTAGAGATTCTTGACTAGGGACTAAAATGCAAACTCAAGATTTTAAGATTAAAGTTAAGAAAACTTTCGAGTTTGAAATTTTAAGAAAACTTTCGAGTTTGACTTTTCTTATGCATACCGAGTTTGAGTTTTTGAAACATACCGAGTTTGATTTTTTGTACTATCGAGTTTGAGTTTTATTTTATTACCGAGTTTCGTTTTCGACTTAGGACCAATTTGCAATTTTTGATTATCGAGTTTGAGTTTTATTTTATTTTACCGAGTTTGATTTTTTTTTTACATTTTATTTTTCTTTTATTTTTTTATTTATTTTTTTATCGAGTATTTATTTTACCAAGTTTCATTTCTTTTGGCGAGTTCAACCAAGATTATCGAGTTAGATAATCTATACCTCATCGTTTATCGAGTGAGGTTCTCTTATGCTTTATGCTAAGGCGAAACTCTGCCGAATTTTATTTTGGCTTATCTAGTTTGTTTCTTTTAACGAGTCTTTTTCTTTTATCAAGTAACTTTATTTTATTAATATGAGTTTCGAGTAGTTTATTAGTGTTTGCTTGGTGGCACGAGTTTGTGAGTTAAGTGTGGATTACTTAAAAGGGGTCGTGATTAATAATCGTTATGATTATTTAGACTTGTAATTTTATTATTTGAAGGGCAAAAGCTGGAGAATAATCAAATTACAAATCTAGTAATTATTTTCTATTTAAAGGATTATTTTCAAAATAAACCAACGTTGTGAGAAAATAGTCTTGTTTAAGGAAAATAATTCGTCGTCAATCATTGACCCACACTTGATGAACTTATTCATGTCGCTTAGCAAACATATTGTTTTTAAAATCTTTTCCCGTTTTAGTTTTCTTTCTTTGTTTTAAATCTCATTTTCTTTAGTTATTTTATCAATGCTTGTTTTATTTGTTTGTTTCCTTTGCGTTGTTTTATTGTTTCTTTTTACTTTAACTGCGTTTTAAATCCTTTTAGTAGTGTAATAAAAAACCAACCAAAATATCTCTTTTAAAACCCCATTCACTTCACAATCACGCGACTCAAGCCGACTCAATCGCCGTCTTACCTTAGTTGGGACATAACGACCCGAGAACATACTTTCACGAGTGTTTCTTCGGAAAAATCTAATATACTACAAAAAGACATAAAATCACAAAGGTAAAAGCTTGAGCAAGGATCTCGAAGAATTTTCATCCAACCAACCCCGACTTCAAGATAAATTAAGATCACGCCTTTGTGAAAGTCAACTTCAATCTCAAATAAGGGATACCAAATAAACTCCGTGATTACTTGACATTCCATGTCCAAATTCTTAGCCATTTTGACATTTTCCATTATGTTCTTGTGGTTGATTTACAAAGTGCACATTTGGAGGAACAACAATCCGTGATGAAATAGAACAAGAGGATGGATCATTATTCATGTGTGCAACTTCACAATCATGATATTCATCATCAACATCTTGAGGAAAAACTGGAGTAATCTGAGAAATACTTCTAAATGGTGCATCTTGATCAATGGAGATTGAGGAAGGTGAACCAGTTGAGTCAGCAGGGACCGGAGCAAGAGCTTCAGGAACTAGATGATCAACATTCGTTGAAGCTTGGAAGTATTCATCAAATATGAATCCCAGACATCCTTAGTAAATACAACATTAGGTGTTGGAGGAGAATCGTATGACCATTCTTTAATCATCAATCACCATGTGGTATGTTCACACTTCTCCCCCTCAAAAATTGCAAGCGAGGTTTGCCATTTTTGATTGAGCATGTGAATAAGAATACACTCAACCATGTAGTTTATTCACCCTTCTCCCCCTCAAACATTGCATACAAAGTTTGCTATTTTTGAATGAGCAAGTGAATACGAATTCGAGCAAAGATGAGTAGATCCACTTGATGACTTAACGAATCATGGAGGAAGCATGAACCGTGTTGTTGAGAATGGTCAAAACTAAGAAGATTTCTCTTCTTCCGAAGATAAGGCACACTGAATCGTACACCTTTCTTTTCTTTGATGAACGGGGCCTGAAGTGTTGTCAGCAGACACCATAATGTTAACAATGAGCACCGAGGCTTGAACTAATTTGTTCAAACGTCATAGTTGTTGAAGAACGAGGCTTGAACTGAGGTGTTCAAACGTCATAGTCATTGAAGAACGAGGCTTGAACTGATGTGAACAGACGTCATTGTAATTGAAGTGCGAGGCTTGAACTGAAGTGTTCAAACGTCATCGTCATGTGCATCAAAGGTGAGCTTCTTTAACCCCTCATTGATGAGATATCACTCTTTTCGGCAGCCAAACTGATGAGTGTGTAAATACTCATCATTTTTATCGTATCTGAACCGCCAAAACATCCAAAAATACTCAGAAATGCATCAAAATACAGAAATTATCCCAAAAGTGTGTTTTATATGTTTTAGATGCAAAATGTTTAAAAACAAATGAAAAACGAACAAAGTTTGCATAATTGGCAGTTTCAGTCCCTCAAGTTTCAAAAATTGACAAAACTAGTCCCTGAAGGTTTAAAATGAAAGAAAAGTCAACCCAAAGCATTTAAAAGTAAAATATTATCAAAAACGATCCTTGGGTGAAAAGTTTGAGAAAATTACACATTTGGTCCCTACGGTTTCAAAAATGGCAAAACAAGTCCTCGGGAATTTAAAAATTGGAATTTATCAAATATTTCCCTTGTACTATTCACATGTTGCAATTTTAGTCCTTTTGATTAACTTTTGGGAATTTACACTTTTAACCCCTTAAAATCCAAAAATGACATAAAAGGTCCCCAGGCATTTTAAAATGGGAAATTTATAAATTATGGTCCTTGGGAATTAATGACTTGGCAAATTTGAACCTCGGTGATAGTTTGGAAGATCGACAAATTCAGTCCACAATTTTCAGTAATTACAAGTTTGGTCCTTGTGAGATCTTAGTTACTAAACCAAATAATTACCACTCCAAATCCAAGCCCACCTTATTACTCCACATCCCCTAGCCCATCACCCTTTCCAGCCTATACAACCCCAAGCCTACCAAAACAAATAAACCGTTATATATAATATCACCCAAGTCAAACCCCTATCTCCTTCCCTCCCCCGCGACTCCCTGCAACCTCCCTGCCACTCCAACACCATCATCACATCTAACTTACACCATTCACCCACCTAAACTAACTTTCCACCATTAAACAACAAAACCCAACCCCTGGCACACGTTATCAGTACCTTATACCATTTGGGCGCCAAAAATCCATTCAAGGGCTGTGATCATCCTGAGTTAATCCTAGGGCTGAGATTCATTCAAAGGAAGCACAAAGTAGGTTCAATAAAACACAAGCAGAAGAGGACAAGACCAAGTGCAAACCCTAGTTTTAATTTAGTATAAATAGATTAAGATGTAGCCATTGAATGGCAGTAGGTAATTAGTGTAGAAATGTTTTTTTAGTTTAATTTTTACCAAGTACTTTAAACTCTTAATCTAAGTGTCATGTTTTTTAAATTTCAATAAAAGTGTTAAGCTTTGTTTATGTGTATCTGTTTATCTATGTCTGCTTATTTATAACTGCTTGTTAAATTGCTTATTATGTGAGGCTTGTACTTAGTTCATCATTACTTAGCTTCTCTAGCTTATTGCTTTCAGTTTTGAAAAGTTTTGGAAACTTTAGTAGTGAAAAATCTCTACAGTAGGCACTAAAAAGGGTGTTTGGGACAGTTTGACTTTCAGGGTCAAACTAGCCTATTGCACAAATATGGATTTCAAACAGTTGTAGTTTGATCATATAAGGGTTTTGGGAGTGATTTTCATCAAATTATAGTTGATTTATGATATACGCAATTGTTGTTTTGAAATCTAGATTTTCTTTCAGCTTCTTATTAATTATACAAGGTGAGTTAGAATTAAGGCTTTTCAGTTGTTGAAAATAGTTCATCTGAGTCACAATTGCACACTAGTAAGTTCTTGCAAAAACCGGACTTAGCACTTTTAACCTCTTGGGTCATATGGTCATAAATGCATAACTTTTCAAATCAGTTCAAACCTAGATGCACTTAAGATAAAATGTAGAGTGTTTAACTGTTAAGAAATTGCTTAAATGTTGGATTTGTGTGATCATTAGCTGCTGGTGCATCTAAATCCAGAAGGAATCACTTCCATTGAAACCACAATTCCTTGCACCAACAACAGGTTCCAACCTCCCCTTTTGATCTTGTTCATTTCTTGAGCTAATTGCTGAATTTTGTTGTTTTGTGAAGCTGGCAGATCTAAGTTGTAGTATCTAGAATTAGTTTTCACTTTCTTAATCGTTTGATGTGCTTATTTTGCCTGTTGGTTTGCCCCATATAGGGGTGTTTGGAACAGGGTTGTTCCCTATGATCTAGTCCTTATTTTTTGTTAAACTTAGTTCACTCTAGTCACAATAGGGTCATAGTTGTTAGTTATAGCATTTAGTTTATGTTTTCTTAAGTAGAAAGTCAAAACTCACTTCATTCCTCCCTTACAGTTAACTGTGAGGGTGTAAGTGAGTATAACTTTTCATATAAGCTCATATGTAGTTATAGTAGCTATAAGTTACCTCATGTCAGTTCATTATCAAGTTTAGTTGCAATTAAGATAGGATCAAAACTCAAAAAGTCAAATAACTAGTTTATCATAAGAAGTCAAAGTTGTTTTAGGCAGAAAAACCCAAAATTTGGGTGAATTTTGTATTTGGTTTGAGGTTCTGAAATTTCTTGAGTGCATAGACTCCTAGCTGAACTTTAGATTTCAACCTTCACCTTATTTTTGTAATTTTTTCTGTGGCTTATCTCCTTGTTCAAAGTAGCCTGCAGGGCAATGTGATGCCCTGCTACACAGATAACCAGTCTCAGACCCCAACTTCCTTGCCCTCCTCTGGCTTTCCTAGTGGGTCCCACAACCTGAGCATTGGCTTATTGGGAAGCCAATAATCCAGGCTTCAGGTCACTGGGCTTATTTTGAGGTTCTCACCTCATTTACTAGGGCTGCAACTCCCATATACCTTGTCCCATTCATGCTTAAAATTTGGCTTATCCAATTGCTTATTTGTGCTTAAATTGCTTATTCAGGGAGTCTATTTGGTTTTTATTAGCTTATTTCTACTCTCTCAACTTGTTTGTGCCTAAAACCACCCCTGGTCTCAGGTTTAAGCTTATTACAAAGCTTTTAGCTTTGAAAGTTGACCAAAGTCAACTGTCCAAGCAATAAGCTCTTGTTGTGCTTATTTTTAAGCTTCAGCCCATGCCCCTTCATAAAAGTTTGATGTTTTTAGTTGTAAAATAGTTTTCTAAAAGAAAAATCCAGAAAAACAAATTTAATTATAAGTGATAGTTTCTATTTAATTTTATTTATCTTTTAATTTCATTTTTAGATTTTTGTTAAGCACTTAGCATTTTTATATTTTTCTTAAATTTCTTTTATATTAAATTAATTCTAGTAATTTTCTCAAGTTTTTATTTTGTCATCTAGTATTAATTAGATTTAATATTAGCTTAATTACTTATTAATCAATAATTAAGTTTTAAATAGCATAATTAGTTTTTATAAAGTAAACCCTAGTTTTTATATTTTTTCTAGCTTTTATAAGTTATAAAACATTTTTAGGAATTTTCTTGTAATTTCAACTGTTCATTTTATAGTTTTTATAATTTAAATAGTTTAATTAGTAATTAATTAATATTTAATATAATAATTAGTAAAATAGTGTAAAAATATATAAAACAAACTTTTTATAATTTTTTAGGATTCCTGTGATTGTTAATTAGATTTGTAAAATTTTTCTTAATTTTCTAAGTTAGTTTGTTATTTTTAATAATTTAAATTAATTAAATTAGTTAAGTAATCTTTAAATTAGTAATTAATTAATATTAAATAATTAAATAGTGTAAAAATTATTTTTCTTTTTCTAAAAATTTTCTTTTATCATTAGGATTGTAAAAAGTTAATTTTCATAGTCATAAGTATTTTATTTCCTTAAAACTCGCGTTTTATCTCGTACGTTAACGTAAATTTAAATTAGACGTACGTGTTTTTAGGTTTTACACGTTTCTGGTTTTTCTAAACTTCCAATCTTGTTCATATAGCTCATTTAAGCTATTTCATTGTATAAATCAGTAGTGTAATCAATTACAAACCAAAACCCTTTTCCGTCCAAATTAACCCGATCACAAACCCGTTTTTTATACCATCACACCTCGTCGGGACATAACGACCCGGGGAAACCCCTATACTTCCACGGAGATTGACTTTAACCAGTTTGACTTAGTTGACCATTCACCTGGTCAATTAGGTTGACCGTTTGGAGCCAATCACAAACTCTGAGTCTTTCCTTAATCGTATTGAGCGATGTACCTGCACTTAAGTAAAGACTACCTGCACTGACATTGAGAGTTTGTTTGCATTTATATGGGTTAGTGATATCAACATATATACCATTTGGGGTTCCAATGTCAACCTTGGCTTTGCAATTAGTGAACATCTTTCTCGTAGGTATCCATCTAAGACCAACAATCTTAAAAATTCTACCCGTTGGTATCTACCTAAGGCAAGATCTAGGAGTGTTTGGTTTCTCATGGAAAGTGGAAGTCTTGTTGAGAGAAGACCTTTGACCTATAGCAATCTGCCTACCAGGTTTTTGAGTATAACTCTTCGGTTCTACGGGCTTTGGTGTGTATTAATTTACACACTTTTTCATTACCAATTATCAACCCAAAACGACTATTTGAGCTAACAAATGCCAAGAAAACAAGTGTTTTTATGTTGTGAATATGCAGGTACGGTTATTATACAAATTGACGAAAAATCACGAGAAAACAACAAAAACGGGCACGAGAGTTGAAGTTGGTCAAAAAGTCAAAGCCGGGGATCCAAGAGTCAAATTCAGTCCTTCATCTATTCAGACTTGGCAAGATTAGTCCCTGATTTATATTTTGAAGAAATTACACAATCAACCCTTGGAGTTTGAAAGTTTACAAAAATGGTCCTTGTCATTTACTTATGCCAAATCTGCCTGGTCCAAAATATAAAAACAGCCCAAGTCCAATCACAAAACCAAAGCCCAATCCATTACTTATTAACCCGAGCCCACAAATAAACCCCGGTCAACCCAATTATACCCCAAGGTCAATTAATAATAAACAAACCAAACCGCGCAATTTTCTTCCCCAATTCACCCCAACCCAGAACCATAAGAACCCTAGCTCACCAATATCATCAATTGGTTCAACCCACCTTAATTAGCCATCAATTAGCCAATAATTATACCTTCTAGAAGCCACACGTGACCTTGCACGTGTCAGAGAGTGTAAGAGGATCTATCAAAGGTCACGTGTCAGATACATATTGGTGGAGGCACGTCATACCAATCATTGGGAACTCTTCTAGAAGCGTCTGACACCATTCTGACACGGAGAGAGAAAGTACAAGCTTGAATGGGACAGATGGATGTAGCTTATTGGACGGGCCACATCATTGATATTGATCCAAGGGATCTCATTGATTTGAAGTAACACACATTGTATCTAATGGCTGATAAGGGACTTGAAGAAACACAATAGTGGCTCGGATTGCCAACATGGCAATAGGACTCCTCACTCACCTCTCCTCCTATAAATAGGTGTCACTTTTAGCTTCTTGTATGTAGAATTTTAAGTAGTGTTATGCTACAAAAATGTATCTAGACTAGTTATTGTAATACTTTCATTTAGCTTTTAATAAAAATTCTGAGTTTCCTTGTTACATTTTCAGCTTATTAATCAACTTTTATAGCTTATTCTGTTTTTAATCTAGCTTATATTCAGCTTATATTCACAAAGTTTCTGCTTATTTTGTCTTTTATACTCTTATTTGATTTCAAATTCAGCTTATTCAAGTTTCCTTTTCAATCCTATCATTGATTCTTCAAGTTTAAATAATAAAAAAAAAATAGAAAAATATAAAAATATAAAAAATAAGTTTCAAATCATTGTTTCAGATTTCAATTTAGATATCATTCAGCTTAAACCTAGAGTATTCAAGCTTAGAAAGCTTAAGTTTCATGTGTTACTATTTCATTCAATAAGAGATGTTCAACTGATCCATTGTTGCTGAGGTGTTGATAGCTGATACAGAAAGTAAGACATCAGCCTATCTTAGAGATAGGCCTCTGTGAACTCCCTCTGTTCAAGCTGAGGGAGAGCTTGTGGTAACTTCTGTTCTCATTTTCAAATTGTAGCATAGTAGTAGCTTCATAGTTGTAGTAGTAGTCATAATTGTTTCAGTATTAGAAGTAGTGTATTGAATGAGTTTTGTGCTTAATTGTTATCTGAATTGTGTAGTATTGTTAGTGGATTTGATAGATTAGAGTTGTTGTAGTTTAGCTTATTGATTTAGCCTTTAATATTGATAATTAGTAGGCTGAGTTTGTGCATCTTAGTAGTGTTTTGATTGTTGATCATCTGTCATACTAGCTTGTTACTAATCAGTTGTGGTAATGATAGATCTCATATCTGTGTTACTATAAATTTGTGGATCTGAGTTAATCAATGCTTGTAGATTGAATAAGATTTTGTTGTGAGTAGCTCATTTCACCATCTGAGTTCATAATTGGACACCTATTAACCTGTGGATTTGAGATTTTGAGTGTGGATTGATTCTAGTGATAGCTTGTTGTTGTTATAGCTTTTGTGTAACTATTGGAAGCTAATTAGGACAGGTTGTTAGTTATTTGTAGTGATTAATCATATAGTTGCTACATATTAGTCACATTAAGGGGTGTTTGGTAGTAACTGATTTGCTTAGCTCTGGAGTTAGTAGGTAAGGGTTAATTGCATAAACAGCTCACCTAGGTTAGTAATAGTCTAAATAATACATAAAAATAGTTAGTAGTGTAATAAAAGTCAAAATTAGCTAATTAATTCTTTAACTGTTACATAGATAAGCATATTGATAGAATAATCATCACATTAGCTGCATAAGTAATCTAAATAGCTTAATTCAGATAAATTTTAGCTTAAATCAACTTCAGTAGACATTTAGAACTTAGCTTATTTCAACAAAGTCAAACTAGGTATTCATATCAAAAAAGTCAAAAAGATCATATACTCAGATTTAGTCATAGCTTTAAACTGAGTTCTATTTTGATATTGAAGCCTGCTTGTTTGCATTTGAGCTTGTTTCTGTGAGTAGACTAGTCTATTGTGCCTCATCTGAGTAGTTATAGATTTGTGTTTGACCATATTGCTTCTAAGATAGCTTGTGCTTACTATGCATAGTACCTAGTGCTTATTCTCATTGCTTATTGCCGTAATTCTGAGCATTTGAGTATTTCTGAGTTTATACCTGATCATCTGTTGCATAAGCATCTCGATAAGTTTTTAACCGTCACCGAAAATATGAAGCAAAACGGGGTCTCCGATGACGCCCTCCGTCTCTCTCTCTTCCCCTATTCTCTTACGCATCATGCCACCGCTTGGTTTGATCGCCTTCCCAGGAACTCGATTCATACTTTCAATGAAATGGTTTCCAAGTTCCTGGCGAAGTATTTTCCACCATCGATGGTGACGAAATTGAGGAATGATATTAGTAATCTTCGACAACTCCCTGATGAGTCTTTGTTTGAGGCTTGGGAGCGTTACAAGCTTGCCATTGATCGTTGTCCGAATCATAATATGCTTCTCGTCACAATAATTGATACATTTTATAATGGATTGACTTTACGACATAGGGACACGATAAATGCTGCAGCTGGTGGTACTTTTATGAAACGTCGTCCTGAAGATTGTTACGAGTTAATCGAGAATATGACGGCTCATTACAACTATTGGGATTCCTCAGCCGAGAGGAATGAGCCAATAAGATCGACTGCGTCTCTAAATTCTTCTTCTTTTAACCCCGAGCTAGCCGTCTTGAATAAGAAAATTGACGATTTGTCGACGGCTATGCTAAGAATGTACCAAATGATGCCGAATCAAGTCAAAGACACACAAGTTAATATGGTCAATGTCATTTGTGAAACTTGTGGTGGTCCACATTCATACCTTGAATGCCCAGCCTCCAGTGGCTTTGCTCAAGCGAACGTGTATGCTGCGAATATGGGTGGCAATGGTTACCCACAACCTCAAGGAGACCGTAATCTCCTCAGCTACCGTTCTAGCAATTACCTTGGACCACCCGGGTTTGATCAACCAAATCAAATGAATCAGAATAACAATGTGCAAAACCGTAATCATCAATTCAATAACAATCAAAATCACAACCGTGGAAATAATGGTTTTCAAGGACAAAATCAGAATTTTCAACAAAATCAAAACCGGGGAAGTTATCAACAAGGCCCGCCTCAAGGGAACAATTTTCAAAATAATGGTAATTTTCAGAATAATCATGGAAATCAAAATAATGGCAATTTTCAAAACCGTGGGCAAAATTTTAATAATCAAAATCAAGCTGCTATTACAAATCCGTCGCCTACGGAAGAGTTGATTAAACAATTGATTCAAGGTCAACAAGCTTTAATTGCTAAACAAGATGAAACAACGAAAATGTTTGCAACTCAAATCAATGATCTCAACAAGCGTTTAAATGATCGACCCTCGGGTTCGGGTATTACTTCTTTGCCAAGCAACACGATCGCAAACCCGAGGGGCGAAGTAAAGGCGATCATAACTCGCAGTGGTGCTCAATATGATGGACCCGCAGCTCCTACTACCTCTTCTTCTTCGTCTCCGCCTAAGGAAGTGGACTGTGAGACCGAGGCGACAAAGGACCCGGTTCCTCCTATTAATAATGGAGGAGCTGAAAACGTCCAACCTCCGGTTGTCCAAAAGTCAAAAGATAAAGAAAAAGTCATTTTTGAGAATAATGTGAAATACAAGTCTAAATTGCCATATCCGTCACGATTTAACGATGAAGAGCTCCGTGCAAATTCTAAAAAACAAATGGAAATTTTTTTGGATATTTTTCAAAAATTGCACTTTGATATAAGTTTTATGGATGCTCTTGTGTACATGCCGAAATTTGCTTCCACGTTCAAAAACCTCATAAGTAATAAAGAGAAATTGCTTGAATTAGCCGAAACGCCGATAAATGCTCAATGTTCCGCGATTCTTCTCAAGAAGCTTCCCGAAAAGCTTGGTGACTCGGGAAAGTTTCTCATTCCATGTTATTTGAAAAATCAAGAAGTTTGTAACGCCCTGGCCGATTCGGGTGCGAGTATTAACCTCATGCCATTATCGATCTACGAGCAACTTGGAATGGGAGCTCTTAAACCGACGAGAATGACTTTGGAGCTTGCTAATCGATCAATCACTCATCCAGTTGGAATTGCTGTGGACGCTTTTGTTCGTGTGAATTCGTGTACTTTTCCGGCAGATTTCGTTATTGTCAATTTTGAAGCTGATCCGAGAGTTCCTCTAATACTAGGGCGACCGTTTTTACGAACCGCTAAAGCCCTAGTAGACCATTTTGAGGATACTATAACTTTACGACACGATGATGATATTATGATTTTTAAATCCGATGACTCAAAATCAAAGAAGTACTCCGTCAAAAGCATCGACGTTTGTGATTATACCTTTGATGATTTTGTTAAAACTTTCATCTCCGACTCTTCCCCATCATTTCCTTCGAATAAGGAATATGATACTTTTTGGGAAGAGGTCGATGAATTTCTTGCAATTGAAACAATTCTGATTTCTAAGACTGACGATTCTTACTTTGATTCGGAGGGTGATATTATTTTTCTTAACAATTTGTTAGAACCGTCGATCCCTCCGGATAAAGTTAAGACGAAGATTGAGCTTACAATTGACGATCCTCTGGAGCCCGAGCTCGAGGAATTTTTACCAGATTTTGAGAGTTTTACCTTTGATACGACTGAGGAGATGAGTGGCAATCCTACTTATCATCTTGATTTTTCTGATCCGACATTTGAAGCTTTTCATTTCGATCACTCGGAAGAGACGAGTTGTGGCAGTACCACTTCTCATGCTTTTATCTCTCTTCCGGAGTTTGAGTCATTTCATTTTGATGAATCTGAATGCAAAATGGAAAAGTTTTCTAAATCTGAATATAAAAGTTTCAGTTTTGATCTTGAAGTTGATCATGATCCGGGTGGAGTTCTTAAGAATGAGAGTTTTAATGAAAAGTTTTTCCCAACCCTCCCACCCGGAAAAGATTTTAAAATGAGCTTAAATGATAAGATTCATAATTTCACAATTATGAAATTTTCTTTTGAAGATGAGGAATTTTTCAAGATTGTTATCATGACTTTCTTACCATTCGTAACGTTTGGTGTGGTTTCTCTTATCCGTCACTCAGTGGGGAGTGAGGATGTTGTTTTTGACCCTGGTATCGTTTTTCAACGTTTTTCATAAGTAAAATACCAACGGTTATCTCTTCGGGATGGAACTTTCAAATAAATCATAAGTTTTTCAAAATATTTTGAATGAAAGCCCGAATGAGATTATTTTTCCACGGTTTTTCCCCAAGGACGAATTAATTCGGGGATCGAGTCAAGCTCATGTGACTCGGTGAACAAAAACAAGCGCTTCGTGGGTGGCAACCCATGCTTATCTAATTTCATCTTCTTATATTTCTATTTTCTAACACTTAATGTGAAGAGGGGGTGCCTTTTCTACTCTTGTGTTCCGTGGTTGTTTGTGATGTTTGTTCAGGATTGTCCGCAATTTATGATGACTCTCGTGCTCGTTATTTCTTCACTTGGAGTCTCATTCATCGGTGCTACTTGGAAATCCTATATCCGTTAAATCTTATCGACTAATGTTTTCTTTGGCATAATTAATAAACGGCCCTAGAATTTTGTTAGGATTGCCTTAACCCACGAAACATTGAGGACAATGTTTAATTCTAGTCGGGGGGGGGGGGGGGGGGTGAATCTTCGATTCGATTTGACCTTGCATTTTTCACATGTCGTACACTCTTGGAACTCCGTTTTTCCACTAAAAATAAAAAATTGAAAAAATGAGAAAATTTCAAAAATTTTGAGAAAAATCAATGAAAAAGCACAAAAAAATGAGAAAAAGTGAAAAAGTTGTGCAAAAATATAATAAAGTTTGAATAAGTGTTTTGACAGCTTGTTGACTTTCTTGCTGGCGAGAGTAGGAATAAATATTTTGACTTGACCGGGCGTGTTGAGCCCTAGCTTGTTCTCTTAACCAATGATAATCACATAAGCTTGTGCTAGTCTTGTACACCAGGAGCTATAAAATGCGAATTCTTTCTTAAGAATCTGCAAGTTCTCGTACTTGACTTTATACATGCGCAACTTAAAAGCTTTCACTAGTCTTTTACATCAGGAGCTATAAAACGCGAATTCTTCTTCTAGAATTTGCAAGTTTCTGTATCTGACTTTATATATGCGTGGCTGATTATCGGCTAAGTATTCGCGGGTTTCATTATTTGGAATCTTAAATTGCGAAGAGCGAGAAATGATAGAGTTTATTTAGAAGTTAGATGCTAAACGTGGAGTAGTGGTTCTCTTTAGAGCTCATAAGAGGTACTTGTGGCTTTTTACTCCCATCAGAAACGTCACCCATATATAATAGATGTTCTAGGTTAATTAGTGGTATTTCGGTTTAGATAATATTTAGTTCTTTGTTTTCTTAAGAGAATTTTGCTTTAGAAGTTGGGTACATATCAAGGAACATCAAAAATAAGAGCAAAAAGTGAAAAATCAAAAGTCAAAAGTTGATTATCTATGTGGTTTTGGAGCTACCCGATAAGCTTCCATTGATGTTGAGAAAAAAGTCAAGAAAGAAAGAAAAAAGTGAAAAGTATGAAAAAAGTGAAAAAAGTGAAATGAAAAAAAATGAAAGATGAATGTCGAATAAGAGCTTATGTATGTAAATAAGTTGTTGGCGCGTGAGGTGCATGTGATAAGTGATTAGTAATCAGTCACATGAGGTGCACGTGATCGTACTCCGCAACTTATATCTTTGATATTTTATGTATCCCAAATTCCTTGATGTGGACCGAATTTCTATTGCAGTGGTTCTTAAGAGAAAATGAATAACTACTTATCGTTTAAACTTAGGTGTCACTATCGGACTTAAAAATATTGAAACGAGAAAATATGAAGCAATTCATTTCTCAACAAAAATAAAATAATGAGATACAAAAACCTAGGATATGGGAGTAAGGAGTTTCCACAAGTAACTTTTATGAGTAGTGTTAGCATCTAAGCAGTGATCTCGTTTGTACGCTTAGTTTGGGGACTCGTGAAAAATCAAGGATGACGATTTTTATCCGTATGGTCGCTTCTTAATAGAAGTGTTTCTACTCGTTGACCCTAAAAATTATTGCAAAATAATGAAAGTTCAACAAACCGTCACAAGTATCAAGTATGAAAAGTCCAAAAATAGAATAAAGTGGAATAAAGGAAAAATTTTGGATAACGGAGCATTTTCGGGAATAAATGATTTTGTAATCTCTTTTAAACCTCCTTGCTACTTTTCAAAGTTAGTAAAAAGAGTATCGAAATTATTTATCCCAAAAGCGTGAATTGATCACATTGCGTGAGGACACGGCAATACTTTAGTCGGGGGGATTTTTGTGTGTATTAATTTACAAACTTTTTCATTACCAATTATCAACCCAAAACGACTATTTGAGCTAACAAATGCCAAGAAAACAAGTGTTTTTATGTTGTGAATATGCAGGTACGGTTATTATACAAATTGATAAAAAATCACGAGAAAACAACGAAAACGGGCACGAGAGTTGAAGTTGGTCAAAAAGTCAAAGCCGGGGATCCAAGAGTCAAATTCAGTCCTTCATCTATTCAGACTTGGCAAGATTAGTCCCTGATTTATATTTTGAAGAAATTACACAATCAACCCTTGGAGTTTGAAAGTTTACAAAAATGGTCCTTGTCATTTACTTATGCCAAATCTGCCTGGTCCAAAATATAAAAACAGCCCAAGTCCAATCACAAAACCAAAGCCCAATCCATTACTTATTAACCCGAGCCCACAAATAAATCCCAGTCAACCCAATTATACCCCAAGGTCAATTAATAATAAACAAACCAAACCGCGCAATTTTCTTCCCCAATTCACCCCAACCCAGAACCATAAGAACCCTAGCTCACCAATATCATCAATTGGTTCAACCCACCTTAATTAGCCATCAATTAGCCAATAATTATACCTTCTAGAAGCCACACGTGACCCTGCACGCACGTGTCAGAGAGTGTAAGAGGATCTATCAAAGGTCACGTGTCAGATACATATTGGTGGAGGCACGTCATACCAATCATTGGGAACTCTTCTAGAAGCATCTGACACCATTCTGACACGGAGAGAGAAAGTACAAGCTTGAATGGGACAGATGGAGGTAGCTTATTGGACGGGCCACATCATTGATATTGATCCAAGGGATCTCATTGATTTGAAGTAACACACATTGTATCTAATGGCTGATAAGGGACTTGAAGAAACACAATAGTGGCTCGGATTGCCAACATGGCAATAGGACTCCTCACTCACCTCTCCTCCTATAAATAGGTGTCACTTTTAGCTTCTTGTATGTAGAATTTTAAGTAGTGTTATGCTGCAAAAATGTATCTAGACTAGTTATTGTAATACTTTCATTTAGCTTTTAATAAAAATTCTGAGTTTCCTTGTTACATTTTCAGCTTATTAATCAACTTTTATAGCTTATTCTGTTTTTAATCTAGCTTATATTCAGCTTATATTCACAAAGTTTCTGCTTATTTTGTCTTTTATACTCTTATTTGATTTCAAATTCAGCTTATTCAAGTTTCCTTTTCAATCCTATCATTGATTCTTCAAGTTTAAATAATAAAATACATATATATATATATATATATATATATATATATATATATATATATATATATATATATATATATATATATATATATATATATATATATATATATATATAATATAAAAAATAAGTTTCAAATCATTGTTTCAGATTTCAATTTAGATATAATTCAGCTTAAACCTAGAGTATTCAAGCTTAGAAAGCTTAAGTTTCATGTGTTACTGTTTCATTCAATAAGAGATGTTCAACTGATCCATTGTTGCTGAGGTGTTGATAGCTGATACAGAAAGTAAGACATCAGCCTATCTTAGAGATAGGCCTCTGTGAACTCCCTCTGTTCAAGCTGAGGGAGAGCTTGTGGTAACTTCTATTCTCATTTTCAAATTGTAGCATAGTAGTAGCTTCATAGTTGTAGTAGTAGTCATAATTGTTTCAGTATTATAAGTAGTGTATTGAATGAGTTTTGTGCTTAATTGTTATCTGAATTGTGTAGTATTGTTAGTGGATTTGATAGATTAGAGTTGTTGTAGTTTAGCTTATTGATTTAGCCTTTAATATTGATAATTAGTAGGCTGAGTTTGTGCATCTTAGTAGTGTCTTGATTGTTGATCATCTGTCATACTAGCTTGTTACTAATCAGTTGTGGTAATGATAGATCTCATATCTGTGTTACTATAAATTTGTGGATCTGAGTTAATCAATGCTTGTAGATTGAATAAGATTTTGTTGTGAGTAGCTCATTTCACCATCTGAGTTCATAATTGGACACCTATTAACCTGTGGATTTGAGATTTTGAGTGTGGATTGATTCTAGTGATAGCTTGTTGTTGTTATAGCTTTTGTGTAACTATTGGAAGCTAATTAGGACAGGTTGTTAGTTATTTGTAGTGATTAATCATATAGTTGCTACATATTAGTCACATTAAGGGGTGTTTGGTAGTAACTGATTTGCTTAGCTCTGGAGTTAGTAGGTAAGGGTTAATTGCATAAACAGCTCACCTAGGTTAGTAATAGTCTAAATAATACATAAAAATAGTTAGTAGTGTAATAAAAGTCAAAATTAGCTAATTAATTCTTTAACTGTTACATAGATAAGCATATTGATAGAATAATCATCACATTAGCTGCATAAGTAATCTAAATAGCTTAATTCAGATAAATTTTAGCTTAAATCAACTTCAGTAGACATTTAGAACTTAGCTTATTTCAACAAAGTCAAACTAGGTATTCATATCAAAAAAGTCAAAAAGATCATATACTCAGATTTAGTCATAGCTTTAAACTGAGTTCTATTTTGATATTGAAGCCTGCTTGTTTGCATTTGAGCTTGTTTCTGTGAGTAGACTAGTCTATTGTGCCTCATCTGAGTAATTATAGATTTGTGTTTGACCATATTGCTTCTAAGATAGCTTGTGCTTACTCTGCATAGTACCTAGTGCTTATTCTCATTGCTTATTGCCATAATTCTGAGCATTTGAGTATTTCTGAGTTTATAAGCACTTGTGATAAGCAGTTTAGACAGAAAAAGCCCCAAATAAGCTGATTTTCACTTCAAATTTTTATTCTGAGTTTCTTTTATTATTTTTGATTTTCTGGAAATTTTCCAGATTTTTCCAAAGCTTTTTACTATTTTTCTTATTTTCTTTTGATTATTTTCAATTTTTAAATAGTTTTTAATTACCAATAATTCATAAAAAGTCATAAAAAGGTCTGAAAAATACAAAAAGATTTTTAGTAATTCTTTTATAGTATTTTAGAATTTTCAGATTTGAAATTTTATTTTTCCACCTTATTTTTCTATTTTTCTCTATTTTTAATTCATTTTTTTAATTCAAATAATAAATTTTAATTCATAAAAAATAAAAGAAAAGTCAAAAAAATATTTTTCTTTTTCTAGAAAATAATTTTAAGTTTGTAGGATCATTTTTAGATAAACGTCGCGTTTTAAATAACGCGGGTGCATTACCGTTTGTACGTTTTAGGATTGTGTGCATTGATAGCTTGTACTCTTTGCATGTTTTGTCATAGTTTGTGAACAATTGAATACCTTGATTGCTATTTTACTCTATCACTCTTTTACTATTCACTTACACTACACGATTCCCAATTCGATAATTCGAATTTTCCATTCGAGCCTTCGTTGGGAGAACGACTCGAGAAATACTTTCACTAGTATTTCTTTGGAATATAAATATACTATAATTGACACGAATCAGGCTTTTTGTGGTTTCTAGTCTTGGATGGTTGAACCTTATCACGAGTATTCACATCCTTCAAGAATTTTGTCATACAATCATCATGATTAGCATTAAAAGCACATTTCTAAAAGGTTAAGCAAACTGATCATTTGGATTCAGAAAGAGATCTAGAATCCTTAGAGTGAATTGCTACGGGAATCGCTTTAATCGATGTGCAACTACTCTTTGAAACTAGACAATTCCTATTTGTTTGTTGAGTGCTCGTAGGTTTTGGTTTGCTACTACTGGTCGTGTTCTGCAATAAGCTAGAAGGCATCCTATGAGGTCGTGAACCTAAGATTCCATCATTTTGAAGTAGTGCCCTTTTCCTAGCCTTTTCAAGATCATAGTTCTTGTACAAGTCATTTATATCAAAAGAGTTTTGAGTTTTAACACTCGATATTGACACTATTTTCGAACTTATCCTAGAAGAGTTAGGTGTAGGTGTAGCTACTTGTTGAGATTTAACATACCCAGAAGCAATTTTCTTAGGCAAATTATGTGAAGTGACTGGTTTTGTCAAAACTTGTTTCGCATCAACTTGGGAGGCAAACCGTCTTCTTGAAAATTTTGGTCGTTCAGATCTAACCGCATTCGGTTGTCTAACAACAGAATGGTTTCTACTTGATTGTAAAACTGGTTTCCCCAAGATTGATGGTTTTGCAAACTAAGTGTTCACACTATTTCCTGTTAATTTTCTTACCTCATTTCTTAATGTAGCAGTTGTAAAACCCTTTTCCTGACTATGAGCTTTGAATTTATCATTTTTAACCATCAAAGATGTTGTTTGTTCTAAAGTCTTAGTACTAGTTTCTTTGATAGAGTCTCTTGGGTCTATGTGATGCCTTTTCAAAGACTCGTTTTCCTTAAGTAATCTATCCACATGAAGTTCCAATTCGATGTTTCTTGATTTAACAACATCGATGTCATGTTTAGCTTTGACTATATTACTTTTCTCATTCAGGACAGAAATATGCTTTTTCAAATTGTTGATTGTCGAGTTTTTGTCTTGAAGCTGAGCTTTCAAAGTGTTAATTTCAAAAAATTCACGGAACTCAGGGAATTCCGGATTTTTACATAGTTGGTTAGTTTGAAAACTTTCTTCCTTTTGTTGCATTGCGATTTCAAGTGAAATACAATGTTTTTCAAGTTGTAAAAATCTGTTAGAAAGTTCATTAAAAACTTCTTTATCAACCATATCATTTGATTTAAACATCTCAACCGTAAACAAAGAACTTGACTCATCATCATGTTCAGCATCCTGATCACTTTCTCCCCCTTTATGACTCATATTTGTTGAATTAGAGATGGTATTGCTATCAGTCTTTTCCAACAAATTTGTGTCATAACTGGGCTTAATATGATCAGTATACTGCCGTTCATTAGAAAGTACACTATGTTGATCAGTCAAGGGTACCTTAGCACATGACACCTGTTCATTTTCTGGTATGATGTCTACATCTACATCTTGTGTAACACGGGTTCCTGAACTGCTGCTTGGGTGAAGCTTCTCTGTCTCTGTTCCTCTGCACTCAGTGACAACTGATCCAACATTTGATGCTTTACCCGAATCAACATTGATATTTCTTGATTGCACCCGACTTTCATTCATCTTGATGTCACACTTAGGTTTGTCTTGTACTCTCTTTTCAATGTACTTCTTGAAATTACCCATGAGTTGGAGTAGTGTATCTCTGAACATGTCAACCTCAACTCCCGTGTAATTAGTAAAATACTTATTAGTCATTTGGTTCTTAGTGATTTGTGAATCAATGAACACTTGGAGTTGGTTGTTGATCACACAAATGGCAGCCATGGATCTTCCTTCAGAAAATTTTACTTCGTCAAGTTGTTGTTCAAGTTGGTCTAAATACAGAGTCATTTTGACTGTGAAAGTCTGAACATCTTGACCAAAGAGTGATGTGAATGCACGTTCGTAAGTGAATGCGCGTTTGTATCCTGTTAGGTATCCAGGTCGTTCAAAGAGAACCTTGAGATGTGATTGAAGAAGTCGAAAACATTCAATGCACCTTTCCTTTGCATTATCGGGCAATTTTTGCGGCTGATGAAATTCTCTCTCAGAAATGACAGAGTCTGAAGTGGTAGACATGATGTAAACGTGCACGGGATTTTACAATTCTATGATTTAAACCGAGAAATAGATTCTTTCGCAGGATTTTACAAAATCAAGAAGAAACCGTGAAATGATGCAACAGGACTTTAGTGATTGAGTGTGAGATGATAAACCTTGCAAGGTACAATTAGTTATCTAAGTCAAGTCACAACGAGTCAAATCACAATTAGTCAAATTGCAAGAATCAACTCGCAACGTCATATTGTAATTGGACAAGTTGCAACAACTCAAATTGCAACAATTCTCAAATCATAGAACTATTCAACTCGCAGCGTATAGTCACCTCACAACAACTTGATCAACTAGCAGTGAGTTATCAATTCGCACTAAGAGTCAACCACCAGTGAGTTATCAACAAGTTGTATGATTTGGTTCGGTTGATGCAAATTGTAATGTTGAAAAGTTTGGTCTAAAAACTTAAAACCTCAATAACTTCACTCAGGAGGTGATTTGGGCTTCAAAAAATTCATTTCACAACTTTGTGGTGAAGCCTCACAATATTCAGCCTGTTCCGGACGTTTTGACAGCTAATTCGCTGAAAACGAAGTTACGGTTCAAAAGTTATGGCCGTTTGAAGTTTTGACATAAAAAAGTCAACTTTGGTCAACTCGTTGAATGACCAACTCGCTGAATGCCAACTCTCTAGAATGGCAACTCGCTAAAAAAAGGTCAACTCAATAAACCAACTCGCTGAATAGGTCAACTCGCTAGATCAACTCGCTAGACCAACTCGCTGGAACCAACTCTCTGGAACCAACTCGCTAGAACCAACTCTCTGGAACCAACTCGCTAGAACCAACTCTCTACCAAGAACATGACAAAACTATCACTTTCTAGCGTTTTGTCTTCTTTTCCCTTTATAGTAAAAAGACAAATCACCACCCAATACACCACAAATCTCTAGAAATACTAACCAAATTATACACAACTCTCTACCAAGAACATTTACCAAGAGACAACTCTCTACCAAGAACATTTACCAAGAGACAACTCTCTACCAAGAAACTTTCATACTAACCCTCGAAATTGCCCAAGACTACCAATAAACATATGAAACAAACAATCTAAACACTAAACCAAGTTCTTATCATACATCTAATCAAGAAAGTACAACCATAAATCAATTCCAATCACCAACAAAATCAAACTATGGATTTTTTTCTTAAATACTATTCGAACCAATCACCATAAACATAAAAACCAAACTAAAATCCGAGTTCAAACAATCCCAAAGATCAAACCATGGCTCTTGATACCAATTGTAGGATATTCATAATTGTAACATGTATGGGTTATTGTGATTATGATTCGAATTAATAGAAGAAAAGTAGAGAGAGGAAGAGAGTTGGGAGAATTCCTAGAGAGAGAAAGAGATGAGAGAAAAGTGAGAAGGTTAGATTGAAATGAAAGGAAGCTCCAACCCTCTCCCTTGGGTGGGAGAGGGTATATATACTACAACTACTTGTGCTCCATGAAACGAGTTGTAGAGTGAGCTGACAGTGGGTAAAGACCCAACCCACTCTACGAATACTATTTACATATTAACCTACTATTAGCTAAATATTAAACTAACTATGAGCTATCATAATGCTATTACATCATTCGGGTGACCGAGTCTTCCATAGGAATATTTGTATTCCTAACAGGAAGCATGCAAAGCAAAGCAAAGCAGCGCAAGGGGCCTAAAGCTGAGGCAAAAAAAAAAAAGAAAAAGAAACGCAAGGGGCAAGAAAAGCAGGCAACCGTAGGGGAGAAACACAAAAACAAGGAAAGCAACGCACGGGGCCTAAACTAAGGCAAAGCACCTTGCCCACTAACGCCCAAAACAGCCTAAACCCACTAAACACCTAGCCAGTACTACCCGCCAATCCTAATTCTATCTCTCCATGCCTTCCAATCTGAGGTCATGTCCTCGGACAAGAGAAGCTCCTTCATATCAAGCTTAAGTCTATCTTCCCATGTGAGTTTGGGTCTACCCCTTCTTCTAACGCCATCGACTACAAGGGCTTCAACTCTTCTAACTGGCGCTGATTGTGGCCTCCTCCTGACATGACCGAACCACCTCAACCTACCTTCCCTCATCTTCATGATAATGTTCTCTATACCAAAAATCAGAAACCCTAAAAAAATCACAACACATACAATGATGGTGGGCGAGATTACATTGATCTGCATGGACAATTCCAAATGGATGACCGAAGACAACTTAATTACTTGGTTTATTAATCAAATCGAAGCTATTGAATTATACTGCGAAAGAAAACTCAAAGTACGTCTTCTTCTTAATTGTTTATTATTTGCTGCTGTTGAATTGTTATTATATACGGAGTACTATATATTACTTGCAGGCTCATCCGGATAACCTTGTTGGCATAGCTGCTGCTGCTGCTGCTGCTGCTACTGCTACTGCTACTGCTACTGCTACTGCTACTGCTACTACTACTACTACTACTACTACTACTACTACTACTACTACATGTTTATTTATTTTTTATTTTTTTATGATGTTTAACATAAGCAGCAAATTTCCAATAATAATTATCAGGTTTGTTTGTTTGTTTGTTACTCAGTCTTACCATCATCAATCCATCAACAACTAACCTTCTAGCGCTCAAACTTTGTAAGAGTTGTTGGTTGGATCACAAACATCAGGATAAAAGGATTGTTGTGTTTGCTGGAGGGTATGTTATTTATTATATTAGTTAGTTTATCCAATTATGTATGTTATCTTTTCTCTGATTGTTGTTGGCTTTCGATCAGTCCTTTGAATTTTGCTGACGAGCACTTGAAAGCAGTTGTCGAGCACTTAAAAGAAGATACAGGTGTAGTTGTTGATGTTGTTGACTTCTTTTCCGTGGTCAACCAATCTAAAGTGAAAAAACTTCTTAACTTGGTTAAGTATATGAATGAGCAGAATAATGATAAGAATAAAGAGGGCACCTATGTTCGTGTCGAGCCAGAGGAGGAGGGTTCTATCTCTGACCACCTATCAACTTCTTCAACCCTCCCTCCTCTTGTTGCAGAAGGTGGAAGAAGCCGCAAGAAAAAGAAACAGAAACGCCCCTTTCAATTCCTGGTTTCAACCAGGACAAAGAAACATAAGGAACAACCCGTTCTATTGGCTCATCCACTGATTGACAACTACTACTACAAGTGTTTGTGAAATGTTTAATGTTGCTCTTTCTTTCTTAAATAAAGGTTGAACCTGGTTTTGTATAACATGTACTCTTTGTTGTTTTGTGTTCCCGGACAAAAAAATGTTGTAACTATATTACTATCTACTTATTTTGGAGATTAATTATTGGAATATGTTTGTATCAACTGTCTACAACTTCTGTTGCTGTTATAGTGCAAGAAGAATCTGATTATTTCTTGCTCTATGTTCGTTATTAAGTTACTTCAAGTTTAGCTCATCTTGCTAGTAACTGTTTGTAGTTACCCCGATAATTATTGATTGAGTTCAACTTCTACTTTTGTTGTTGAAGTTGTTTTATATTATTTAATGCCTTTTTATTTATTTATTTTTTAATTTATGAATCAGGTTTTAGTTTGATTGTTAAAAAAATTGAAAATGAAAATAAAAAATAAAAAAATGGAGATGTATATCGACTTATTAATTACAACAAGTAGGTCGCTAAAGTAGTATATGAGAGAGAAAATTGAGGTATCAGTGGAGATTCCTTGGCCATCCACAATGGGTTTAGTTGGTATACGTGAAATGTCAGAAAAATAACTATACATGGCATTGATCTATAAAGCTCGTGTGTCTCTGAACAATCAAGCAATACACGTCTTTTTTATTACTTTTTTTAATAAAATATTAGATGTCCTTTCAAAACAACAAAACTAGTTTTTTTTTTTTTTTTCAAATGGTAAATTATAGTAATAACACAAATGTCACTTACATCAATGAGACTAAAGTTATGGACATTCTCAAACTGTAAGATACTAACACAAACTGATACAATACAACAGAAACAAGATTATCTCAGATAACACTAGACTGTTATCTCAGACATTATTCAATACTTCATCACATAACATATCATAACTCAGAGAACTGCAGGCAAAACTAGGTGTCCTTTTTATCACTTTTATTAATAAAGTATTGATATCCTTTTAAAATAGTACAGCTTCAATTTAAATTTGTAAATTTTATGGATTGTGTGAATTTTATGAATGGAAATGCAATGCTTAGGTGTCAATGTATTAACCTAAGAAAATTAGGTGCATTAAGGATGCCCTTATTACAACTAGTCTAAAGGAGGTGTTTCTTTTTATTTGTTACCTAAGAGAATTTAACTCATGTGGGACTCACCTCTATATAAGCTACTTAATGAGGAGAAACTTAAAAATTTTAGCTTGCGAATCTAAACAAACTAACAAAAATTGTAGGTTCTATTTAAAAAATTAATATTATTAAATTGATAGGTCCCACTGTCCCTTCCCATAAATTAAAAAAGAAACACCCCCAAGTGGATGGTATTTAACTATTTATAACTCTTAATTAAACTTTAGTTGCCACATAACAACCAATAGAACATTTAGCACCTGACCACTCAATAAGATGGTTAAGAGCATTGGGTACAGTGGTGCCGTGGATGTGATGCCGTGGGCAAAAAGTACTGCCACGTCAGCAAAAATGCTCCATGGCACCAGAAACGCGATGGCACCACATTCATGGGGTATCCGTTGGCACCAGAATTTCTGGTGCCGTCGGTCAATTTTTTTTTTTTTTACTTAAATTAAAATATATAAACTATAAATTAATTAAACTTCATTAATAATAAAAACAAACATTACAAATAAATAAAACACACATTGCAATAAAAAAAATACAAACTAATTAAGATACTTAAACATAAACTACGATTAAACTAAACTACGATTCAACTAAACTACAATTCAATAAAACGAATCATCCGACACGTAGCCCTCCTGACTCGAATAGGAGGCACTTGAATCATCCTCACTGGATGGCACAGGTGGAAGTCCATTTGCCCATCGCCATTCTGCTCGACGGTTTCGACGATCCTGTTTGGCTTTTGCTTGCTGCTCACAAGCTCTTGTTTCCCTTTCTTCCTCTGCTTCAACACGTAACAATTCTTGCATATTTTATTCTTCAAATTCTTCATCAGTCAACCCTCTCCAAATGGGTTGGTTTTTCACCGGTAGATTGTTCACCGTTTGATCGGGTTGTTGTTGGACAACATGTGGATTAGGCACCGGTTCATTATCCGGTGTGAATACCGGAAAGATGTCTTCCGGTGGAATGTTCACGGGTGCAGTTGCATTCAGATTCATGCTGGAGCTTGGGAATTGCTGGCCAAAGTCATGATCACTTGGGAATTGCTGGGAAAAATCACGGTGAGTGGGAAATTGTTGGGAGAAGTCACGGTGAGTTGGAAATTGTTGAGAGAAATCTTTGCGAGACATTGTTTAAGAGAAATGTTTGAAAATTATGTGTGAATTGAGTGAGAATTAAATGTGAAATGAAATGGTGTTAAATAAGCTCAAAAATCCCGCCCATTGATTTCAAATTTTGAATTTTAAACGTTTAAACATAATCCCGCCCATTCATTTCAAATTTTGAATTTTAAACGTTTATTAAAGAAAATCCCGCCCATTCATTTCAAATTTTGAATTTTAAACGTTTAAAAGAATCCCGCTTCTGCATCTGAATTTGAATTTTGAAAATTTTAAAAATCCCTTATAAATAACACACCATCTAATACTTTTCTTCACACATCTCTTCACCACTATCTAATACTTTTCTTCACACACCTCTGCACCACTATCTAATACTTTTCTTCACAATGAATAATCGTTGGTTAATGGAAGAAGAAGTCTTGCTAGCTATCGTATGGCTAGAAGTTCAAGAATCTACAGACCTTTTGAATGAACGTTCTTTTTGGAATGTCGTTACACGAAAGTTTAACGAGCAGACTAATGGTGTTCAACGTAATAAGAATAGTATTACGGCTCAATGGAATAGAATGAACATTGAATGTCGTAGATATAACGCTATTTACAAAGAGTTGCAGCGTACCAGTCAAGACACCAATCGTCTCACCAATGCAAACCGAATTTATTATGAACGCTATGGGAGAGAGCTACATTACCCACAAGTGTGGTTCACTCTGAGAAACACAAGGGCATGGGACAGATACGATGAGTAATGATCTTTTATGTTAAGTATTCCGCTTCGTTTCTTTCTGTTTTTCGTATCGTGATTAGTTGTTTCCTGTATCGTTTGTAACCATGTTAACTTTGTATGGTGTTTATGTAATGTTTACGTTTTTATTAATGAAATTAATGTTTTATTAAGTTTTTAGTTTATTTATTTATTTACTTATTTTGAAATCTTATAAAAGAACTATATTAACTTTACAAGTTATTTAACTATGCTCTCATTTTTACAAAAGGATCACAAATTCAAGCCAAAAATTCAAGCCACCACCGGTACGGTGCGCCGTCGGTTTTGCTTGGCTGGTGGTGATGGCGCGAGCCACCACGCATGCGTACCCCATGCTCTAAAGAAATACAACCAAAGTAAATATCCCCATGAACCAACAAGCTGATAGCTCAAAAGGACCTACCAACAAAGTTGTCCTCACATCTTTTTATATAATAAAGCAAAACCCCTATTGGGAATTTTCCATTTCAAAAAAATCAATTCATACATTATTTAGTAATAATTGTATTAAAAAAAAATATTATTTTCTTATTAGATAACATTTTATATTTATCCACAACACAAGTAGAAGATAAATACAAAAAATATAGATAAGATACAATTAACACAAGTAGAAGATAAATACAAAAAATATAGATAATATGCAATTAATAATAGGATTAAATTTTTTAAATAATTATCTTTAATAATAAAAAACTATAATTAAAATCATAAATCAAACAAAGATTAAATTATTTGTTTTTTAATAAATAAAAATATATGATTCAAAAAATTTAAAAAAACCTGTGCTTGCGCGGGAATTATAACTAGTACATTGAATAGACAAACCATCTGATTATTATAATGTTAAATAAATTTATCATGTCCTTTACAATTTGAACAAAACTTGGATAAGCTGTTAACACATGACAGTTAACTTTTAATTTGGTCATAAACTTTAAATGAAGTTATCTCAAGCTCATCACATAAAAGAAAATACAAGGCAATCGACAAATGGTTCAAACCAGCACATTTGGTGATGATAAGCCATTGTCTTCTCAACTTTTGTGCAATTGCATAAAGATTCTGGAGGAGGAATATGTCTGTACATTTGGAAAAAGGCGATCTTTTGCTTACAATCATAGATAATTTAGGAATGCTTATTCTCGTAGACCAATGATCAACTCGCAAGCTAACACTCCTTGTGTATTGGTGTCTAAAAGAGCATAAAAAATTGCAAACTAAAAGAGCGAACATAAAGTCTCAGATTGATAAAGTTGCCTCTTGTCTTCTACCAGAATCTTCATGTTCAACCTATCAAATCAACAAGTTAACAGACATACATTACAATCTTGGAAATAATAAATGGGTCGATTTGGGTAATGTTTCATCTCAAACAAAATGGGTCAAAAAGGTTGAAAATAGCCAAAAAGTTTTTTTTTATCATATACTACTATTTAACACTTGGTAAAAACTAAATAACTGGGAAAAAAAGTTTTATGCATGTTCCAAAATGATCCATTTTGATCTACACCAAGATTCAGATTATTAACATCAGTTTAAATGAATGTGGTTAAATCTGAAGATGTTATAAGCATCTATAACATAAACAAAATCATATCGGGTTTGATGTACCTCAACAAGTACTCTTCCTCTCTTTTTGGCATCTTTCTCTTTCTTCTTTAGATTATATTTAGAATCTGCCCTTCCCCTCTTTCGATTCACATCCACCGCCTCTTCATCATCATCACTACCGACTGCCATATACCATTAATATGTTATTACCCATTATTCCAATATATAACGCATACAATTAACATTAAGCATTTTCATTATTCCTTATCTTTTGCAATGAGAAAATATACTGTGATACTGTTAGAAAACTGAGACTCGACACAAAAGATGAAGAATAAAAAAATTCAGGTAAAGATGTCAAAAAAGATAAAATACACAGACATCGATAAGAATCTTACTATCATCATCATCATCTAAGCCATATCCTTTTGTTGTACGACCATAGTCTTCAAACTCAAATTCCTCATCATAATCACCTTCAACATATTCTACCTGTTTAACATAAAAAGTCGAAATTCCCAGAATCAAAACTTCAATGATAAGAAAAGATATTAAATGCTTCCATATTGACATCTATATACAGATACCTCATACTCATGAATTTTATCTATGATTGGTTTCGAGATCTCAGGATCCATTCTGGCTATTAGACGTGCAATCACCTCCTTCTCAATATTCTATACAATGATAATTCTTGTTAGAGCTGTGAAAATGTGCATTATTATAGAACCGGAGCAAAAGCGGCAAAAAAAAGGTAACCTTATCCACTTGAGGTGCAGGTTTTGCCTTTGGTTTCGTGATCTCAGGATCCTCTCTGGCTATTAGACGTGCAATCAACTCCTTCTCAATATTCTATACAATGATATGTCTTGTTAGAGCTGTGAAAATGTGCATTAATATAGAACCGGAGCAAAAGCGGTTAAAAAAAGTAACCTTTTCCACTCGAGCTGCAGTTTCTGCCTTTTCCTCTCTTCTAGATTCTCTCTTAATTTCTTTTCTAGGAAGTGTCATTACCTTCTCCCTATAAAAGAACAAATACAGCTAGAAATCATTAAGATAGTCAAATCATACAATACAAATACAATATACAGCAATATTAATTATAAATATCATTTTAACCTTGTTTTAAGGGCAAGCTTCCTCATGCGTATCCTCATCTGTGTCATTTTAGTTAACCGTTGCTTTGTCTTATGCACGAGGAACTTTGGCCAATGCATCTGTTAATTCAGATTACAATATACATATTATTTATTACATTTTGAAATTCGAGTATCTCCATGTAATATTCTGAGGAAGCTAAGAAGGTTGTATACCAGATTTTGGTCGATAATTTCGAGCGCCTGTTCATAATTGTGTGGCAACTTAATTCTTTCCCACAGCTTGTTTGGCATATGAGCTCTCTCTACGGTTTTCATATACAGATAAAACACTCCTGCAACAAATTAGGCATTCAAAAGCATATATAAACAGGAGGCATGAACATGTTGACATGCAAAATAATAAAATGAGCATGGTAGACTAACGGTGCCGAATGGCACATTTCCAGTACCAGTATTACCCATGCAATACCAAGAGTTTGGAAAAAAATAAAAATAATAAAAAAAATAAAATAAAATAAAAATAAAAATAAAAATAAAAAATAAAAATCAGCACATCTTTATACACTCATCTTATAAACATTAGAATTTTTTACAGCACAACATTATAATTTATACACTCCTATTGGTATTCCATATACAGATTGTTGCCACACCAAACCTGTTGGGTAGACCTATCTGTTTGTCCTGGCATATATATGAATTTCACAATTAACTAATATATCAAATGATAACAGAAACCGCTTTACCATATACTTCCACCAATTTCTAAAACTTATGACCTATTTCTTTTCAGATATTTTGTAGTTTTACCAAGCAAAACTTTTCACAAAATTGTATGAAATTAAAAATCAGAAGTCACACATGTGCGTTTGGTATAAGTTCCCTACATTACTTGAGTTACACATTCGAAAATTATTCTAACACACACGTGTTTGCAATCCTTGCCTTGTCTTTAGAAAATCACACCTCATAATTTCTTCATCATACGTACATATCATAGTTGTGCAGTTTTATTTGGTTTTACTTATCTGCTTTTCTAAAACTACAGTTTTGAAATTTAGGGTTTAAGCCCATATGAATATATGATTGTGTTATTGAAAACCATTCAAGCTTGATCTATAATACTCGGTACATTTCGGTATCTTATACTGAATATACCAAAAGTTTTTCGGCCAAAAAAATACTACCGAATAGGGTCCGGTCGGTATTTTTAGGAAGGTATTGGTACATTGGGGTTATGCTCAACGTGATGTAAAATTAACCAAAAAAGTTTTTGTAACACGATTCAAACCAGCATCAACTTCACCATTAACACAAATATAAAATATAATATGATATGCAACGTACGGGCAAACAGATTCGGGTCCAAAGCAAATATATTATAAGAGCTCAACATCACAATAGATATCTAACAATATGCTAAAAAAATACCTTCATGGTTACGGATGGTGGCATAACGACTATTTGCAAGTGGGCACGAGCTCCGGTTACAAACTCCGGTCACATTGTAAGGGTTTTGACAAAAGATTCCAGCTGTAATTCTGTCATAACATAAAGCATTAAAGCATAAACAAAATGCACTAACAATATAGAAAAACAAGATTTTCTTCTGATAAATATGACATTTTGACTGCTACTAAGAAAACCAAAATCATTTGTCATGCATTAATTGCAGTTTCTGCTGATATATCAAGTATCAGGTACCACATAATACAAATTAATAAGAATAACTCAAAGACTACTCACTTAGACATATAACTGCAATGCTTATGCCTGAGAACCTGCCATATAACCTCATCGTTCTGCATTTTGTACCACCTATTTCAAATCCCACCTGTCCAAACATCAAAAATCTAAGATTTAACTTTTACAAACTACAATATAAAAAATGATATCTTTCCTGTATGTACTGAGGTGGTGAGCACAGCATTAAAGAGCATTTAGCGTTTATAATTAAAAGTTCGTCTGACAACGATTGTTAAATGCTTAGTTTTCTTCTAAAAATATGTCAAACACTTTTATAAAGCAAACAACTAGTCGATCCTACTGCTGCTACTTAATTTGTCAAACATACAAGTATTCTTGAAAATGGTAGTTGATTTTTTTATTTTTTATTTATTTATTTATTTATTTATTTTTTTAAAGCAAAGTTACTGGAAAAACATTAAGTGTTAAATAAATTTTAAGCAGTATTTTTATTGAAAAAAAAATATAAAATTATATAACCTAATAACAAAAAGCACTGTTTTTAGAACTATTAAACATGCACCCACTTAATCTTTAACAAATCTAACCATAAAATTAAAATCTATCATAAAGAGCTAAATAGTATAAAAGTAAAAAGTGGGTTTAAAAGAAATCGATAGTTTACCTTTTGTAAATATTTAGATAGTGGTGATGGTGGTGACTACAGAGATCGGTGAGGTTTTAGGAGAATGACGTAATATGGCGTTTAGGGTTTTAGCTTAAATATTTATTTAGATTTATATACAAGTTATTGTAATTTTTTGTAAAAAAGACACAACGGTTTTATATATTGGTATTTGACATAAAAGGTTTTTGTTTTTTATTTGTGGCACTAAAGTTCAAAACTTACCTCTAACGTATCTATGGTTTAATAATCCACTCATTTGAGGTTAACTCTTTCCTACAACTCTGTGTAACGATGACCGCGTTTACAATCGGCAATCAAGTGTCATATCAGATTCTCTTTTTACCACCAAAAACCAAGTTGTGGGGGTGTAATAAGGGACGATCGAGTTGTGGGGATAACGCATTGTCCAACCCCAATACACCCACTCTAATAGTTCTTGTGATAGTCATGTTGAAGTAAAATATTGCTTCTACTTCAGACAAGCGGATTGGATCCTCCGGACTATGACTGGTCCTTCGGATTCAGGGTGGTTCTTGCTTGTAGTACGTCCTTCGGATATCTACAAAACAGATACGTCCGTTAGTCTCGCCCCGGGAGTATATCCCAGGACCAACCTCCGGCGTGAGAGTAAGTATATGTTCTTAGAGAGAGAAAGTATAAGCAAAGTTTAGAGAGTGAGAGAATTAGTTAACCTTAAATGAAGATTTCTCCTGTATTTATAGGCTGCTCATATGGAGTGCCAGGCTGGTTTGTACTTAATCTCTTAGTATTTACTAGTTTATGCTCCACTACCATGTACTTGCTTGTACTTATCTGTACTTTGGTTCGTGGACGAAGGGTTCGGTTCATGCGGATATAAGGATCCGGAAGGCATATACTTGTACCCTTCGGATATTGGTCTGTTCTGTTTGGATATGTTTGAATACGTTCTGTCTGATGTGGATCCGGAAGGTATATACACCGTACGACATGTGTCCGGAGGGTACATACGCCAATAGTGGCCATGTAGGTAGGGGAAACACAACTCCAAATCGACACAAAATCTCACTTTTGGTCCAATTTTCAAAACACGGAGATTCCAGTCCAATAGTTTGAGTTTTGTTCCACTTTTGGTCCAATTTTAAACAGAGTTAGTTTAGTCATTAAGTCTAATTGTAACGTGGCAATATTAGTCCTTTAACCTAACGGTCGTTTGCAACATTCGTCCTTTATACCAAAGATCGTTTGTAATGTTTGCACCGTTAGTCGTTTCAATTAGTTAGTCTTTTAAAAAAAATCGAAAAAAATTCTAAAAAAATGCTTTTTTTTTGGAAATTTTTTTTCCAAACAAATAATTTGAAAAAAAAATCTAATAAAAAATTTTAAAGAAATTTCAAAAAAAAAATTATTTGGCGAAAAAAAAAATTTTCCAAAAAAAAAAATTGAAAAAAATAATTTCTAATAAAATTTATTGTTAAAAAATTAGAAAAAAATATATTTTTTTAGAAATGTTTTTTCTTAAACAAATTTTTTTTGAATTATTTTTTTTGGAAAAAAAAAATTCGTCAAAAAATTATTTTTTTAGAATTTTTTAAGAAAAATTTTTATTTGAATTTTTTTTCAAATTATTTTTTTTGGAAAAAAAAATAAAAAATCATATTTTTAGAATTTTTTTCTAATTGTTGTTTAAAAGACTAACTAACTGAAACGACTAACAGTGCAAACATTCTAACGATCTTTGGTATAAAGGACGAACGTTAGGTTAAAGGACTAATGTTGCCATTTTACAATTAGACTTAACGACTAAACTAACTCTGTTAGAAAATTAAACCAAAAGTGAAACAAAACTCAAACTATTGGACTGGAATCTCACGTGTTTTGAAAATTGGACCAAAAATGAGATTTTGATAGAACCACAAGGACCAAAAATGTAGTTAACTCATAAGTTTGGGTTGTGTTCAGGTTAACCCATCCAACCTTTGGGTTGAGGATGGTTAAACAGGTTGACCCGCCAACTTGTTTAACCCGTGTAACATGCCTACTAGTTTTGGTAAATGGGTTAAATATGTCAACCTCAAGCCCATTCAGCCTATTTATAATGTATAACTAGTTTAACCCGTCAAGCCATATAAATAAAATGGGTTCATGTTGGGTTTAATGGAAACACAACTGACCAATTATTTAATTGGGCCATATTCGGGTTAGAGCTCTTTGACTCGCCAACGCAAACTCAACCCGGATTGCCACCCATACTTATAGGTAGAGGTAGGGGTGTAAAAAAAAAACCCGACTTGATCCGAACCCGATACCACCCATACTTGTAGGTAGAGGTAGGGGTGTATCTTTTTTGCATCATCTATTTAAATGAGTACAAATAGGCAATTATATTACATTTTGCTCATTTTTAGGTTGACCCAAACCCGAATGGACCCGAGCTGAGTAGACCCGACCAGAATTGACACGAACCGACTAACGAGAATTCAAATAAGGTCGAGTTCGGGTATGTTATTTTTAGCCTTGATCCGTCTTGACCCGACCCGATTAACACCTCTTGGTAGAGATGTTTATCGGCTCGGGATGATCAGGTTGGGTCCATTTGGGTTCGTGTTAACCAAGTATGAGTAAAATGATCATACACGTACCCGACCCTATTTGGAGGTTGGGTTATTCGGGTTCAGGTCAATTCGGGTCGGGTTCATTCGAGCTCGCGTCAATCCGAATATAAGTACAACACAAATAATTTACAACTTTATCATTTGACGGTGGTTATCAGTTCACCTTAAACTAATACATATCATATGCGAAGTGATTGCCTATGGCTAATGAGCTGTGGTTTGTGGGTGACAACGTAATGTTGATGATCAACTTCAAATGTATGTATGTTTCATGGAAACTTTGACAACTTTTAGTCCCACATGGAAAAGAAAATATACTAGCTAATATACTACAATATGTGCAGACAATTCGTGTTTGGATTAATATCAAGTTTCACGGAGAGAAATGTTGCCTCTTAGGCAAAGAGGTGATGTCTGAATTCGTGGAAAATGAACATAAATTCTAGACTTTTTTATAGTTATCGAAATTTTTAAAGTGGTGATATTTAGGCCTAACAATGAGACCTAATATTAGACCTACACCATTAATTTTTTGACAAATGTAATTCACTTTTTCTCTTTCATCATTTCTCACCAATCAAATTTTCAAATCAACCAATCACATCTTTAGGTCTAATTTTAGGTGTAGGTTTTAGGCATCCAAATCATTTTTCATTTTTAAAACTTTTGTAAGTCCAATATTTTTCTTTACAAAATTTGAGATTCTATTTCTTTATGTAGCTATAGATATTAGTAATTTGTTTCGTACGTTAAAACTTGAAACAGTGGAATTCCTAAAGTTGTTTTAATTAAAAAATGAAAATTGAATTACTCACCTCTTGCTAGTCGCTACTTTTCTCTGGACCTCACCCGCTAGCCATTATCAGCTCACTTTAAACTATAGTCCTTTGGTGATCGACAGTTATAGTTGTCAGATTATAATACTCACAACCAAATTTATCAAGTTGTTTTACAATTTGAACAAAACTAGATAAGTAGTTGACACAAGACAGTTAACTTATAATTGGGTCATAAGCTTTTAATTGAAAGTATCTCAAAAAAGTTTACATAAAAGATAAGTACGTTAGAAACATGAAGAAGTAATTATGGCAAGGTGCAATGTATAGCTGGAATGGATTGATAGAAATGGTTCGGATTCAGTGAGGATTCTTTTAGGTCCAAAACCGGCTTTTAGAGATGACAATTTACAAGGCAAAGCGAGACATGGTTCAAACCAAACACATTTGGTGATAAGTCATTGCCTGATCAAGTGGTGTGCGATTGCATCAAGATCCTAGAGGCAGAATGTGTTGATATACTTTGGAAAAAAGTTGATGTTTTGCTTATAGATAATCTAAGAGTGCTTATTCTCGTAGACCAATAGTCAACTTGCAACCTAACACTTGTCGTGTATGGGTCACTACAAAAAATTGGTTTAATTTACACACTTTTTTTCTTCACACTTCTAAAAGTGCGTAAAATTTTATTAATTTCTTAACACTTAATAATGCGTAAAAATTAGTTACATTGATAAGTGTGAAAAAATAAGTAAAACAATTAATTTTCCACACTTATAATTGTGTAAAAAAAAGTTCACACTTTTAAGTGTGAAAAAATCTAAAAAATGTCCACACTTATATGTGTGGACCAAAATTCTTCACACTTACTTAAAGTGTGGGGACCTAAGCATTCTCCACACTTTCTCAAAGTGTGTAAAATTTGAGTGTTACAAATAACCTTCATATTAAAAAGTGTGAAGATATCTTCTAATTTTTCACACTTAAAAGTGTGAACTTTTATTTGATACAACTATAAGTGTGAAAAATCTATTTTTTGACACTTTTTTTCCACACTTATTAATGTAAACAATTTTTACACATAATTAAGTGTTAATAAAGTAGTTAAATTGTACACACTTTTGAAAAGTGTGAAAACAAAGTGCGAAGAATCAACTATTTTTTTGTAGTGGGTGTCTATATGCAAGTATGGCTAGTGAAGTGGAATCACATTTAGTGGTTGTGTGAGTGAGGGTGTTGGTTATTAAGTGTTAACAAGTTCTCAGATTAGAGTTAAGATAATCAATAAGGTACCGGATATTTACTTGAAATCGTGGCATCACTTTCCAATAGAAACTATTCGACCCTATGCCTGGGTTACACGAATATCTCTATGGGATAAGACCAAGTGATGTTCTTGTTTTAGGCACAAACCAAGAACCAGATGCGTATTCAAGTGTTTAGGGTTTTGTAATTTCGTATCTCCATGCAGATGTGTTATGACCTCTATTTATAATAGAGAATACTCAAAACCCTAGCCCATGGAATTATATATAATTAACGGCCCATTAATTATATCATAATACTTTCCATAATAGTAGGAATCAGTAGTTAAAATCGAGCAGCAGAATTGCTGATGCTATCAGCAGATTCACACTAGCAGCAGAATGCTATCAGCAGCAGAATCAGCTAACAGCAGGATCAGCTGGCAGCAGAATCCTATCAGCAGGATCACCTAGCAGCAGAATCCTAGCAGCAGATTCACAACACTAGCAGCAGAATCAGATTCATGCATCAACATAATCAGATTCACACTAGCACAACCACTATTGAGTCAGGGTAATCAGGGACTTGATGGGTGTACACTCCATACCTCCAAACCTATTCCCAAGTATGATTTGATCCCTCAAGTGCACTAAATTTTCCAACAATCCACCCCAAATTTAGTTCACTTCCTTTGCATGAAAAAATTAAACACAAAACAAAACAAGTGCATAAATGAAAATATCCGGAGGATTGAATTTCCACATTAGTACATATACTTTCAAATATTCGAGAATCAGGGTGTTCTAAGAATTGAACCCTTCAACCCATTTGAATACCTGATGATAAATACACACAAGTTTTCAAACACTAAAATACTCCTGACACTATACAAGCCATGTGTCCATATCCAATTCATAAATGTTGTAAAAGCTAAAAGTCCAAAGCTTCCTGAAGCGGCAAAACTTCAACATTCACATAGGTGGTTCATCTTTAATTCATGCTCCTGCTTAGAACTTTTTCAAATAAAATTAACCATTAAGAAGTTATGACTTCATCCTCCTTTCCAGCAGGTAACAAGCACAACCTTGGGATGTTTGTGATACATGTGCTTCAGTCCACTAAATGATCAGCTTTCCACATTGAACTTAGCTTCCAAGTTTCCTAAGAAGGGAGTTGGGTATCCTTGTATTCAGTGACTAAGTTGGACTTAAACCCATCCCTTTAGCAGACTTCAAAACCAAGTCTCTAGCCAAACCCTTCGTCAAGTGATCAGCTAAGTTTTGTTGAGATTTAACAAACTCTATAGATATCACCCCATTCATGATAAGCTCACGAATCATGCTATGCCTAACACCTAAGTGTCTAGACTTCCCATTGTACATCTGGCTATAAGCCTTTGTCAATGTAGCAGCACTATCACAACGGATAGAAATAGGTGCTATAGGTTTAGGCCATAAAGGAATCTCAAGAAGCAAGTTTTTCAACCATTCAGCTTCTTTGCTAGCAGCAGCTAAAGCCACAAATTCAGATTCCATGGTTGAACTGGTAATGCAAGTTTGTTTCTTGGATGCCCAAGAAATTGCACCTCCACCAAGTAGGAATACCCAGCCACTAGTAGACGAATTGTCTTCAGTGTTACTGATCCAACTTGCATCAGTGTATCCTTCTAATACTGAAGGATAACCAGTATATGAGAGACTATAATCCATAGGTCTCTTTAAATACTTAAAGACCCTCTGAATTGCTTGCCAATGATGAGCACTAGGATTACTAGTATACCTGCTCAGTTTACCCACAGCAAAAGCAATGTCAGGTCTTGTACAAGTCATGGCATACATCAAGCAGCCAATCACCCTAGAATACTCAAGTTGAGATACAGCTTTTCCAGTATTAGACATTAGCTTCTCACTTGTATCCATAGGAGTACTCACTGGAGTACAATCAAAGTAATTAAATTTCCTTAACACCTTCTTAATGTAATGAGACTGAGAGATAGAAATTTTGTTACTTTCATGTTTAATCCTAATACCAAGGATAACATCAGCCTCCCCCATATCCTTCATGGAGAACTTTGAAGACAAAAATTATTTTGTAAGATCAACTTGATTTTGGTCAGTGCCAAAGATCAACATGTCATCAACATATAGACAAATGATGACTCCTTTACCAGATTCATCAAATTTGCTATATACACATTTGTCAGCTTGATTAAGTAAATAACCACTAGATAAAACCACTTCATCAAACTTTTGATGCCATTGCTTAGGTGCCTGTTTTAGTCCATAAAGAGACTTAATCAGTTTACACACCTTGTTTTCATTGCCAGACATGATGAAGCCCTGAGGTTGGTTCATGTAAACCTCCTCATCTAAATCATCATTCTAGAAAGCTGTCTTCACATCCATCTGATGAATAATCAGATTGTGAATTGATGCCAAAGCAATTAGCAATCTTATGGTACTGATACGAGCCACAAGAGCATAAGTATCAAAATAGTCTATTCCTGACTTTTGTTTAAAGCCCTGAATAACTAGTCTAGCCTTGAACTTTTCAACAGTTCCATCTACCTTCATTTTCTTTTTGAAAATCCATTTGCAACCTAGAGGTTTGCAACCAGGTGGTAGATCAGTCAAAACATAAGTGTTATTACCCATAATGGAGTCCATCTCATCATTTATTACTTCTTTCCAGAAAGCAACATCTTGGGACTTCATTGCTTCTTCAAATGTTTTGGGATCATCCTCCACAATGAAGCAATAAGAGTATTGGTCAGAGACCTCATTCCTTGTACCTTCAATTAAGTATAATTGAAACTCAGATCCAAATGACTTTGGAGTCCTCACCCTATTGCTCCTTCTGAGCTCAGGTTCAGATTGTTGTTCCACAACCTCATCAGGAACCTCATCAGATACTTCTGAAACACCATTGTCATTGGTTCCATTTGGAATCCTTTGACTTGGTCTAGGGATAGATGAGAATCTGTTCTCATCAAAGAGTGCATCCCTTAATTCAATTATTGAGTTAACTGAAACAGACTCATTAGGTTCTATAACATAAAACCTATATGCCTTGGAATGCTCAGCATATCCAACAAAGATGCATTCAATGCCTCTTTCTCCCAAAGTTTTCTGCTTTGGGTCAGGGAGTCTTACAACAGCCCTACAACCCCATATCCTAAGATAATTAAGGTTAGGTTTCTTTTTAGTCCAAAGTTCATAAGGGGTAACTTTGTTCCTTTTGTTGGGAACCCTATTTAATAAATAGCAAGCTGTTAACATAGCTTCACCCCAGAACCCTTGACTCAGCCCTGAATAGGACAACATGGAATTAACCATCTCCTTCAGCACCCTGTTTTTCCTTTCAGAAATACCATTTTGCTGAGGAGTATAAGGGGCAGTCGTTTCATGGATTATACCAACAGACTGAAAATACAGAGTATCCATGTACTCACCTCCCCTATCAGTCCTTAATCTTTTGATCATGGAACTTTGTTGCAATTCAACTTCAGTTTTAAATACTTTAAATTTATCTAATGCTTCATCTTTAGAATGTAATAAATAAACATGACAAAACCTAGAAGCATCATCAATAAAAGTCACAAAGTATTTCTTATTCCCCAAAGAGGGAGTAGCATGTAAATCACAAAGGTCACTGTGAATTAACTCCAAAACTTTAGTTTTACGTTTTACTCCTTGAAAAGGTTTCTTAGTTATCTTGTTCAACATACAAGTCTTGCATGCCGTATGTTTGAATCATAAAGTTTAGATGTAGATATAAAAGCAGAATCAATATTATCATGAACAATATTAAGTCTGAACATTTGATTACACAAATAACCAAAACCAATAAACACACCATTTTTAGACAAAACAAACTTATCAGATTTAATAACTTGTTTATAACCACAATTATTCAAACACTACTAGAAACCAAATTCTTTCTAATATCAGGAACATGTAAAACATTAAATAAAGAAACAATCTTTCCAGAACTAAACTTCAAATCAACACATCCTTTTCCATGCACCAGGGCAGTTGACTCGTTTCCCATATGAAGAATAGAACCATCATTCATTGACTTATAGGTCTTGAACCAGCTTCTATCTTTACACACATGAATTGTTGCTCCAGAGTCAACCCACCACGCAACATCATCATCCTGTACAAAGTAAATGTCAGATATATATGTAACATAATAAATCTTAAAAGACTTATTAAACACATTCTGACCTTTCAGAGAATTGGTGTTACCATTCCCTCCACCTGTGCCTGATCCATTGGATTTGTTTCCAACTTTACCACCCTTTCAATCTTTCCTGAAGTGTTCAGGTTTCCCACACTTCCAACAAGTCACCTTAGGTTTCTTGTTAAGATTAGATTCGGTGTTATCTTGATGCTTACGCTTGCCCTTGTTGTCATTGTACTTGGTGGAGTTGTTATGCTCCACCATATTGACAACTGATGGACCAGTAGCAGTGCTACTCTTTGGCTTGTCAATGTCTTGAGCTTTGAGTGAATCCTCAATGCGCAAGTGACTGCCCAACTCAACAAGAGTTAACTCCTCCTTCTTATGCTTAAGCATATGCTTGAAATCCTTCCAAGAAGGAGGCAGTTTATCGATGATACAAGAGACTGAAATAGCCTCATCCATGTTCATCTTGTGTTGTGTGAATCGACCAAGTATACTAAGAAGTTCATTGTATTGTTCCATGACAGGTCGAGAATCAACCATTTTGTAATTGTTAAAATTACTTACAAGGAACTTCTTACTTGATGCATCCTCAGCCATATACTTGGCTTCCAAGGAATCCCATAGTTCTTGAGAAGTTTCAACATTCTGATAAATATCAAATAGAGAATCAGACATACCATTGAGAATTAAACCTCTGCAAACATAATCATCATTCTCCCATTTGCTTCTTGCCCTCATCTGATCCATAGTAGCATCTTCTCCAAAATCTTCAGGAATCTCAGTTGTCAGAACATAAACCACATTCATACTTGACAACAAGAAGTGCATCTTCTTTTGCCATCTTCTGAAATCAACACCTTCAAACTTTTTCAACTTGGAAAAGTTAGCAGCTATTTGTCTCATAGCAGCAGCCATTGATTATCACTAATAGTTTCTATTGATTGTTGGTTATTAAGTGTTAACAAGTTCCCAGATTAGAGTTAAAATAATCAATAAGGTACCGGATATTCACTTGAAATCGTGGACTGACTTTCCAATAGAAACTATTCGACCGTATGTCTGGGTTACACGAATATCTCTATGGGATAAGACCAAGTGATGTTCTTGTTTTAGGCACAAACCAAGAACCAGATGCGTATTCAAGTGTTTAGGGTTTTGTAATTTCGTATCTCCATGCAGATGTGTTATGACCTCTATTTATAATAGAGAATACTCAAAACCCTAGCCCATGGAATTATATATAATTAACGGCCCATTAATTATATCATAATACTTTCCATAATAGTAGGAATCAGTGGTTAAAACCGAGCAGCAGAATTGCTGATGCTATCAGCAGATTCACACTAGCAGCAGAATGCTATCAGTAGCAGAATCAGCTAGCAGCAGGATCAGCTGGCAGCAGAATCCTATCAGCAGGATCACCTAGCAGCAGAATCCTAGCAGCAGATTCACAACACTAGCAGCAGAATCAGATTCATGCATCAGCAGAATCAGATTCACACTAGCACAACCACTATTGAGTCAGGGTAATCAGGGACTTGATGGGTGTACACTCCATACCTCCAAACCCATTCCCAAGTATGATTTGATCCCTCAAGTGCACTAAATTTTCCAACAGAGGGTTGACATTGATTGTCGAATTCAAATGTAGATATCTTTTAGTCCCCACATCGCTTATAGAAAAGAAACTATGCTAGATAATATACCACAATGTGTGTTAACATTTGTGTTTGGATTAATATCATGTTTCACCATTGCGGCTTATCGCTTCTTAGCCTCAAGAGGCGATAGTCGATATTGGTGAAAATTTATGGGGTAATTTCATAAATTAATCCAAAATTTATATAAACTTTAAAATTTTTCATTATTAACAAAATCAATAAACTTTTAAATAAACTCCAAATTTTTAGCATCAAGAAACACACATTTAAAAAAGTGGTACCACTCTTCAACCAATCAAATGTCATTACACGAACTAAGTTCTCTTTTGATTGGTTGAATAAGAAGTAGACAATTATTTTAAGAAATTTTAAAATGAGAAAGACTAAAAAATAATTTTGGAATGGTCGGAGTATATTACAAGCCCAACAATTCGTCTTTGATTTCTTCTTTCTAGTACACAAACCTTCTGCATCTTAAGAATATATGGTTCGTCTTGCATTGATTCTATGGTTTTATGAAAAATAAAACATATAAAAAGGTCACAATGCATGAGTATGATCTTTCATACTGATGACGTATACTCTGCACTCGGGTCACGAACCCGACCAATAGACACTACTAATGCCCAAGCCCAGCATGCGTGGGCTATCATAATAATGATTTGGGCCATCATACTAACGGTTTGGGCTCACGAAAGCCCAAACCCAAATACATTATTTATGGTCTTTATAATGATCTTCTATTTATGAGATAAAGATCAATAGACCGGATAAGGCGAGATACGCCGAAGAGTAAGGAGCACGAAACCTACAAGGATTTCGTGCCTATATAAAGAATATCACGGCTCTCATTGAGGTATCATCTAAAAACCCTAACTCTTCACTATAACCCTAAAACCAATTACTTACTCTCACGCCAGAGGATAATCATAGGAGACAATCCCACGATAAGCCTAATGGTGTTGTTTGCTTTCTTAGTGCGCAGGTCTCAAGCATTAAGATCCAATTGATACGAGAACAACAGCCCAAACAAGGAACGCCCAACTTTTGTATCAACAAGTGGCGCCATCCGTGTGACCATACACTAAGAAATAGAATGACGAAGCATAGAAACACAAGCCAGCGGACTCCGCAATTAGAGAAAACACATGGTGACCACCAGAGGAAGAAACATCAAGGTGATTCGACCTCTAAGCAGGCCTCTGGAACAACCAGTGCGCCCAGTCACCAAGAATCAGGCCAAGGTATGATCTTTCCAACAGTAGAATTGCCCACAGGGACTACCCAGGCCACTACGGCAACCACTAGCGCAGAAGATCTATAGCGCACTCTCCTCACCACTCCCCACCAAACGGCACCCATTGTGGACACCACTGAGCCGCCATGCGCGCCTAATTGAGACAGGGGACCTAATGTGGAAACAGACATCCTCGCGCTAAAAGGAGGTGTGCCTGAATTAGCGCTAAGTAAATTCGTGTCTCAAAACTACGAAACCTTGGCTGCCCTTATGCAAGAGGAAGCCAAAAGAAGGTCAGGTCAGAGCCTGCAAGCCCGGCTCAACTTTGGCCCTGAGTACGAAGCATCCCCACCGCGCTATCGGAAATAGAGGCGCGAGAAGGATAGCCGCCGACTTCCAGTGTTCGCTAGGGTTGGAAGGAAAGCTGTGGATGATGAAGCAACTGATTCGTAGTACTCGGAGGAGCATGAAGACGATGGAAGGTGTACCAATGTCCACACTAGACTTGGTAGCCGCAGGATTTAGGATAGACTTGGACGGTAGCGCTTACCAAGCGAGAGCCCTTCAAGGTCTAGTAGTAGAAGAGTTCATGACAGGCTTGGGAGACAGCACTCCCCAAGTGAAAGCCCCTCAAGCTTAGATTCTGAGGAAAAACGGCGTAAGCACCGCAAAAGGGTCAACTCCTCCTCAAGTGACTCCTCAGACAATGAGGACAAAGAAACAGGACACTGGAAGTCTAGGAGAAGACATCGTGATGAGGAGGACGAAGATATATCCCTTCCTTCGCACCGCCAAAAGGTCGACGCATTCACGCGGCGCATCAGCGATTATTCAGAACATAAGAGAAGGCGCATGCCCGCCAATGTTAAAACATATGATGGGACGGGTGATCCTGATGACCACCTAAAAATTTTCAAATCAGCCGCTACTATCGAAAATTGACCACAACCTTTGTGGTGCCACATGTTTAACTCCAAATTGGTGGGGAATGCGCGAACCTAGTTTAGTAAGCTGCCACGAAGAAGCATAAACGGGTTTGAAGAGTTGTGAAAGGCATTTCATTTGAACTTTACTCAAAGAAAGAAGTGCGCCAAGAACCCTGTCGAACTTGCTAGAGTAAAACAGCGCCAAGGGGAATCCACAAGCGCTTATGTGGAGCGCTATAAGGATGAATGCATACACGTCAAGGCATGCCCCGAAGTACTAAAGATCTCAGGGTTCATGAATGGGATCAATAACCCAGAACTTATCAGAAAATTAAATGATAAGGTTCCCTAAACCTTCGATGAACTGATGAAGCGCACCAGGTCCTTTATCCAAGGGGAAGCTGTAACACCCCCAATTTTTAAATATTTGCAGCGGAATAAAGATTGGGTGTTACTTCACAGCTCATAGTTTTTCAGTAGAAAATGATTTTCTAAAACATTTATCATTCGAATTTTTATAAATATCAGAGTTTTAAAAATGAGGTCCCAGTGGTTTCAAAATTTGTTAAATAGGTTTTCGAATGATAATAAAAATTTATAGCCTTTGTAAGAATTTCGTGCTCCTCCGTCCCATCCTTGCTCATTTTAGACCTGAGATAAACATGCTAAAAATCAACAAAAGTTGAGTGATATTCATAGGTTTAAGTTTAATAGTTGAACACAAGCTATAAGTGATAATTGCACCGGTATACAATTATAATTTAAAAATCAGTTGTTATTGCATTAAGCTCATGACACTCAGCCGATTAACAGATCTCATCATAAATGATGGATTATAGTAACAGGGGCCCTCGGGATAGGTCCTTGCCAGTAACCTATTATATTTCAAATAAAGTGCGTTTGGTTGTTTTCTCAACGCCCAAACGGGGATTGTCAATCCCTAATAGATCTATCCACAATTATTTACGTTCACCTCTCTGGGTGACTAAGGTTCATGATATGAGGGCTTTTGGCAAAAAGGGACTTAAGCAATAACAATTTCAGGCATAGTATAAGAAAATACTTGTGTTCAGATTTTTAAAGCATGTATCTCCCCACGAAAACTGTTTTATAAAAGTGGGCTATGAACTCACCTTAGTGGTATAGTGGTAAAAATATCGATACTCAGTTTGCAAAATAAGAACGGCTCCACACACGACCTTGATTATATATGGCAAGTTTTAGTGTTTGATAGTATAATGTTTTAATCGCGAGTAGTTTTTGAATACGTGATTTGTTAATTTAACGTTAGTAAAACTTTTGGTTTTATAATATATTGTACGTTTAGTTTAGTTATATATATATATATATATATAAATATAACGTAACGTTTAATAATAATAATAGTTTGAAAATAAACGTAACGTCGTGACATGAAATCGTAAAAATGGAAAATAAAAATAAAATGTTAATTTTTATATACAACCCTTGTCTTTTCCAAAAATTTACACTTTTTACCCTAACGGCGTTAGCGTTACGCCGTTAGTCCAAAATTAAATATATTTACATTTTACGTCCAAAACTTTATATTTCTTACACTTTTCACCCAAAAGTTTATAAAAATCAGTTTTCATCCTTAAGTTTTCGAAATGACGGTTTATACCACAACTTTGAAAAATTGACACTTTTGACCCGATTTTTGTAAAATTTGCAAATCTAGTCCAGAATTCACAATTTTCAAAACTTAATGTTTTCATTTCTTAAATAGTTTCAAAACAGCTTATTTAACTTACTCTAACAGCTCATTAGTTCGAGTTATTTGATAGCTTATGGGCTTTTTAACGAAAAACTAAGGCCCGTTAGTGTTTTTAAATCCAATGGGCCTACGAGAGTTTTGGGCTTTGTTTTGGGCTAAGGTTAGGAGTATAAAAATGTTGCCAAACTGCTTATTGTTATAGCTTATTCAATCGGCTTATTTTGAAATGATTAGGCCTTAAGGCCCAGTCGATACTAATTAATTTCCAAAACTAGTTTCCAAGTCGATTTGCTTTGTGATTTTTATAGGTTCAAGACACGATTTTTATTACAAAGTTTCTATACAAAAATGATTGTTTGTCATGGGGTCTATTAGATTGTGAAATAAAATGGCATGCTCGTTAAGTAGATTTTTAAAGATATACGTGCATTTTGGGCGTAGCATGGGACGAGTTTTTATAAAACAAAAGACTTAGAAAAATTTAAGAGTTTTTCATACTTGTTGTGGTACGTTAGAAACGTATTCTAAAATATTTTGTACGTAGCTTTTTAGTTTCAAAACTTTTCATAACTTGATTGTTAAGGTGTAAAATATATAGACGAACGTAAAATATATATATATATATATATATATATATATATATATATATATATATATATATATATATATATATATATATATATATATATATATATATATATATATATATATATATATATATATATATATATATGTTGTTTATTTAGTTTTCGAATACAAAGGTGCATTCGTTTGTGTCGTGTACTAAAATAATGCAAATGTAAGTTTAACTAAATAATGAAATGAGACGTTTAGGAACTTACGACACCAAAATGGTGGGGTAAATGAGACGTAGAGTTGAGAAGTGAGTGATATGAGTACGTAGTGTGAATGTTTGCTCGACCAAGGTTCACAAACAACAACTTGTTCCTCCTAAACCTACACGAATCCTTTGTACTCCTACCCAGTTGCTTCGACCCAAAGCTAGACTAAAAACTTAAAGGTTTTTGGTGAGTTTTTTGTTTTGCATGGAAATGAAACGCAAGCATGCATGCATGGGATTTATATATGGTACCTAGTGTATTCTAGTATCTAAGATTTAATGTGATTTGATGGTTACTTGTATCCAAAAGTCCTAAAGTTGTAAGAGTAAACAAGTTACTCCATGTTTTGGTTTCTTATGGTGTCGACATCCTCACATTCAAAGATAACGTGGGTATTGGAAATTTTAAAAGGGTATGGTACTTGTTATTTGGCTTTTAAAATGTTATAGTACTTGGCCAAGGTGAGTAAAATATGGAAATGAGTGTGCATGAATCAAGGAAGTACTAGTTTGTTTGAAAACATGCATGTCGACCACCATTTCCTTTTGTAAACCAATTTGTAAATCGGCATGGCTTGTGAGATTTTTGATAACTTTGCAATATTTAGACATTAGTTTGTGTTTAGAATTGATTTTAGGATGTTATAGAAATAAACGTGGGTTAAAATGGTTGAGTTTTGGATTAGATGAAATTTTATGAAATCGTTTTTGGGACAAACGCTTTGCCTAGTAAAAACGTATCTAGACTCGATGTGAGAAACTAAAAATCGACACTCTAAATGTTGGCTAGGGGAGGAACGAGGGTGTGTAAAAAGAAGTGTGTGTCGTGTGTAGGATTTGAGCATACGAGGCTCGTTTCTTACTTGTCTAGTCGAATGGTTACGAAAATAAAAAGAAAGAAAATGGGCTGGGCCGTGAATAGTAACAGGCCGAGAAATAGTTTTGGGCTTAGAGTGAAATTAAGGGTCCGGTTTGGTGTAATTATAATTAGTAAAAATATTAATTATGATTAGTGAAAAGTTTAGTAATTATTTAGTGAGACGTTTTACGTGAGTCCGGAAGTGAATAGTGTTTTGTGAATAGTGTATCGTGAATAGTAAAACTTTTGAAAAGCATCTCAATATCACTAACCGACTCCAAAAACGATGAATAGTGAAATGATGAATAGTGTTTGGTGAATAGTAATGGATGAATAGTAAATTTGAAAAATGTCTCGAAAATGCAGGTTCGTAACGAATAAAAGAAAATTTTAATATTCTCGCGATTTTAGACTATAGTGGTACATGTGTGAGCATCGTTCCAAGCAAAATGAGATCATAAGTATCGCAGTGATTTCAAGTAATATAGCATATAAAAATAAAAATAAAAATTTGTTATTGGTAAAAACGTTATTAATTTAAGTAATGATACATTTGTCTTTGATTTACTTTTACTATATATAGGGAAATTTACGGGAGTTTACAGTACCTACCCCTCATTCTGAATTCCGTCCCGGAATTCAAGTTTAACAAAATTTATGTATTAGAGAAATTTCGGTCAGAGGGTTGTCGAGAGATTTTTATTATTAAGACTTAGGAGACGTGGTTTATTTAGACTTATTTGTGCTACACAGGATCTAGTAACTGGTGTATTTAAGGGTTGTGAATATTGAAGGTAATGGTTTTGAATCGTAAAATAACGGTTAGGTGTATCGTGTCCAACGGTCGGGAATAGTAATTCCTAACGGTCCGTAATAGTGACCAACGACTAGATTTCCACCTACATATACCCCTTTCAAATTTCTATTTCTTCCTCCAACCATTTTCCTATCATTTCACATTTCCTATTCTTAACCCTTTTCTCTCATTAAATACTTCCGAAAAATGCCGAGCCTAATTACTATTATCGCAATGGTATATATCGTTGTTGCCATCACCTATTTGACTTTTGTTACGGATGAAGATTATGTAGTTTTGGTCGGGATTTTGGAGTTCCTAATACCACTCACGGTTCTATCATATGCTGTTGATAAGACATGGAGGCACTAGTCTTGAGCTAGGGTTGTTTAAAATGTATCCTTGTTATGTTTCTATGTAATCCTCAATAAATGTGAAATAAGACTTATTTGTCCTTATGTTTAAAAACTAGTCTTGCTATGTTTATGTTGGTGGGGTTTTTGTTGTCATAGCGGATCAACCTATTGAAGATTCTATGGTTTATATTGTAATTATTGTGACGTTAGCACTTCCGATGCTAATTATTTGTTTATTTATTAATTTTCATGGATTCGGATAAATTTTTAGTTATTGGAGTTTTCTGTTAGTCTTTGTGAATTATTAGGGTTTTTCTTATTTGTACTTTTGTTGGTTTCTCGTCATAATGACGAAGGAATGAGATAGGTATTTATTGTAGTTTGTAATATTTATGAATAGTTCAGTTTATCTATATTTGTTACTTTTACATGAAGATTGTTATTTAGAAAATTTTACATTATGATTGTTCCATCATGACATGATTCTTCCTAAATTAGACATAGTTGGTCAGGCTATGTTTAATGGAGGACTAAATGATGTGATGTTTGGCTCAGTCACAGTGGTATTTATGCTTTTCTTTAAGTTGTTTTAGAGGGTGTTCAACATTTTGTTATTATGATATAATACGTAATTTCTTTTAAAAAAATAAAGTAGGAACTTTATTCATTCATTTATTTATTTATTTATTTTATGTATATATATATATATATATATATATATATATATATATATATATATATATATATATATATATATATATATATATATATATATATCTTGTCAGAAATTTCTAGGGATATAACAGTATGCTGTTATTTGGTAAATGGGATAGGAATTGAAATTGACGTAGATTATAATTATTTTGGAAATATTACAAGGTAGATTTTTCGATACGGTATAAGGATAATTGTTATACTTAAGTTACATCCATCGTAACTTAAAGTAAAATACGGGGAAGAGATACAATCTCAGGAAATTGTCGAACTAGGATTTATTTATTTACAACAGGAATTTATTCATCTGCTTCAATCTAGTCATCATTCCTTTGATACTATCGAAGTCTTTAAAGGTTCCTCATTTCTAAGAGTTTTCGCTTTTGTTTATTTCCATTAGGTATAACTCCTTGCCTAATTCCTTGGTTATGGGTGATGGTAGGGTTAGCCATTCCTTCTGGCGTCTTAAAGTGGGTTGGCCTATATTCCATGCAGCTTTCATGCTTATTGGATATGTCCATCTCTCCCCTTGGATCAACTATGGTAGTCCCTTCGGGTACTACTGATACGATGTTGGTTACCAATTTCCTGACGGCTTCAGTAGTCATGGTGGTCTTTGATGAAGATGGAGTACATGTATTGTTTACGTTGTCCATCTTCTGAAATCATTAATGAAACTCAACTTAGAATCCTTCTGATGTCAGAATAATTCAAATGAAGCTAATTATTTCATTGATGATAGACTGAATTGAATCCTTACTGTAATCTATTTTCAAGATATGTCTGTGTTGTATCATAGATAGATAATCAACTCTTGATATGGGATTACTAAGGAACAAACCGATTCGTCTACTAAAATAAAATTTCTCTCCATTTTTCAAGTTCTCTCTTGAAATTTTATTTTTAGACAATCCTTTGGTTATGGGTTTGTTACAGTATGCTTAAGAGGTCTTAACAATTGTAAGAAATCTTACGGTAGATTTGAATAGTATTGTAGAAGCTATCATAATATTAATAACTTGACTGGTCGTCTTTGTAAAACGATTAGTACAAGGTCTCTTATTAATATGTCAGAAATCTACGTGGAGTTATTTGTTTATCAAGGGAGATAACAAAATGATGAGATTTTTGCATGAAAATATGAGGATTCATAGTATGCATGCTTGATACGAAAGAAACGATTGATTCGTAACAGGGAGATGTAACAGAAGAGGAGGTTATTATGATTCGATTACAAATTCTGAAAGGTTCGGATTTATTGAACATTACATGAAATACTAACCAAGTCTGTCTGGTTTAGTAGATGCAGCAGGGATACTTGTAAACTTAAGATTAGTTACGCCTCTGACGTAAATATCTAATTTCTTTCTCAAGTTCAAGTTGTGTTGCTTCCATGTTTGAGAAACGTTCCTGACACATGTTCATTTGATTAGCAGCATACTCTCTAATGCGGCAATCTTTTGACCTTGGCTCCTGGCTGTCTCTCTAGCCATCCATAGGGTCCTTTCAATGTCTTCAATTCTACCATGTGTATGACTATGTTCTCTTCTTGCAGAATGGACCCTGGAATCCAAACTTCCAAGTTCCTGGTTGGTGTTGTCTTTTATCTCATTAATCTTTATTCCTAATTCACATATTGTTCGTCTTTCAGCATCCGCTCTTTTGAACAATGCGTCAAGGTTACGGTCGTACCATTCAAATTTTTGTTGGTCGTAAACCTTTTAGCTGTTCAGTGTGAGCCTCTAATATGCTGGCTTGTTGATAAACAAGAGTCCACATTGAATCAGGTGTGCTTATATTGTAGTTGGGGGAATTAGGTGAGGATAAATTATTTGCGATATCTGGTATTGGGGAATCTAAAGTGTAGGGTAACGGAGAATTTGGCTCAACATTCTTCCACGGCCTCTCTTGTCGTGAACTTTGTCCAACTTCGAATGTTTCCTGACCACCAATCACATCTTCATATGATTCAGTAGTTCTCCTAAGTTTTTGACGTAGGGGTGAACAGATAGGTGACGATGAGAGTGATCTCTGAGTGATTTCTATATTAAGTTGGGGCTGTGATATTTGTACGTAGAGATCTTCAGTATTCGGAGAGTTTTGATTGATAGGTGATGTATTAGTATTACGGAGAGTAGTTTTGGCGTTCACGAAAGTTTTTGGAGACATGTTACTGTAGTAACCGAGACTAGTATTTTATAACTAACTTTTACGTTATAGATATAATAGTACGGATGAAATAAAAATTATGTAAGGGCAATTTCTAAACATGCAGAATAATCTTACAGGTAATGTACTGAGCAAGGTAGTCTGCAGGCAAGGAAAGAACGAAGAGTGTAAGGCTATAAAATATTTTGGTTTGTAAAAACAGTTATAGTTCGGATCTGTATTAGACCCGTTTCGCTATAACTAAAGCTCTGATGCCAATCTGTAACACCCCCAATTTTTAAATATTTGCAGCGGAATAAAGATTGGGTGTTACTTCACAGCTCCTAGTTTTTCAGTAGAAAATGATTTTCTAAAACATTTATCATTCGAATTTTTATAAATATCAGAGTTTTAAAAATGAGGTCCCAGTGGTTTCAAAATTTGTTAAATAGGTTTTCGAATGATAATAAAAATTTATAGCCTTCGTAAGAATTTCTTGCTCCTCCGTCCCATCCTTGCTCATTTTAGACCTGAGATAAACATGCTAAAAATCAACAAAAGTTGAGTGATATTCATAAGTTTAAGTTTAATAGTTGAACACAAGCTGTAAGTGATAATTGCACCGGTATACAATTATAATTTAAAAATCAGTTGTTATTGCATTAAGCTCATGACACTCAGCCGATTAACAGATCTCATCATAAATGATGGATTATAGTAACAGGGGCCCTCGGGATAGGTCCTTGCCAGTAACCTATTAGATTTCAAATAAAGTGCGTTTGGTTGTTTTCTCAACGCCCAAACGGGGATTGTCAATCCCTAATAGATCTATCCACAATTATTTACGTTCACCTCTCTGGGTGACTAAGGTTCATGATATGAGGGCTTTTGGCAAAAAGGGACTTAAGCAATAACAATTTTAGGCATAGTATAAGAAAATACTTGTGTTCAGATTTTTAAAGCATGTATCTCCCCACGAAAACTGTTTTATAAAAGTGGGCTATGAACTCACCTTAGTGGTATAGTGGTAAAAATATCGATACTCAGTTTGCAAAATGGGAACGGCTCCACACACGACCTTGATAATATATGGCAAGTTTTAGTGTTTGATAGTCTAATGTTTTAATCGCGAGTAGTTTTTGAATACGTGATTTGTTAATTTAACGTTAGTAAGACTTTTGGTTTTATAATATATTGTACGTTTAGTTATATATATATATATATATATATATATATATATATATATATATATATATATATATATATATATATATATATATATATATATATATATATATATATATATATATATATATAACATAACGTTTAATAATAATAATAGTAATAATAATAATAGTTTGAAAATAAACGTAACGTCGTGACGTGAAATCGTAAAAATGGAAAATAAAAATAAAATGTTAATTTTTATATACGACCCTTGTGTTTGGCACTATTGCTTTGTTTAAGTTTGAGACTGTTCTGGCCATAGATCCGACTTAAGTTAGCTTTCATTTGATGTTAGAAATAGATTTTAGGTTGTTCTCAACAGTTTAGAATATTAGTGCATCAGTTGCTATTACCTTTCGAATTTCACTTCATATACCTGTTGCTTCATAATTACCATTGGTAATATTAAGTTGATAGTTTAGCTATTATTAGGTTCATTTTTAGGAATTTGTAATAATCGATTACTTGGTACTCATAGGTTATTAGTCATAATTCACTAATTCTGCTGTCCAAATTGTCATTTTAAATTTCAAAAGTTAGCTTAGATTCAGTTGGTGCTAGTAATTAGGCTTTATAATCTGTTAGTAGTTTAGGATTATTAAATTTGAGCTTGATTTGTGATTTCCAACTCATTTTACAGCTTAATATTTGGTTTTCTATCAGCTATATAGGTCTGCTATTTAGTCCCCTACACCACTGCACATTGAACTGTCCTAACCATTGCTGATCTACGAGCTTTTTAGGTTAGCAATTGGCAATTATATTTAGGGTTTCTGAGATTTATGAGTAATTTGTTAAGTGAACTTTTAGAGAATCCTTTTGGTGCTGCCTAATTTGCTTATTAGTAGCCTAGAAATAAGCTGCTAATAGGGTGTTTGAGCTGAGTAGCTGATTTCAAGTTTTATGCCTGCTTTTGTGTTTCAGTGATAGGAATCTGAGTTTTATTGATCATTTGAGTTATTTTAGACCTTAAGTTGAGTTTTTCATTGAGATAATTCTTGTTGCTAAATTTGTTTGCTTATTGGCTTATTCACATTGTGCTTTTTGAACCTATTTAGCCCCATTCTGTGTTTCTGAGATTCTTTTGGCCTTATTTCTGTTACATCAAGCTTCTTTTAATCCTAAAAACAGTTGGTCAAAGTTTGGGTCTCAGTTGGTCAAAGTGCTTATAAATAAGCACTTTCCAATAAGCAGTTGTGAGCTTTTCAGTACTTTCCTTGCTTATTTTCTTTTCAAATTTTTTTCCCAAGCTCATTTTATATTTTAGATTTTTTCAAATTTTTCTGAGTCAATTTACTATTTTTCTTATTTTAATTTCATTTTTAATAAATTTTAATTCTTTTTTAATTAATAAAAAATCCAAAAAAATCTGAAAAAGTCAAGAAAAATCCAAAAATATTTTAGAAAATTATTTTTAGTTATTTAGAATTTTAGAAATTTATTTTGCATTTTTCTCATTTATTTTGAATTTATTTTTAATTTTTAATTAGATTTAATAATTTTTAATTTCTAAAAATTACATAAAAAGCCAAAAAAAAAATTAGTTTTTAGCCTTAAAATTTCTTTTTAGTTATTTTATAATTTTCAAATTTTTATTTTTATTTTTCTCACTTTATTTTCATTTTCTTTTAATTTTTAATTAGTTAATTAGTTTTTAATTCATAAAAAATAAATAAAAAGTCAAAAAAAAAAATATTTTTCTTTTTCTCAAAATTTTCTTTTATCATTTTTAACTTTTAAAAAATTATTTTCAAGTACGTAGGAGTAGCATAGCTTAAAAGTCGCGTTTTATTTTGTACGTTTACGTTTATTTTACGTTATAGCTTACGTTTTCGATTCTACGTTACGTTTTTAGTTTGTTTACTTGAATTACGTGCTTAGTTAGTTATTTGTGTTACATTTTTATATTCCTTAGTATAATCTCATCAAATCACTTTTTACCGTTTTCACGACACGTTTCACGAATCGGGAATTCGAAATTCCATTCACACCTTCGCTGGGACACGACCCGGGGAAATACTTTCCTAAGCATTTCTTCAGTTTAAAAAACTATACTATAAAAAGACTAACATCAAAATTTTGGCGCCGCTGCCGGGGAAGTTTGAAGTGAATTTTTCGTTTTCGTTTTTCGAAATTGCGTTTTGAAAACCTTCCTTGTATATATTTTCCATAAAAAAAAAAAAAAAAAAAAAAAAAAAAAAAAAAAAAAAAAAATTGAAAAATCAAAAACACTTTTCCTAAAGTGTTTTCAAAAATACCAAAAAAATAATAAAGTTACAGCCTCGTCTCGACCGAAAGGAAGAGCGTTGTAAACCAAATAAGCTTCTCAATATAACTACGCGTGAAATTAATTGCTAGTCGGATTACTTTAATTCTACGACCGAATAAGTGAAAAATACGGAAGCTTTGACATTAAATTGCAAGCTGAAGAGAGATCCATTCTTCTCTCCCGTTCCGTCGCAAGTAGATTTGAAGGAAACGGTTTACGATTAACGTAACGTTTGAAAAACAAAAGAAAATAAAAGTTTTAAGTTGATTTTCCTTTTCCATTTTGATTTTCCTTTTATTTGATTTTATAATTAAAAAACCAAAAATAATATTCTTCTCCTCTTATCATTTGATTCTTCTTCTTTAACCCTCTAAACCGATAATTCTTATGGATCTAACTTGTTTTAATTGTGGAAATTCCTCCGGAGAAGGAGTACTTTGTGAACGGTGTTTTTGCAAAGAATGTGGGTTTACTCGTGGATTTTGTATGTGTTATAAAGCTGAACCCACATTTACATCTGATTATGATCCGAACTTTTCCAATTATTATCACAACGATTTCAATTCATATGAGCAAGTTCCGTACTTCAATGAGGAATCGTTTCAAAATGCACCGATTTCACAACAAAACGGTTGTGAGTATTGTGGAGGTCCACACTTTAGCACCGATTGTCAAACAAGGAAACCGTTTCCTTATGACAATAATTATCACGACCAACCTCCACAATATAACACGATTCTCACGGTTCAGAATGAGATCCTTAAAATGATGACTGCTCAAAATGACTTTAATGAGCAATGTCTAACTGCAATAAAACTTTTTAAAGAGGAAATTCGTAGAAGAGAACAAGTTAACACCATTGGGAGTGATGAAAACGAGCTTTATAAAGAAGAAAATTTTACGATTAATCCCACTCCGTCTTGTGAACCTTTAAATGTTGAAGATTGTTCTATGACATCTCTCGACGACGATTTTTTTAAACAAAAGGTTTTTAAAATAAAAATGGAACAACTTTACGTCTCATCAAAAATTGCAAAAATTCGTGTTGATTATGATGAACCATCGGTTCCTACTCCCTCTCCGGTGAGGGATATGGAACGAGAAACCGAGGTGACAAAGGACTCGGTACTTTCCACTAACAATGAAAGTGCTAAATACGTCCAATCTACGGTTGTCCAAGAATCAATTGTTCCTAATCCGTCAAGATTTGATCCAAACCTTTCTCGATTTACGGTTAAGAGTTCGTCAAGCAAACGTGCTGAGCTTAAAACGGTGTTTAGAAGAAACGATCTTCACGAACAAGAACCGGAGACCATAACGGAAGTGGTGGAAATTCCTAGCTCTGAGAGCACACCACTTGTCCCACCTTCGGATTCTTCAAGATGTTTTTCAAGATTTGAATCAATTACTCCTGATTCTTCCCATCCTTTCCTCACACCGGGTGAGGGAAGTGATCCCGTTTTGGAAAAAGACAATACTTTTCTTGATAACAATGATTCTATTTCGACTGAGATTGTTACGCCGTCAGATCCTTTGGAGCCCGAGCTCCAGGATTCTTTACCCGATTTTGAGAAATATGTTTTTGATACGGCAGAAGAAATTGAGTCATCCCCGATTGAAAATTCGATTGATCCTGATGAGATTTTCTCCGATTCTGACAATGACGATGCTATATCTTGTGGAGACATCGAATATGTTGATGACTTACCTTCTGAGCTCGTCAGCTTAGAAGAAGAGAATGATGAAGAAGTTGAAACGGAAATTCAAGATGAAGTACTTCGTGAAAAATTATTGAATATCAATATTCTCATTTCTAAAATTGAGGCGTTGAAAGATCCTCTGACATCTTTTTCTCCTATCCCCAATATGGATAGTGATTTCTTACCCGAGCTTGAAATTTTTCGATTTGAAGAGACGAGTAGTGGCAATCCCACTATTCATGCTGATATCTCTCTTCCGGATTATGAGCGTTTTATCTTTGAGATCGACTCTATATCTATTTTCGATAATCCGTTACGTGACCCTCTTTTAGAGGATGTCGATCTATTTCTTGCTGCGGATGACTCGATACCACCGGGTATTCAGAATGACGAGAATGTTATTCTTTTCGATTCACTTTCTTCTCGTCCGCCCGCGAAACCACCTGATGTAGATTATGAATCAGATACGAATGAAGAAATTTTTGGAGTGATGGACGAGATTTCTGATTATGATAATCCTGTGCTTGATATTTTACCCACCCAACCCACCCGTGATTCAGAAATCGACTTTGTTTTAATTATCTGGGTGTTTAAACCGTTCTTTGCTTATCCCCTCATTTCTTCACTTTTCCACTCCACCGGGAGTGAGGATACCGTCTTTGACCCCGGCATCTCCGTTTATGCCGGTTGTCCGTTTTATCTGCTCTCCCCAAGGACGAATTAATTCGGGGATCGAGTCAAGCTCATGTGACTCGGTGAACAAAAACAAGCGCTTCGTGGGAGGCACCCCATGCTTATCCATTTTCATTTTCTATATTTTCTATTTTCTAATAACGTGACGTGAGGGGGGCGACCCTTTCCAAACTCGTGTTTTCTTGGTTGTTTGTGAATGTTCAGGAATTTCCCCCGAAGTTTGAGGACTCTCGTGCTCGTGGTTTGTCGTTCTCTCCACTCGAGTCTCATCCTTTGCTGCTCTTTCGGAAATTCGCCATATCCAAAATCTTATCGACTAACGTTTATCTCTTGGCATAATTAATAAACGGCCTTAGATATTACGTAGGATTACCTTTACCCTTAAAACATTGAGGACAATGTTTCACTTTAGTCTTGGGGGGTGAATCTTCGATTCGTTTTGACCTGTACCATCGTCTGAGCTGTTTAACTTACGCAACTCCGTTTTTCACCAAAAATTTTAATTTTTGTCACCGCTTTATAATTCAAAAAAAAAAAAAAAAAAAAAAAAAAAAAATGAAAAAATGAAATGAAAAAATATATATGATATGAATAATAAGTTTTGACACCTTGTTTTGACTTTCCTAACGGCGAGAGTAGAAATAAATGTTTCGACTTGACCGGGCGTGTTGAGCCCTAGCTTGTTTCCCTTAACCAAAATAATCAAAAGATTATGGCTAAGCATCCGCGGATCTCATTATTTGGGATTTTAAATTTGCGGAGATCGAGGAATGATAGAGTTTATTTAGAAGTTTCGTGCTATACACGGATCGCATTACTGGGATTTAAAAAACCCACGAGAGGTACTTGTGGCCTCCTTGTTCCCATCAGCAACGTCACCAATATATAATAGATGTCTAGGATTAATTAAGGGTATACGGTTTGGGCAATACTTAGTTTTTTCTCGTTCCCAACAAAATTTCTGCATATGGGGGTTTGGTACACATAGGGGTACTGCCAGTGTTACGGTAAAATAGACTATTGCATCTTGCCGGTTCGCAGCCGATGTTGTGATCTTAGTAAAAACCGTAGGACTCGGGGTTTGGCATATGATTATGAATATCGATAATAATAGTCCAAAGCCAAATAAAAAGGCAGAGGAATCCAAAGCTATAAAAAAGTAGCGGATAGAAATCCAAAGTCATAATAAAGCTCTTACATCTTGGCGGCTCATAAACCGTTGACTGTAAAAGAATAAAGGACTAAGGACCAAAGTATTATTAAAGTGCTTATGATTATGCAAAAATGCCAAGCTTCGACTCCGGGGGTTTCCCTAATAAAAAGCTTCCGTTTCGGGTATCAAACATGGTATGTCTCGGTCGTAAATAAAAAGGGGGACCTCCACAAATCGTGTTAAATCAGAGACCTTCATGTGGACCCGATTTCTGTATGCAGGGGTTTTCGAGGGAAAGTTTGGAAACTACTTAACGTTCAAATTTTGTGCTCTTATCGGACTAACAAATATCGAAACGAGAAAATATGAAGCAATTCATTTCTCACAAATTAAAATCTTTAGATACAAAACTTAGGACCTGGGGACAAGAGGTAATACACAAGTAACTTTTGTGGGCGGTGTTAGCATCTAACTTCTGGATAAACAATGATCTCGATTTTACGCTTAGTTTGGGAGCTTGTGAAAAATCAAGGATGACGATTTTTATCCGTACGGTCTCTTCTCTGTGAGAAGTGTTTCTACTCGTTGACCCTGAAAATTATCAACAGATAAGAATTGATAATGAAAGTCAAGGCAAACCGTCACTTATATAAAAATGAAAAAAAAATACAAAAATAGTAGTTGTAGTTGTTATTCATGAAAATCGGAAAACGGAGCGTTTTTGAGAATAAATGATTTCACTATCTCTCTTGAACATCATTGCTACTTTACAACGACAGTAAAGAGAGGTTTTGAAATTATTTATCTCTTAAGCGTGAGGTGATGACATTGCGTGAGGGCACGGCAATACCTTAGTCTGGGGGATTTTGATGAGTGCTTATTCACTCATCCTTTTTAGGCCTTATTTCAGACCAAAAACACAAAATACTAACCAAAAATGCCAAGAGAATGCATGTTTTTGTATTTGTGTATGTGCAGGTACGGATATGAGAAAAATGAACGAAAACGATGCCAAAACTGACAAAAACGAGCACGAGAATGGAAAAGTGTCTAAAGCCGGAGCCGGGGAAGAGAAATGATAAAAGAAAGCTCAGAATATCATAAGAAACCCTCAGGAATTTCAAAAGTTGCATAAAAAGTCCCTGGACAAAGTTTTAAAGAATTGGCGATTTTAGTCCTTGTACTTTCAGAGAATTACAAATTTAGTCCCTTGAAGATTATTCGGAGAAAAGACAAAATTGGTCCTTCATAAATCAAAGGATGGCAATTTAAGCCCTTGGAAGAAACTATGGAAAAATGACAGATTTGGTCCCTCTAAGTTTAAGATTATACAATTTGGTCCTTGTCATTTTAGTTTTAAATAAACTAAAACCAAATCCAACCAGTCCAAAACCTTTACAACCCCATTATCTAAGCCCAAAATAAACAAGCCCACCTCCTTAGCCTTTAACCCGATCCACCCAATATTTACCCACGGTCAAACCCCACTTACATCCAGTCAACTCTCCCCAGAACAATAAAAATACACCCAATTACTCTCCCGCCCCCCAAATTATAATTCACCCAGATTATTTACTGTTCATGAACCCTAGAAATCACCTCTCCCCAAATTACCTCACCTTAATAATAATTACCCATGATTTGGTCTTCTAGAAGGGCCAGGGAATGTCAGGAATATCAGAGATTGAGACACGTGGTCCAATGGCAAAGCACACGCAGGATTGGATGAAATCACATCAATCAATCAAGGGCTAAGAATGAATGGAAACGACTAGAAGCATGATCAAGGGCCACGAATGATTTAAAGAAGCACAAGAGTGGTGCGGATTGATGACCTGGCTTCTCTCCTCAGCTCACCTCAGCTCAGTATATATACCCCCTCCTCACAGTGAAGAGGTGTCCAATTTTTCATGTTATTAGAAGAATTTAGACCATTTTTAATTTCAGTATTGTTGTAATTTTTATTTTCAAAAGTGTACTCAGATTTAAAGTTTTAATATAATTTTCATTTTTCAGTTAATTGCAATTTAATTATCAGTAGTTAGTTATTTTACATCTGCTTTCAGTTTGCATTAAAACATTCAAAATAGTTTAAACAAGAGCTTGTGGTTGGATTTATTTCTTTGTTTCCGTAATAAAATTGTGTTTCAATTCTGTTTGGTCAAAAGTGGTCAATTGATAAGCTTATTGAATAAGTACTTCAGCTTATTGTGGAGTTTAAGGGCAGCCATTTGGAGCTTTTGGCCTGTCTCAAAGACAGGCTGTGAGGGAGCATCCCTCTGTTTGGCTGAGGGGTGGTTGTAAGTACTTATTTTCATCTTTTCAAATTCAAATTTTCATCAATTAGACTTCTAGTTTAGATCTGATACTTTTACTTGTTTTTGCTTAAACATTGATAGTTGTTTAAATTCTCAGTTTCATTTTATCTGCTAGTTATTTGTTTGAGTTTATTTGGAGTGTTTCTGTTTCATTTTGCTGTCATACTGTTGGATCTGATTTTCTGTGGAATAAATGCAACTAAGATCTGTGTTAGTAAGTCTGTTGGAGAAGTTTGATCGATATTAGTATTTAGGTTAAGACAGAGACTGTTGAGAAAGGGATTTAAGTATTATTGAGTAGTGACAGTTAAGCTTAAAGAGTGTTTGGCACTATTGCTTTGTTTAAGTTTGAGACTGTTCTGGCCATAGATCCGACTTAAGTTAGCTTTCATTTGATGTTAGAAATAGATTTTAGGTTGTTCTCAACAGTTTAGAATATTAGTGCATCAGTTGCTATTACCTTTCGAATTTCACTTCATATACCTGTTGCTTCATAATTACCATTGGTAATATTAAGTTGATAGTTTAGCTATTATTAGGTTCATTTTTAGGAATTTGTAATAATCGATTACTTGGTACTCATAGGTTATTAGTCATAATTCACTAATTCTGCTGTCCAAATTGTCATTTTAAATTTCAAAAGTTAGCTTAGATTCAGTTGGTGCTAGTAATTAGGCTTTATAATCTGTTAGTAATTTAGGATTATTAAATTTGAGCTTGATTTGTGATTTCCAACTCATTTTACAGCTTAATATTTGGTTTTCTATCAGCTATATAGGTCTGCTATTTAGTCCCCTGCACCACTGCACATTGAACTGTCCTAACCATTGCTGATCTACGAGCTTTTTAGGTTAGCAATTGGCGATTATATTTAGGGTTTCTGAGATTTATGAGTAATTTGTTAAGTGAACTTTTAGAGAATCCTTTTGGTGCTGTCTGATTTGCTTATTAGTAGCCTAGAAATAAGCTGCTAATAGGGTGTTTGAGCTGAGTAGCTGATTTCAAGTTTTATGCCTGCTTTTGTGTTTCAGTGATAGGAATCTGAGTTTTATTGATCATTTGAGTTATTTTAGACCTTAAGTTGAGTTTTTCATTGAGATAATTCCTGTTGCTAAATTTGTTTGCTTATTGGCTTATTCACATTGTGCTTTTTGAACCTATTTGGCCCCATTCTGTGTTTCTGAGATTCTTTTGGCCTTATTTCTGTTACATCAAGCTTCTTTTAGTCCTAAAAACAGTTGGTCAAAGTTTGGGTCTCAGTTGGTCAAAGTGCTTATAAATAAGCACTTTCCAATAAGCAGTTGTGAGCTTTTCAGTACTTTCCTTGCTTATTTTCTTTTCAAATTTTTTTCCCAAGCTCATTTTAATATTTTAGATTTTCTGTAATTTTTTCAAATTTTTCTGAGTCAATTTACTATTTTTCTTATTTTAATTTCATTTTTAATAAATTTTAATTCTTTTTTAATTAATAAAAAATCCAAAAAAATATGAAAAAGTCAAGAAAAATCCAAAAATATTTTAGAAAATTATTTTTAGTTATTTAGGATTTTAGAAATTTATTTTGCATTTTTCTCATTTATTTCTCATTTATTTTTAATTTTTAATTAGATTTAATAATTTTTAATTTCTAAAAATTACATAAAAAGCCAAAAAAAAATTAGTTTTTAGTCTTAAAATTTCTTTTTAGTTATTTTATAATTTTCAAATTTTTATTTTTATTTTTCTCACTTTATTTTCATTTTCTTTTAATTTTTAATTAGTTAATTAGTTTTTAATTCATAAAAAAATAAATAAAAAGTCAAAAAAAAAATATTTTTCTTTTTCTCAAAATTTTCTTTTATCATTTTTAACTTTTAAAAAATTATTTTCAAGTCCGTAGGAGTAGCATAGCTTAAAAGTCGCGTTTTATTTTGTACGTTTACGTTTATTTTACGTTTTAGCTTACGTTTTTGATTCTACGTTACGTTTTAAGTTTGTTTACTTGAATTACGTGCTTAGTTAGTTATTTGTGTTACATTTTTATATTCCTTAGTATAATCTCATCAAATCACTTTTTACCGTTTTCACGACATGTTTCACGAATCGGGAATTCGAAATTCCATTCACACCTTCGCTGGGACACGACCCGGGGAAATACTTTCCTAAGCATTTCTTCGGTTTAAAAAACTATACTATAAAAAGACTAACATCACATTTTACGTTCAAAACTTTATATTTCTTACACTTTTCACCCAAAAGTTTATAAAAATCAGTTTTCATCCTTAAGTTTTCGAAATGACGGTTTATACCACAACTTTGAAAAATTGACACTTTTGACCCGATTTTTGTAAAATTTGCAAATCTAGTCCAAAATTCACAATTTTCAAAACTTAATGTTTTCATTTCTTAAATAGTTTCAAAACAGCTTATTTAACTTACTCTAACAGCTTATTAGTTCGAAAAGCTTATTTGATAGCTTATGGGCTTTTTAACGAAAAACTAAGGCCCGTTAGTGTTTTTAAATCCAATGGGCCTACGAGAGTTTTGGGCTTTGTTTTGGGCTAAGGTTAGGAGTATAAAAACGTTGCCAAACTGCTTATTGTTATAGCTTATTCAATCGGCTTATTTTGAAATGATTAGGCCTTAAGGCCCAGTCGATACTAATTAATTTCCAAAACTAGTTTCCAAGTCGATTTGCTTTGTGATTTTTATAGGTTCAAGACACGATTTTTATTACAAAGTTTCTATACAAAAATGATTGTTTGTCATGGGGTCTATTAGATTGTGAAATAAAATGGCATGCTCGTTAAGTAGATTTTTAAAGATATACGTGCGTTTTGGGCGTAGCATGGTACGAGTTTTTATAAAACAAAAGACTTAGAAAAATTTAAGAGTTTTTCATACTTGTTGTGGTACGTTAGAAACGTATTCTAAAATATTTTGTACGTAGCTTTTTAGTTTCAAAACTTTTCATAACTTGATTGTTAAGGTGTAAAATATATAGACGAACGTAAAATATATATATATATATATATATATATATATATATATATATATATATATATATATATATATATATATATATATATATATATGTTGTTTATTTAGTTTTCGAATACAAAGGTGCATTCGTTTGTGTCGTGTACTAAAATAATGCAAATGTAAGTTTAACTAAATAATGAAATGAGACGTTTAGGAACTTACGACACCAAAATGGTGGGGTAAATGAGACGTAGAGTTGAGAAGTGAGTGATATGAGTACGTAGTGTGAATGTTTGCTCGACCAAGGTTCACAAACAACAACTTGTTCCTCCTAAACCCACACGAATCCTTTGTACTCCTACCCAATTGCTTCGACCCAAAGCTAGACTAAAAACTTAAAGGTTTTTGGTGAGTTTTTGGTTTTGCATGGAAATGAAACGCAAGCATGCATGCATGGGATTTATATATGGTACCTAGTGTATTCTAGTATCTAAGATTTAATGTGATTTGATGGTTACTTGTATCCAAAAGTCCTAAAGTTGTAAGAGTAAACAAGTTACTCCATGTTTTGGTTTCTTATGGTGTCGACATCCTCACATTCAAAGAAAATGTGGGTATTGGAATTTTTAAAAGGGTATGGTACTTGTTATTTGGCTTTTAAAATGTTATAGTACTTGGACTAGGCGAGTAAAATATGGAAATGAGTGTGCATGAATCAAGGAAGTACTAGTTTGTTTGAAAACATGCATGTCGACCACCATTTCCTTTTGTAAACCGATTTGTAAATCGGCATGGCTTGTGAGATTTTTGATAACTTTGCAATATTTAGACATTAGTTTGTGTTTAGAATTGATTTTAGGATGTTATAGAAATAAACGTGGGTTAAAATGGTTGAGTTTTGGATTAGATGAAATTTTATGAAATCGTTTTTGGGACAAACGCTTTGCCTAGTAAAAACGTATCTAGACTCGATATGAGAAACTAAAAATCGACACTCTAAATGTTGGCTAGGGGAGGAACGAGGGTGTGTAAAAAGAAGTGTGTGTCGTGTGTAGGATTTGAGCATACGAGGCTCGTTTCTTACTTGTCTAGTCGAATGGTTACGAAAATAAAAAGAAAGAAAATGGGCTGGGCCGTGAATAGTAACAGGCCGAGAAATAGTTTTGGGCTTAGAGTGAAATTAAGGGTCCGGTTTGGTGTAATTATAATTACTAAAAATATTAATTATGATTAGTGAAAAGTTTAGTAATTATTTAGTGTGACGTTTACGTGAGTCCGGGAGTAAATAGTGTTTTGTGAATAGTGTATCGTGAATAGTAAAACTTTTGAAAAACATCTCAATATCACTAACCGACTCCAAAAATGATGAATAGCGAAATGATGAATAGTGTTTGGTGAATAGTAACCGATGAATAGTAAATTTGAAAAATGTCTCGAAAGTGCAGGTTCGTAACGAATAAAAGAAAATTTTAATATTCTTGCGATTTTAGACTATAGTGGTACATGTGTGAGCATCGTTCCAAGCAAAATGAGATCATAAGTATCGTAGTGATTTCGAGTAACATAACATATAAGAATAAAAAAAAATTGTTATCGGTAAAAACGTTATTAATTTACGTAATGATATATTTGTCTTTGATTTACTTTTACTATATATAGGGAAATTTACGGGTGTTTACAGAAGCAGCTGCTGCGGATAGCAAGAAAGGTTACTCAAATTATAGGTCACAAGAACAGCCAAGGAGACAATCCAATGACCAGAGTAGCAACCGCAGTCAGGGAAGCGGACGAGATAACGACAAATACACTCCACTCACGAAGACTCCAAGGGAGATATTTGCGACAGAAGGTGCAAACTTCCCGAAGCCTCGAGCAATGCGCACCCCAGAGGATCGGTGCGTAGGTAATGGGTACTGCGAATATCATGGACAGAAGGGCCACACCACCGAGTGTGTCCAATTGCGTCAACTAATTGATAAATTAGTGAAAGAAGGCAAAATGGATCACCTCGTCAAGAACATCAAGGAGGGGAAAGACAAACAGAAGAATGGGAGCAAGAAAGATACACCTAAAGACAAGGCTGACACTATCTACATGATACAATCATGGCAGCGAAAGACAAGGCAAAAGGTCAGCCAAAAGTTTTCCTATGGGAACGAAATCTCTTTCCCCACTCTGGCTGTGGACAACGCAGTAGTGGAACCATTAACCATTGAGATACATACGGGGGGTCACGATATCCACCGCATGTATGTTGATGGGGGAGCATCCGCAGACATCATGTATGAATATTGTTTCAAAAGGTTGTGACCTGATATACGAAGTCAGTTAATTCCGGCCACGACGTCGCTGACTGGCTTCACAGGAGAGAAGATATGGCCCATGGGTCAATTACGATTACTTGTGGTCGTTGGTGATAAGCAACACTCTACGCCAACCTGGATGAACTTTATGGTAATTAGATCTCCTTTGCCATACAATGGCATTATTGGAAGACCAGGAATATCAGCCATGCGCGCGGTACCGTCTACACCACATAGGATGCTCAAATTCCCAGTAGAAGGAGGCATTGTCACCCTCTACAATACCACTGTGTCACCTAAAGAATGCAACACGGTAACGAGTGAGATGGAGCGCATTCCAAAACAGCACGCAACTAAAGTGTCAAACCTAAAGGTCGCAATCCACCCTGATTACCCAGATCAGGAGGTATCGATTGGGGGATCGCTGTCTGACAAAGGCAGAGCGACCGTGTGTGCACTCTTGCAAAGGAACCTAGATATATTTGCATGGGAACCAAAGCACATGACTGGCGTACCACGATCGATTACAGAGCACAAACTGAAAATCCGACAAGGATACCCTCAATACGGCAGAAAAAGTGCGGCCAGGCTCCAGAATGCGCAAAAGCCATTCTAGAGGAAGTACACAAGTTGGTAGACGCAGGCATCATGCGAGAAGTCTACTACCATGACTGGCTCTCCAATCCAGTGATGGTAAAAAAGAGTGACGGCAGCTGGAGGATGTGTGTGGATTTCACTGATCTCAACAAAGCATGTCCACAAAACTGCTACCCACTACCAGAGATAGTTTGGAAGATGGAATCTTTGTGCGGATACCCCTTTAAATTCTTCCTAGATGCATACAAAGGGTACCACCAAATTCAGATGGATAAAGAAGATGAGGAAAAAATAGCCTTCCACACAAGTCATGGCGTATACTGTTACACAAAAATGCCCTTTGGCCTAAAAAATGCCGGAGCCATCTACCAGCGATTGGTAGACAATGCATTTGAGAACCAAGTGGGCCGCAACCTGGAAGTATATGTTGACGACCTTGTCATAAAGAGTCACACGGAAGAAGAGTTGGTACGCGACATTGAAGAAACATTGAAAACACTGGGAAGGATCAATATGAAGTTAAATACCAAGAAGTGCACTTTTGGCGCTACAGAGGGCATGTTCCTCGGTTATTTGATAGAGCCTGATGGCATTAAGCCCTGCCCAGAAAAAACAAAGGCTGTTGTCCGACTCCCTTCACCACGCACATTGAAAGAAGTCCAGTCCTTGATGGAAAATTAGCTAGGTTGAATCGATTCTTGTCCAAATCAGCGGATAAGTCACTTCCTCTCTTTAAAACACTCACGAAGTGTACAAAAAAGGGAGACTTTCGTTGGACTGCAGAAGTGGAAGAAGCTTTTCAACAGCATAAGCAACACTAGCAGTGCTTCCCTCACTAGTTGCACCTCGACCAGGGGAAGAATTGATTATTTACTTGTCTGTAACTCATGGAGCAGTTAGCACGGTGCTATTGATAGATAGGAACTCCATACAAACACCAGTATATTTTGTAAGCAAAGCACTCAAGAAGACAGAGATTAACTATACAACAATGGAAAAGCTGGTCCTAGCCTTAGTATTCGCAGCTAAAAGACTGCGCAGATACTTTCAAGCACACTCAATAGTAGTGATCACGGACCAACCTATCAAGCAAGTTATCTCTAAACCCGATGCATCGGGGCGGCTACAAAAATGGAGTGTGTTACTAAGCGAGCATAACATATCTTATAGACCACGCACTGCGATTAAGGGGTAGAAACTAGCATACTTCATCATTGAGAAACCAGATACTGATACTGCACCTTCAAGAAGCGAGGTAGAACTGCAGGAACCATGGGTTCTATTCACGGATGGATCTTTGTGCGTGGATGGGTCAGGCGCAGGCCTTATTCTCACCAGCCCAGAAGGAATGGAATTCACTTATGCACTGCTTTTTAAATTCACAACCACGAACAACGAGGCAGAATATGAAGCCCTAATCGCTGGATTACGCATTGCAACTCGAATGGGTGTACGCAACGTAGAAGCAAATGTCGATTCCCGATTAGTAGCCAACCATGTGTTGGGCGAATATGTGGCTAAATAGGATAACATGGTCCAATACCTCAACAAGACCAAATCCCTAATCCAGAATTTTGACAGGTTCACTATTAAACAAGTTCCTAGAGGAGAAAACAGAAAAGCAGATGCACTGAGCAAGATCGCATCTACAAGCTTTGCGCACATGTCAAAACAAGTATTGGTGGAGACCTTGAAGAACAAATCCATATTGGAGATGGAGATATCCACAGTGATAGAAGAGCAGGATCCTACGTGGATGACACCTATCATCGAATTTATAAGCAAGGGTATATTACCCCATGAGCAGAAGGACGCTCGACGGATACGGCGCACAGCGTAGAGGTTTGAACTTCGAGATGGTGTCCTCTATCGACGCTCATTTCTACAGCCATGGCTTCGGTGCGTTGGACCTCTCCAGGCAGATTACGTACTCCGAGATATCCACGCCAGTTCATGCAGTATGCATTCAGGACCACGGTCCGTTGTAGCACGAGCCTTGGGGTCAGGATACTATTGGCCTACTATGCATCGCGATGCGCGGGACATGATAAAGAAATGTAGCGACTGCCAGGTCCATAGACCCATCCCGCGCCAACCACAATAAGAGCTAACGCTATCACTTCACCATGGACATTCTATAAATGGGGTATCAATATTGCGGTCCCCTTCCCTGTTGCAGCAGGGGGACTGAAATTCCTCATTGAGGCCATAGATTACTTCACTAAGTGGATTGAGGCAAAAGCAGTAGCAACTATCACAGGCAACCAGGTAAAACGCTTTGTTTGGGAAAACATCGTATGCCGCTTTCGATTACCTGGAGAAATTATTTCGGACAACGGAAAACAATTATGTGATAACACGTTCAAAGACTGGTACGCCCAGCTAAATATTACACAACACTTCGCGTCAGTTAAACACCCACAAACCAATGGTTTGGTTGAGCGCGCGAATCGTAGTCTGGGCGAAGGAATTAAAGCGTGCCTTGATAAACACAAAGGAAGATGGGTGGATGAATTGTCACATGTTTTATGGGCGCACCGCACGACAATCAAAGTCAGCGCTGGAGATACACCATTCTCTATTGTCTATGGGACAGAAGCTGTCATACCAGCTGAGATTAGGATGCCAACTATTCGTACGACGGAAGTTAATGTCACAACCAATGACGAAAAGCGACGTATAGACTTGGACCTATTGGAAGAAAGGCGGGAACGTGCAGCTATACGCGAGGCAAGATCTAAGTCAAAGATGAAGGGATACTATGATGCTAAAGTCAGAAGCACTTCATTCAGGCCAGACGACTTTGTATATCGTGCCAATGATGCAAGCCACGCAGAAGATACAGGAAATCTTGGACCAAAGTGGGAAGGACCCTATGAGGTCACTGAAGCACTAGACAAAGGCGCATATAAGCTGCGTGATATGGATGGCCGTGAGCTACCACGCACATGGAATATTTGCAATCTCAAGAGATGCTATCTTTAGGAAAGGCTACGGCCCACGTACAGACACCTCCACACTTTAGTAAGTGCTCAATAAATGTCCGTGTATTTACATTCTGTTTTGTTTAGGGAAATGTCTTTTCTTTTCTTTTCAAAAACTTGCAAGAATTAATCAAACATCGCGGGTTCTAGCTAACTCCGTGACACATTTAACATTATTGCTTACATCTTATTTATGTCTCAATATTGTTAATTTATCTTTTTGCCTACATGGCGTGCATGCATTTCTTAAAACCCACGATGATAAAAGGATGAGTAAACCTAATAAATAAATCGTTGAGTAAGAGGGTTGCAAACCCATCAACATTGGATCACGTATCCTTGTTAAACACCTTATTCTCAAGACGTTGGAGTAAGTTCAATGCGCATCCCATGACGGATACGCAATAATGCACATCGTGCGCGTTTAACAAATTAGGAAGTCCAGACTCTTGGTTCCTTGATATGGTATTTGCAGTACACTGCAAGTTAATCCATACACTTATGAATTTTTTATTCACATATATATATTAAGTTATGGACTTCATATATAACTATAAAGGATCACAGATTCTCCATTCTTTTCTAAGTGCGTTTTTATCACAGTTTGACTCTTGGATGTCTTTCATGTAAAGACAAATAATATAAGTACAAACAGGATGATACAAATATGCGTACAAAAACCAACTTTATTTTTCATCATAAACTACGAGTTTATACAAGTGATATATTCAACATACACATGTGCAACAAAAAAGGTGAATCTATAACAGCCTACATACTACGAGAGCGTCTATGCTCTGAGCCACCAACTTTGGACGCTGCACTCCCAACTTCCTCAAGCTTCTTCAGCAGACTAAAATCCTCAGGTGACACTGTCGCCACACTGACAGGAATCCCATCAGATATGGGAAGATGCGCTGCACCAACACCACAGAGTATCGCTTTTCCCTTCACACCCTTCTTCCTTGCGAGTCTTGTGGCATGGGCCTCCAAGGATGCCTTCAAAGAAATCTCTTTCTCAAGAGCAAAAGGGTTCAGGATGTCTCAGGGACGCGCAAACACAGGCACCTGTAGCTGCGACTCATCGGGCTTCAAAAAGTAGTCAGGCTGAGCCTCCGCATCCTCCGCTGCGTGCCTCGCCAGGGTTAACCCCTCCATAATTACACTTATGGGGTAATCCTGGTCACGCTCCAGTTGAGCGATGCGAGGGAACTCGAAGAGCTTCATCTTCTCCATGGCAGCAACAAGCTCCGCATAGCCATCACCATTGTAGCTTGGTACTTCTGCAAGGGGCACAGTAAACATTTTGCCCTTGTGCAGCTCTTCCATAGCTTCAGCCTTGCCACGTGCCAAGCAGTGTTCTGAAAGGCTCAAGGCGCACTAAGGCGCAAAGGGGTCCAAAGAGCCTCGAGTCGAGGCGCATTCCAAGGCGCGGGATTCATGAATGCGAGGCGCACTAAAAGCATTAAGTTTTTTATAACATATGTGACCATTTGTGTAGCTTAAATAATACAAAATAACATTAAAATACTTAATGCATAACACATATTGCCATTATAAATATTAAAATGGATCGGTTGTCACTTCTAAAACGGATCAACTCTTTTGCTTGATGACCTATATAGAAATTAAAATCAATATCAGACTAAATATGTTTGTGCCCTACAATTGTAGCTTACATCTAACAAAGCTCACAATTCAACCCAAAATATCAAGCAAGCAATATACTAATATTCAAGGCACGATGCTACATTTTCATGATAATATGTCATAAAAAAATAATTAATGAAACAAAATAACTTCTTAAAGAAAATTTCAATCAATAAAATAAACATAAAATCAATTCAAATTTACAAATCATATAAATACTCACCTATGACTTAAAAAGGCCCATGTATTATATCTTAAAAAAAATAATAAAATAAAATAAAAAATCCTCAAGGCGCAAAATATGGCCTAGGCGCAAAAATCCCCCGAGGCGCAAAGGCGCGCGCTTTTTTTGGGAGTCATGCATGTTGTGCGCCTCGAGTCAAAAAAAGCCCCAAGGCTAGCGCCTTGTGCGCCTTAGCGCCTAGGCGCGCCTTAGGCGCGATTTTGACAACTTTGGCGCCAAGGCGTATTGCACAACGTGCCCAAAGGCTTCCACAACTTCAGGTGACTCCAGCGTGCCCATAGCAGCCAGACGAAGGCCATGGCTGATCAGCCACCTGCGAATAATACACCATTCTCATTATAGACAATAATATCAAGGAAATCAAAGGCTGCAAGATTCAAAAGAAATCAAAAAGGACTTAGAGTTTACCTGCGCTCAGCAATAAAAGATACCAAGTGCAGGTACAACTCCTCATCATATTCAATGCTCAGCTTGCGCAGCTTATCCCCTTGTTGCTCCAAGGCACTCTCTACAGCCTTACGGAACTCATCCACTTGAGCGAAATGTTTGCTCTTATTTTGCTCTAGGTACTTCAACCCCCACAAGCAGGTAGACTTGTACTGGTCAAAAGTAGCACGCTCATGGCTCAATTGGGCCAATAAGGACATCCTCTCATCAGCAAGCCTCTGAGAGTACGTATTGGTTGACTCCATTGCAGCATGTGCACTAGCCAACTGCGCCCTCAGCAGCGCAATCTCTTCATCCTTTTTGCGCACTGCTGCTCCCTTCACTAGCATACTGCGCCTTGAGTTGAGCAACCAACGTAGCCTGACGCGCAGCAGCCACGCTCAACTCCTCTATCAGCTGCTCCGCAGACATATCCTCACTTGCCTTGGAAGGCTCCTCCACCTGAGAGTGACTCACCTTCGGTGGCGATTGCTCAACATGTGCTGCATCACCCCCTGCAGCTTCATCACTGCACGCAAAGGACAAGAAGTCAAAATATTATACCGAGGATACACATAAAAAAAAGAAGAAGGAACAAGACATTGTTACTTGGGAAAAGGAGGTCTCCGCAGAATCCAGCGCAGTAACGGATGGCGACGCATCCTCATCTGTGGATACATCCACAATAATGACGTGGCGTCTTCGCTTAGACGTACCTGCGCCATCACCACCGGAAAGTTTCTTACGCTTCACTCCCTGGCTCACCTCCTCCTGATCACTATCAACTTTAAAGATCCCCATACCCTCTGAAGAATCAGTACGTGAAGGCTATGGGGATTGCACCTCCTCAGTTGGAACACTACGCACAGGAATCGCCTCCAGTAGGGGTTGGGCGACGTTAGCCGGCTCCTCCTGCGCATACTCCATGGTGCGCCCTGCTATGGCTTCCAGAATCGGTGTCTCACCCTCCCTCAAGGGACGCACCCCCATAGTTACTTGTGTGGGCTTAGCCAGCTTCACCACGCTAAACAAGTCCATCTCTGCGCAACACATAACAAACAACAAAGAAAATTGGAGTTACATATAACAACAATATAAAAGAATGCTTACACTACATATGCGAATGAAAGGAAGGACAAGCACCCACCCCGGTTCTCCTCACCCAGAAACGTTGGCACCTCGTCAGCGCCTTGAAAGTAGTTGCGATTAATCCCCATATACACCAAAAACTCCTCGGGGTAGGAGTTGATGGGGATGCTGTTAGTATTGATGGTCTCGACATCATCTACATTGTGCGTCCCGGGGTCTGGGTGCTCATCATTTGGCAGCGTCCCCTGAGTATAGAACTCAAAGAACCAGGGGAACATTTTATTATCCACCCAGAAAAATCTCTCCCTCCAATTCTTAAGGGCGTCTACCTTCTCAGTATAACATTGAAGGCGCCCTGCGCACTTCGAAAAAGACACCCACCCGTTTGACCACGTTGTGTGGTAAAACGCGTGAAAGAGAGTGATGGTTGGGTTAATGGCGAGTAAACAACAGTTTACTTCGAAATTGGTTATCTTCGCCGCACCTATACAGTGCAGCTGGGATATGTGTAGACGGTAAAAATTGAGTACATCGCACAAGAATAGAGAGATGGGCAAGCGCTGATTCGCAAATTCGAAAAAGCGCATGTATACCCCTACCTTTCCCTCAGGGAAATCAGCAATAGATGCGGTTGCCACCGGTACTACCGGATGCAACGCGAGGGGAATATAATAATCTGAGGTGAACTGACGAAGTTCATCCTCAGTCATCTAGGATGCAAAATCAGATAATTGAAGAACCATTTTTAACAAAAATGTGATAGTTTCAGAGGCGCACGCGTTGTTACCTTAACGAAGAATAGATTTCTTGATTGGTATTTGACGATTTTAACAACGATGGAAATGGCGATTTAACTGTGATAATCACAGTGAAAAAGGGGAACACCCTTTATATAGGGTTACCCATGGCGTTGGATGCTTGCCATGTGGATCCCACTAATTTTGATCGTGTGGATGGGAGACCAACATGTACATCACTTTTTCACGATTTTTGGCGGGAAATACTTGACGCTTCCTCGCCACGCTTTCCGCTATCATTGTTAGTCTAGCATACGCGGCTACACCCTGCGCGTACTAGACTGGGAGGACATGATGACGTATAGTCTGCACTCGGGTCACGAACCCGACCAATAGACATTACTAATGCCCAAGCCCATCATGCGTGTGCTATCATAATAATGATTTGGGCCATTATACTAACGGTTTGAGCTCACGAAAGCCCAAACCCAAATACATTATTTATGGTCTTGATAATGATCTTCTAACGTATAGTCTGCACTCGGGTCACGAACCCGACCAATAGACATTACTAGTACTATTTATGGGATAAAGATCAATAGACCGTATAAGGCGAGATACGCCGAAGAGTAAGGAGCACGAAACCTACAAGGATTTCGTGTCTATATAAAGAATATCACGGCTCTAATTGATGTATCATCTAAAAATCCTAACTCTTCACTATAACCCTAAAACAGATTACTTACTCTCACGCCGGAGGATAATCGTGGGAGACAATCTCACGATAAGCCTAACGGTGTTGTTTGCTTTCTTAGTGCGCAGGTCTCGAGCATTAAGATCCAATTGATACGAGAACAAGAACCCAAACAAGAAACGCCCAACTTTTGTATCAACACATACTTTTCTTTTAAGTGATCTCATTATTTTTAAGTGGGTGACTTTTCTTTTAAGTGATCTCATTATTTTTAAGTGGGTGAAGTGCATCTAATGATGTAGAATGAACTCATAGTTACCTAATATTGACGGTTTTAAGAGCTTCGGATACCTCCTTATTGTTTTATTCGGTTAGTTTTTGTATTTATTTCTTTAGTTTTGCTACGTGCGACGATGCTGGAAAGTGGTTTTGCAACGGTGGCCGATAATCAGTTAGTCGAATCAGCGTAACAGTTTATCACTTTACAGTTGGTCGATTTCTCACTAAACAAATACCTTTTGTGTCCAAACACCCTTTATTGTTCATTGTCCCTCTTTCCAATTCTTGAACGGTCTAGAATTCATGTACTTTTAACCAATCTTATCTCCAAATTGAATTGTGTTCCTAGTCCCATCTCATCATCAATTCATTATCACAAGTGTCACCATCCAATTTATGAATGGTACATACGTATTCCGTATAAACTAGTATATCATTTTGTCACTATCATCTACCCAGCTCCATATCTGTAACATAAACAACAAAACAATTAGTCATATAACATGATAAGTACGAAAAAAAATAGTGGAAGCAAATGAGACGAATGGACCCAAACAGCTCGAAAAAACACAGGATAACCATCGACATGGCACATTACTACACGGAATGAGGACCACAAGGAAAATGATACACCTTATACTATAGACAAGAACACAACGATCAGATCCGAACGAATAACGACGAGCACAAAAAAAGCTTACCGGCGGAACTAATTAATTGAACATATAGTGATTCATGAACGAATAGATGCATCAACGACGAATTTTGGACTGTTTGGCCTTTGCATTGGATTTATAGTTTATAAAAGACGATCAAGATTTTAAACAAATCACAATCCAATCCAACCATAAATTGCATCTCATTCATTCAATCAATCACCCTTTATAATTCGTTTATTTTCGATTAATATTAAAAATCTTAGTTGGTCTTTTCGGAAGTAGATAAAGGTATGACTGTCTGCATCATTCGTACCGGCTAGCACACGAGCAAGAGGTGAGGTTGATCAACTACTGCCAATAGTTTCCATTATGCACTAGGTAACTCCTATTATTGCTTCCGTACACATGACACCTCACATTCCCTTTATTTCCGTTATACCTAACCGGCTGTTTAGCAACACGATAGACACACCGATTCGCAGCTGTGATTGACGATTTCGGTGATCCTGCTTCCTGTGTGGCCGTACTACTACCAGAAGAACACGATCCAACTACAGAAGACGAAGGAGATCCAGATAACGTCGAACGTTTAGGTAACGATAAAAATGCTCGTATCTTAATCGATTTCGCTTGTTTCGCAGCGTATAGATCGTATTCTTCGATCAAATTGTTTAAATCTTCATCACATGTAATCGAAACAAGTGCATCTAGATCTTCAGTTGGTAATTGACATCGTAAACACACAGTGGTTTCACACAGTTCGCCTAGTTTCGTCATTAGTTCTGTTGATCACAAGATGTTAGATCTGTGTTTTTATTAAATGTACTTGTTAATTTTTCAAGTTATATATAGTCATATTTTTTTTCCACTTTTTATCTAACTATACTTTTGAATTCCGTCTGTTATGAAAACAATAGACGAAACTCAAAAGTATGGTTACATAAAAGCGCAAGAAATGGATGGCTATACAAAACTCGAAAAAGTGACAAGTTGGATATAATTTTAGGAAGGACTAACCGTTGAAAGAGATGGAGCGGTTAACGGAGAGTAAGCGAGTTTGGCCGCCATGATAACGGAGATTGCCGTCGGGATAACGAGGGAGGATTTTGCCGCCAAAACTGCATAAGAATTTGATTGTGTTTGTAGATGTCATGGTGTGTTTATTTTTGAGAGAAGAAGGTGTGAGTTGTGTGTTTGCTTGTTCAAGCCTGAGCATGGTGATATTGGAGCTTTATTTATAGACTTTGTTAAAGGGGTATGAAAGGGGGATACGCGCACCAAATTACTCCGTATAAAAGTTTATGTCGATCAATAGTCTCTTTTAAAAGAAAGTGGTTGATAAATTAATGATTTTATTTATTATTATATTATTATTATTATTATTATTAACCAATATTTTCCACGAATGCATGCTCTTGAACAAATGCATCTCTTGAAACCATATATTCAAGTTTTTCATATGACTATTTTTGGTGGTTTTTATAGTCATTAGATGTGTCTTCATTTAATCATAAATTAAGATGTTACTTGGTAGGGAAATTTTGTGTATTATTTGTACATCCATAGTCGCGTGAATTTATAAAAAATATTGCATACAAATATTTTGTTTTTGCGTATATTTTAGGAATGAATGAAATTAAATTAGGTAGTTGATGGCGGGACCAAATATTAAAGCATACGTTAGTGATAATATTCCCAGTACGCATGGGCCCATAACGGTGAAGTTTCTGTATATACCTTTACACGTGTGTGACAACCCTGTGTGACAACCCTCTCATTGTCGGCTTTAAGGGAGTGCAAGAGGTGACATTGCACAAAGTTATCGTTTAACGAGAGCCACAAAATTTCATGCACTTTATTATATGTATATACACAACATGAGGCTTGAGTTTAATTAGTTTACGCACTAGCGATATATGTGTATTTTGTATGTGTGTTTAAGGGCCTCTTTGTGGTGATGACACGGGGCCAGCGAAATCCATGAAACGGCCCTGAACCCTCTCTCAACATTTACTAACGGTTAAAATATATCATATGACAATAAGAGACACAAGAGTACGAATATTTGGAGTAAGGCGCGACCTCATACGAGCTAAGGAAAGGATGCTACTTGTCGTTCTTGTCTGCTCGTCAAATGATCAACACCTAACATGCCTACAGCCGTTGATGAGGTTTATCCTTAAACAATAAAAGTCTATATAATTAGAGGCATCCCGAACCAAAAAGAGTGATCATTCTCTTACATTTTTACGCACACTGTTCTCACACAATTAACGCAAATTCATGGTTGTTTAATTGTTATCCAAACACTTGATTCTTAATAATCTATTTGGGTCCTTATTGTTCTACACGGAAAACTAAACAACACAACTATCTCAATCCAATATAATCACGATTTATAAACTCTATGTAAACATGATGCATTCGGTGGGAACATGATACACAATAGTCACAAACTCACACATTTTTATTCATTTCTCACCTTGAAAAGCATTTTTTTTTTTTTTTTTTTTTTTTTTACAAGTTTTAACTCAACATGTCTGGTGAACAACCCCCACAACCTTTAGTTTCATAAATAAACAGTAACCACCTTAGACTAGTCCAGGTGGAAGATCTCACTCACACTGAGGAGGGCCAACAAGTGTTGTAAATCGATATTCACCACTCAGCAAGGAACTTGATAAGAGGGCCATAAGGGGAAGTGCATGCAACACATGACGGCATCGGCAATACTTTCCCAAAAGGCCACATGATTTCAGGAAGAGCAACGAGTTCCTAGGCCAACTGCTCAAGTCAGGATGGTTTAAGAACACAGAGGTCAAGGTAGTACATATTTTACCAGGGTTCAGTCTTAGGTGGAAAATTTTCATACTCCGTTACCAAGTAACAAATTAGGTGTCAGGGTACAGCAGGTGGAGAGGTAATAATACATTCAGGTTACACCAGGGGGTAGCGACTTATCTGGAACAAATGGCAGTAGAAACAAGAATGACTGACTCTCAGGTAAACATACGACCACAAACTTTACACTCCTCCACATGCCCATATATCCACAAGCCCAACTTATGGTAACACTTGTCACACCCCACCACTAACTCAGCCACCCTCTGAGGAGGGACACTTAATTAGACTATTACAAAGGCACTTACAAAACAAAAAAAAAAAAAAAAAAAAAAAAAAAAAAAAAAAAAAGGAGGGGGTGGGGGGGGGGGGGGGGGGGGGGGGGGGTCATTTGAACAAATAACTTAAAGGTTCAACAGTGAAACAATTAAAATCCAAGGCCTCAGTGATCAAACAACTAATTGGAGCTTTTGTTACGAGCATGGTAAAGGTCAATTCTCAAACCTAAAAAGAATGTCTTGAGCTAGCAAGAGAATTCATCAATTGCGTATACTAATGTGTTATACAATTCATTATATATTTTTGTGGAATCACTATAAAATAATCTTGAATTTCACAAGTGTTTTTAGCTAGTGTTCAACAATATACTTTAGATTGCTAGAAAATTGATTTGTTTGCAAGTTTACTTGTGAATGTTTGATCACCACAAAAATAAGACACCCTGAATAATACTTCTCTCGTCTTAAAATATAAATCCATTTTGACTTTTCAAAGTCGTTTTATTTCAACTTTGACTTTAGTTGTTTTTTTCTTCATGATATATAATACTTGATGCAAATATATACATGGATTTGTGTTTTAAATGTATTTTCATTGGTATATTTTTAATCAAGTATTATATAATATGAAGAAAAAAAAAAGTTAAAGTCAAAGTCGGGAAAAAAATTAAAAAGTCAAAATGGACTTATATTTTAAAATGGGGAATAATAAACTTTCAATCATCTTCAAACTCCTTTAATTTAGAAAAAAGATTTAGATCGTTCTTTTTATAAGCAAACACAAAAAGCAAAAGAAATTGGTACTTGACGTGCGATTAAGATTTCAACGATTCTTATGAAGCCATTCACACCAACCTGGACACCAACGGTCGACATTTGCCATTATTTTGTCTTTAAAGTTGAATTATTATGGTACTATATATTATAATTTGTAATTACTTTATTTTGTACTTATTTAATATATATAAATCAGGCTGATAATAAAATATTGATGTTTGATTATGTCTGATTAACACATCCGTCTCAAAATTATAGTCCCCTTTTGACTTTTCGGTATTTTTTTCTCAACTTTAACTTTAAATATTTTTGTTTGTGTTATACAATAGTTGATGAAAATTATACCAATGAAAAATACATTTAAAACTCAATCGATCCATATATTTTGCATCAAGTATTATGTAATATAAACAAAAATATTTAAAGTCAAAGTTAAAAAATAAAGACCGAAAATATCAAAAGGAGACTATTTTTGAGACGGATGGAGTAGCATTAATTCAGCAACTTGACCATCATACATTTAGCTATTTTTTATTACAAAATAAAAATTATCAACAATAGTACAATTAATATAAACAACGCTTGGGTGGTACGTTTTTATTAGAATTATTGATTAACAAGCAAGAGCTTTTATATTTATTTTGTCTAGTTTGTTTTAGAGGGGAGGGAGTAATAACGCACCAACGGCGTTTTTGCCTAGGTGTCATGTTTTTAATGTCATTTAGGCGTTAACACCATTTCCAAGTTTCTTTTTTTTGCTCTGCGTTGCCTTTCACGTTGCCACAACAACGCACGTTATGATAGTTTGTTCTTGGTTTAAAAACGCCCCCTGCCGCTTGTATTTTGAACGTTTGAAATGGACCGTTGTTTGCAACGGTTATATTTGCTAAAACCAAAAAAAAAAAAAAAAAAAAAAAAAAAAAAAAAAAAAAAAAAAAACTCACAACACTATATATATACATATATAGATCTGATCAGCAGATACACAAAAAAAACAACATCCTGTCCAAAAAAAAAAAAAAAAAAAAAAAAAACCGATCCACAAAAAAATAAAATTCGATCCAAAAAAATGTTGGGACGTGATGATCAAAGTTTCATGAACTTGATGATGGGTTTTGGAAATCCTAACTCGAACAATGCCGGATATTCGTCAATGCCTAACCCACTTAATTTCACTCCCGAACAACAACAACAATTTAGGTTAATGTGGCAACAAAGTTTCGCACAAACCCAAACCGAGCAACATACACCGCCAACACCACAAACCCAATCCTCACAAGCGACATCCGTGGAGCCCGAAGATATATCTCCACCAAAGCAAAAACGTGGAGGTAAACGGGTGTCAAAAAGAGCCAAAGAAACCAAAACCGCACAAGTATATGATGAAAAAAATCCCGACGTGAGTAAGACTACGTTACGTTGGACATCGGAAGAAGAATGTTTACTTGCCTTGTGTTGGGTGGCCGTTTCCGAGGATAAGAATGTTGGAGTTTCTCAAAAGTCGATTACGTTTTGGTATCGGGTGATGAATGAGTTCAATCGGAAAAATTTTCAAAATCGTAACAAAGATATGCTATCAAGCAAGTGACATACGTTGAACGCAAATTGCCAAAAGTTCGAAGCGTGTTACAAACGTGCTAAACCTACCACAAAAAGTGGTGAAGGTGATAATGATGATATGAGGCATGCTAGACAATTCTATCGTGACGAACACAAAGGTGTTTCGTTTGCTCAAGAGGAAACGTGGTTGATTTTGAGGGCATGTCCGAAATGGGACGTGCCGGAACCGATTGATTTAACCGGAGATGTCCCCGGTCAAAGCAACAAAGAGCTATTCGGTCATGATGCACGACCACGTCCGCCCGGGAAAGCACGCACCGGAAAAAAATAAAAGTCCGATACATTGACTAGTACCGGGGGAAGTGCGTCAAGCAACTTGGATTCTATGACAAACGAGCTTCGACTTAGACGGGAAGCGGCCCAAATGGCGTACGACGCGGCTAGAACGAAAGATGAGACGACTACGCGTTTGGAGGAATTTAGATTTCTTAGTATGAAAATGAGTGACGTAGATCCGGAGGAGGCGTATTTTATCAAAATGGAAAAACAAAGAATCAAACAAAAATATAATTTGCAACATCCGCCAACCGGTCTGTCAATGCCTAACAACTAGTTTATTTATTTATTATTATTTTTTTTATTATGTATGTGTGTTTTTTTTTTTTTTTTTTTTTTTTAGTTGTAATGTTTTTATTTCGTAATGTAATGTTTAGTTTTATTAATAAAATGTTTGAATGTTTAATAAATGAATTTGTTGAGGGTAGAATTTATAAATATGTAAAATGTGGTGTTATTGGGTGTTATGATTTCTTGTGTTTTTGGTGTTATGTTATTTGATGTTAAAATAATGTGGCGCTAACGTGGCAGTGATGTTGGTGTTATTTCGTGTTATTACTCCTTACCCTCTTAGCTTTAGAATATACAGAGTACTATGGTAGTATGGTCGTCCACTTGTGCAAGTTGCAACTATTTAACAATTACGTAGCTAAACATTAATACGAGTATAAGATTTGAAACTCGTAGCGAACATTGTCTGCGTGAACTTCAACCAATTTTTATGAAAAATAGGTGAAACTATGAACTTTAATGGAAGACATTGGGGTTTTAATCTAAAATCATTAGTCCAAACTATCAAACAATAATCATGTAAACTCGTTCAATTATTCGTTTGATTCTTTATAACATGCATGACATATGATTGTAACATTAAATAATGATAAATATAACTACGAATAGATGAATAATAAATCTGGAAGTCGAAACACAAATATGCTTTTTATAATTTAAGAAATATTTAAAACTAATCAAAACAAATTCCAGAACAACCCGATTTTATTTAATAATCAAGGTAAAACTTAAATAAGACAGGATTAGAAAAACTTATGACGCATTCATGGGCGGCCAATTCAAGTATATCCTTCGATATGTGGATCAGGGGATAAACCTCATTTTCATGTTCGAATAAGAATAATAATAACAAAAATGAATTAACAAAAGGTACTTGAACAATTCATATACTATCAACCAAAAAAATTCGTTTTGTTCAAACAAAGTCATAGAAAATTTGTACGTTCTCGGCGGGTAAGAACTTCAACATTGGTTGATGTAATCCCTGAAGGATATAATTAGAAACATGTTTCGTATTTTTTGCTTTAATAATAATAATAATAATAATAATAATAATAATAATAATAATATTATTATTATTATTATTATTATTATTATTATTATTTACATAAAGTTAGATGGGAGTCTAGATACTAGTTGTGCTCTCACTCCTTTCTGAATACAAAAGCTAATTCTATGAAATATAAAAACACCACTTTTGGCATTATTTGAGTGGCTAATGGAAATAAATTTAATACATGAAAGTGTGCCCAAAGCCTCTGCATCGAGTTCCCCAAATGTAGAAAAAGCAAATGGTATGAACTTGTATCCGTTGTCCTCACATTTGGACGCATACTTTCTCTTTTTCTTTTCCACAGCGTTGTGTAAGGCTACCCCAGAAGCCCATGAAGTCGCCCCCGCACCAGCAAATGGGGAGATACCAATCATATCCAAACATGCATCTTTACCTTGGAGCAAATTAAATAATAACAAATCTGCAGGTCGTAACTCCTTCCCTTACTCCGAAAGGAACCCCATAGGTGCCTCCTTATGCACCATGATCCCAACCTTAGAGCATATATCAACAAGAATATCACGCACCAAATTATGTCTGAACTTTACACCCACTTCACTAGAGCAGGGGACCGCATGATCTCCCCACATGTCCATGCGATGGACATTACAACTCGGGCAAATGCTACATTCAGAGAACATAGGTACAACAAGTCTATAACACAACATAGAACGAAATTGGCGATGGTTCATCCTCTGTCCCAAGCCGTCAATAGGGATGATGAAAAGAAAATCATGTGCATGCGGGACATGTATACAACTAAGAATAGCCACCTGTCTTGGACTTAGCGAGTACTTAGAAGCAAAGTCTTTCTCAATAACACCAAAATAACACTTTGCCAAGGTTTTATTATTATTATTATTATTATTATTATTATTATTATTATTATTATTATTATTAAAATAAAATAAAAATAATAAAAATTACATATGTATTTGATATTATACATGGCCGTCCCATGAATTTATAAAAAGATTTAGGGCCCTGGACGAAATTAAATAATAAGGCCTTTCGATAAGAAATGTTATATATAAAGTGTCACCATTTATAAGATATAATGAACTAAACGTTCTAACATATTACTCATTTAAGATACTTTACCATCTAAATACCTTTTTCTTTGTGGAAAATATACGTACACATGCATATAATTATTAACAGGACAAATTTTGAGGCCCTTAAAATTTTGGGGCCCTGTGCGGTCGCTCACCTTGCACACCCTCAAAGCCGACCCTGATATTATAAGTATTGCCTTAACATAAATTTCAAACTTTAGTTTTTAACCTTAAAAATTGTTAGTAAAACCTTTAAATAAAACGTATAATTAATTGGCTATCATCAATCTATAAATTTAACCATTTACTACATAAATGTCTTGGACTCTTGGTTTCCAAAAAACATACGAAATGAAAATTAACGATATGATATGAATCGGTCTCCCACTTGACGGGTAATGTTGTCATTATCAATTCTTATCACCAAACAAATAAAAATAAAGTTGTAATGAGTAATCCGATGATAAAGTTCCTGTATATGATATGATATGGTTTGGTTCCCACATGAACATGCTAATTAATATGCCTTTTGTGGTCCCGTTTCTCAATTGTCGCCATTATTTTGTACGTCAAAAAAACAAAAGATAACATTTAATAAAATGACTAACGATGTGAATATCTATGATAACTTAGTTTAGTGGTGGTTTTATTCAAACAAGATAAAAGATATTTTTATGATTTATGTGTAAGAGACTATTTTCCTAATCTTGTGAATTAAGGAAAACCGACTATCTAGTGGCTACCATTGTGAACACCAATCTTGTGAGTTAGTGATTCATGGATTGTGAATCTTTTATATAATACAACAAAACCCCTATTGAGAATTTTTCATTTTAAAAAAAATGCATACATACTTTATTTAGAAATAATTTTATTTAAAAAAAAATATTTTTTATTAGGTAACATTTTATATTTATCCCTAACACAAGTAGAAGATAAATAAAAAAAATATAGATAAGATGCAATTAATAATATGATTAAAATTTTTAAAGAAATTATCTTTAATAATAAAGAATTATAATTAAACATCATAAATAAAACAAAACAAAGATTAAATTATTTGTTTTTTAATAAATAAAAATATATGGTTCAAAAATTTTAAAAAAAAACCCGCGCGTGCGCGGATATTATAACTAGTAATGAATATGATACATTGATACCATGGTTTACAAACAAAAGATGCGTTTGGCATGATGGTATATATATATATATTGTAAGACAAAACATGCACTAATGACATGAACCCATAGACTATTTACAAAAAAAATAAAATAAATAAAAAATAAAAAAAATTAAGGCTAATAGTCAAACCAAAATCATCAACATTTCATTACCTGAACAAGAATGATAACAAGACTAGGTCTTACTGTGCCCAAATCAAATTTAATGACAATATACCCTATAAAAATGTCAAAATTTTCAAAAATGATTTAATCGTCTTACCGACAATAATGCCCCTTCTAACAAAGATCGAGTTATAGGCCGAGAGCTAACGAAAGACCCCACTTTGGAAAAACTTTAGGTCTGAAAGTGTCATACTCTGCTGAAACAGATACGAATGACTTTGGATTCAATTCTCGTTGCCACACCATTGCCACTTTTCCAGTGTCCGAAAACTTAGTCTTCACTTTATTGTAACGGTCGATTATATGAGCACTTCCGAAATTAAAACTAGTTTCTGATGATGAGAACCGATGTGCGATCTCATAGAATGCTAGATTTTTTCTAGTTATAGAGAGTGTACTTGACAACTTCAATGTTTGCCCTTTGTCCATCCTGCAATTTGTTAGATGACGGTTAAGGGAAATTACTTATTTGCCTATTTGAAAAATGTTTAAACCATAAAAATAGCCATGTAGTTATTCGCCCAAAGTAGTGGAGGAGTGGACATTAACCAGGTAAATTACAGCATTTTTTAGGGTGAAAAAGTTTAAATGTGCATATAAGAACAAAATTTTAAAGTTCGTAACAATAAGTGTTGACACCTTTTAGCTCATGTACTAAGTTGGGACATTAACGTAACTACATGGCTACTTTTAGGCTTAAACCCTTTCAATAAAAGCAAAGTTTAGGTGGTTATACATACAGGAAAAGAGCAAGAGATAAATTCTCGTGAAAGTCGAAGAAGCCGATGCCAGCTGTGTATTTGGTGAAAGAATTAGAGGCGGTATCAAATCCAACTTCACCACCAACATGTAAATCCTTGTAGCTGACTGCTGCAGCAACATCTAAAAGTGGGGACAAGTTCAGGCCTATACTCGAATCAATGGCAACTCGGGGATGGAGATACTGAACATCAAGCTGAAGGTAAACAAAACAACCCATGTTAGTATATTTTTGTATGATCAATCACTAGAATTTATCAAAACATATTTCATAGTAATCAATGCCAGACAACAAAAGGAATATAAACTCAGCCCAGAAGCGTCATTTATGTTATTAAAAAAAAAAAAAAAAAAAAAAAAAAAAAATTCGAAGATGTATGAGTATAACATTTAATCTTATGGGTCTAATTTGGTAAATCTAAATTAAATGAACCTCCCAATAAGCTCTAAACAACATAGGGAAGGTCCTTTAGAAGCGTTTCGCATAGTGAACCACCCATGTGAACTACGAGTCAATTTATCTTATTTTGCAATCATTCAGAAACCTCATAAGCAAAACTACATTAGATATATACTTAAAAAGGAACACTAACCTTTCCCGAACTGCAATCAGGAATTTCAAACCTTAATTCTGCTTTTGTGTGTGGCAGTACTTCATTAACAGTTAAGTTTGTTGACACACCTGCAAAATGAAAAGTCAAAATTAAATTTCCTAACAAAACACATCTAATTCTATGAGCAAATTAATTCCTTGAAATTATTACCGTGGTTAGTGTATCTACATTAGACTTTCCCTCTTTAAACTGAGCACCGATAACCCCATGAAACAAAAAGTAGAAGTTACCACAACGAAACACGAGTGCATTATTTGAAGTAAAGAATATATCATAAACATGCTCATACCGTGAGAGTTAATCCAGGAACTGATAGAGAAATCTTCTTGTCATATTGGTAACCTTTAGTAAATAGATCTGCATTAAGAAGAGTATTAGTAATCCAAAACCACATTTTCTCTACGCTATCAAGGACGTCTCTCAATACTGACCAATTGCACCCACAACTTATAAAATTAATATCTTGTATGATGAATGTGTGCTTCACCTTTTGTACTATGATGAAACAATTCCTTAAATGGTAGTACACAAGTTCATGATGATTTATACTCAACCCCGAAAGTGTGTTTTGTGAATTCAGAAATCTAGACACGTGCTGGTATATATAGAACAAGGAGTCCGAACCATGATAGATTATGGAGTTATCCATCTAGTATTTTTTTAGTATAATCTGATATGGTTAAAGTATAAGCACCAAAAGGAACCAAATAATCAATACAAGTGTACATAAACAAAGCTATTCAATAACCAACTAATCATAAGGCAGTTCCCTATTCAATAGCCAACTAATCGATGACGAAACTGTATTAGGCAAGCAAAAATTTGGCAAATTACATACTTATGGATGTAACTAATAATATATTAGACAAAAATTCAAAGAACAAGCAAAATCAACTATCAGGACAGAACAAAAAGGTTTCACGGATATAAATAATGTTACAAAAAGAAGCGAATGGTAGAACTCACTTTTCGCTGCAAGTTGTAACATAACTTACTAAGCTAGCATATAGCATCATGGATAAGGAAAATTAGATAACAGAAGCTTTACCTTCCACGATTTTGCGGATCTCTGAAAAAGGTGCTTGTCGGTTGCCCATAGTGAATTAGAATTCAGTTTGCTGCTCTCAACTGCCAAATATAAATGTCCTATTAAAATTTCACTTATACATGTTGCGATTAATTTCATATCAGATATTGAAATCTTGTTCTTTTTATTTGTAGTGCTTGTGTTGCAACTGCTATTTTTCAAGGATTACATCTGATGGGGTTACCCTGTTCACTAGAGATATGATATAGTCATCAAGTATCGGGTAACACCCACATACATAGATACATGCATCAGCTCATGTAGTTGGATTACATCGCAACACATACAACATGTCTAGAAGTGTTCATTATGCAACAGAAGGGTAAGAAATATAAGCTTCTCAATGGCCCTACTAGTTGGTGGGAATGGAAATACATTGAACCAGATAGTTGGAATGGAGTTTGTTCATATCACCCCTACACCTCTTCTAACTAACTTAACCAACTTGTGATACATTGGCATGATGCATGAAGAGTCTACATACATAAAATCTGTGTAGACTCTTATCCGAATATATCCCTGCAATATACAATCAAGTTGTATCAACTTGCATCTCCACTTGCAAGCTTATCCTTTTTCAAGCTTTACATATTTGCTTCTATAAATAGCCATTACAATCACTTGTAAGCAGACACCAATCTGCTCCTAAGCACTTCTATCTGTAGCTTTTCCACTCTCGCTTCTTTCATCTTTCTCTAGTACTAGCAATATTATTCTAATGATCGAATACACATGAGGAATACCCTAAGTTACCCTCTCGATCATACTTCCTAAATATACTCGGTTCCATTTGGGAAATGTGGCGTAAATTGCTGCATATATACTGCAAGTTACCAATGGGGAATCGCCACCCGAGACACCAATTCTTCTCATCCTATTTGATACACTCTAATGAATAACTATATCTTTTAATGCATAAAGATCAATACTAACTTGATCGTCGGAGGGGGTTCCCCCAGGCTCAGCTCGAAGACCTCTCTAACGATCTTTCTTTTGTCTTTTCAGCACTGTTATCGAAGACCCGAAGTCAAGGTCAGCACGCGAGTTAAATGGCCAGGTCATCACCTTGACGACCATGCGGATTTTGGTAGCATCAACATCAAAGTCACTTTAGCTACTCTTAACTATCTTTTCTATCCATGATATAGTGTCATTGTGTGTTGCATCCGGTGTGCATGTTTGTCAAAGTCAGTTTTGCTGCTCTTAACTATCTTTTCTATCCATGATATAGTGTCATTGTGTGTTGCATCCGGTGTGCATGTTTGTCAAAGTCAGTTTTGCTGCTCTTAACTATCTTTTCTATCCATGATATAGTGTCATTGTGTGTTGCATCCGGTGTGCATGTTTGTCAAAACGCTGCCTATATCTATTACTGTAATGACTAAGGTGTTTTCTTGCTTCTTATGGATTCTTGTTGCACAAACGAGTAAACAAAAAAGTGCACGAAGATTCGAAGAATCACAAATACCTAACCCCTAATTAGCTGTTGTTTTAGGAGTCACAAATCCATATAATCAAATACCTAACCACTATTTGCAGCCATCATGTTACGTTAATCTTTTAGCGAATTTGCAAAGAGCCGTAATTTATACAAAACTGAGACAAGGAACTCGTGTATTGAATAATTAGCAACAAGAATAAAAGGTTACACAAATAACTAAGCTTCAAATAGTCACAAATTAACAGTAGAAGAACACATAATTGATCGTGAAGATTTATATACCTGGTTATAATTAATGTTGTTGTTGTTGAAGATGATTTTGTCGATGGAACTAAAGTTGTACAAATTTCTAAGACTTGTAATTATAGAGGGTTTTAGCGTGTGATTACGTGAGGAAGAATACATTCTTAAAATTATTACATAATTTTTTCCCTTAAAGTATTTCTTAAATTTATTACAATATTTCGTTTAAAACTATTTTCTTAAAATTATTACATTAATAATGTGGTTAATACAGGACTTAAATTCCTCAAGTGAAAACTTTAATTAGAAACTAATATTTTCTTGCATAGTGAGGAGAAATTTTAATTAACCACTCATTTTATAAAATAAAAAATAGTGATTAATTGAAATTTTCAAGTACAACCCAATCCAGTTTTTTTTTTTTTTTTTTTTTTTTTTTTTTTTTTTTTTTTTTTTAAATAAATATATATCTCAATAACTGTAAATCGTTAACCAATTTAAATTACACCATCGTTGCGAGTATTTAATTTCTTTCAATAGAGTGGCATTTTCGACAAACTCTTCTTTTTTTGTTTGGTTTTTTTGGGTACATAATTTTGCTTGATATATCACATGTGCTGTAACACTAATATGTAATTTCGAACACTCTGTATGGTATCGTAAAATGTGCATAAATATTTATATAAAACTCCAAACGATTCATCGTTTTTGGCAATGCAAAAAAAAAAAAAAAAAAAAAAAAAAAAAAAAAAAAAAAACATATCCTTAGCTTTCCAACCATATATTAGACATAATTTTGAACTTTCAAATTAAGACAATTGATTCATAGAAGTTGGAGAAAAAATTTTAAAAAGTCAAACTCCTTTAATGTATCACATGTGATATAACACTAATCCGTAAGTTCGAATTGTAGGTCACCACATGGTATCAAGAATCACACAATACTCTATGAAAGTTTTAGAGAGAGAAACTAGGGAGAAAAAGAGAATTAGCTAGAGAGAAAACTAGATGTATTATTGCAAGTGACTTGTGTTCTCCAACCTCTCCCACACATGGGAGACGCATAGTGTATACAAGATAGGCTTGGGCTTGACCCATTAACCCCAAACTAAACTATTACATAAGCTATTACAAGGCCGATAAACTAACGTGAGCACCATTTTTAATGCTAACAATCTCCCTATAAGGGGTGATCATTTAGGTCGATCCTTGTAGATGCTTCCTCGTGGTCTTGGTCTTCCTACAACGAATCCTTCAAGTCTCATCATCTATTCTCGAAACTTTAACCTCTCAGCAATTACTACCCTCATCTCTTTATACTTTATCACATCAACGCCCAACGTTTGAGGCTTAGTGAATCGAAGATCGTTATCCCATAACTTTACTTCAAGCACACTTTTCATTCTCTTTAACACACCTTCACAGAATTTGAAAATTTCTCAATAATCCATGAACCTTTTTCCATTCTTGCTATTTAGATAAATAATCTCGAACACCGGATCATTCACTAGAGAGTAAGGTTCCAAATCATCAATTCCTAGTAACGTCAGAGTAGGCTCGGTGAAATTCACTTTGTACTAAAAGCTTTCGATCCCCAACTGAAAGTCTTCAACCCTAGATTTCAGAACCAAGCTTCTGATGTAGATTAACAAGGAGTCCAAGATGTTGTAAGGAAAATGGTTAAGCTTTTTCTTCATCTTCATCAAGTACAAATCTTCGATGTCATTCAAGTTCAGATTCTTATAATTTGCTTCAGTAAAGGTATATATCTAATTATCACTCCTTAATACTTGAATCTTTTCCAAATTATCTTACCTATCAGCAATTTTGCACTCGATGTTCAGAACCTCTTTGATCTTCAGTTTAGAATACACATTGCCTCTTGATGTAAAACCTCTTTTTTCCAGGCTTTGTAGAAGCTTTTTCTTGCTTTTTGCCAATGTTGTATTCCATAGACAGATTCCTCGTTGCACTTCTTGATAGTCTTGGTCATGAACTTGTTGTAAGACATTGTAAACCCCGTAGGTAATACGTTTTATTGATACGATATATATAGAGGGAATACATAATGAAACCCGAATAGACACAACCCCACATATCGGGCTTGGGCCTTATTTATCATCTAATACTCCCTGTTGGGAATTCTGCTGAAGAATCTGCTGATGGTTTCTACTGAAGACACAGATTATGCTTATAGTTTAGTTTCTGCTGAAGTTTAGTTTCAGCATTAGTTGTTTCTGTGGATATAGTTTTTCCGTGTTTTATGTAATATAGTTAGGATATGCATGAGTTTATTTAGGAAGTGATAATGCATATCTTTTAGAAGTTTTAGAATATACGTTTCTTGGGAAACGGTTTAGGGTTCCTTGTGTATAAAAGGAACACACGATTATGTATTGAAAAACGGTTTTAGAAAAAATTTTGATAATTAAAAAGATCCATAGAGGATCAATTGTTCTTAGTATTAAAACTTGTGTTTGTTTCCGCTTTAAAATACAAGTTACAGAGATTGTCTATTAGTGTGTTGGTGATTACATTAACATAACTAACGATTCTAGAGTGCTCAGAAGATCTATCAAGGTCTAAGTTTCAATAAGTGGTATCAGAGCCTCGGGAGAGTCTCTGTGATACTAAGAAGCACAAATCTTACACCCTCTCAATCCAAAACAATTAAGAAAAATGCCTGGATCAGATGATGAAGCTGATACAACCCAGAACCAAAACACCACTTCTCTCCAATAACTCAATCTCTTCAACAGTAATGCTAAATTCCCATATTTGAAGAATGCTGAAGACTATGATTTGTGGTCCATGAAGATGCAAAACTGGATCACAAACATTGACTGGAATCTTTGGGAAGTTGTCCATAAGGGGAACAGCCTGAAGAAACATGTTAAAGATGCTGATGGGATTGTCACTATTGTAGGTCCCAAAACTGCAGAAGAGGTTCTAGCCGTACAAAGGGAGAATAAAGTAAGAACTATACTGCTCCAAGCTATACCTGATGACCATATGGGTGACTTCCACTTCATGGAGGATGCCAAGGACATTTGGTTGGCAATCAAGGCTAGATTTGGTGGGAATGAAGAATCAAGAAGGATGAAGAGGTCAATGCTGAAGCAGCAGTTTCAGGAGTTTTAGATATCTGAGGAAGAAGGAATCCATAAAGGCTATGACAGGTTCCACAAGATCTTGAGTCAACTTAATCAGCTGAAGGCTAGGCCAGATAATAAGGACTGCAATGCTAAGTTTCTAAGATCATTGCCACCATCCTGGTTGCAAGTCAGCATTGCTCTCAAAGCTAAAGGAGGGTTGGACATGATTTCCTTTGATGACCTCTACAACAGACTCAAATCTCTTGAGCCTGATGTTAGAAGTCCCATTCGACCATCCACCCACTCAGCCTTCGTAAGCACCACTACAAAACATGTGCACCATGCCTCAAGTTCTTACACCTCAGGATTATCTTCTCAAACCCAAACTAAATCAGCTCCTAAATCAAAATCCAGTAGTGTAATGGATGATATTCTTCATTCATTTGTGGCTGAATATGAACATCAGCAGTTTCTTGCTTATGAGGATTTTGAACAGGTGGATCCATTGGAGATGGAGGAGATGCACTTGAAATGGCAGCTAGCAATGATTTCTATGAACATCAAAAGGTTTGAGACTAAGTCTGGGAGAAAGTTTGGTTTTAATGGAAGAGATGCAGCAAGGTTTGACAGAAGGAAGGTTAAATGCTACACTTGTGGTCAAATGGGCCATTTTTCAAGAGAGTGCAAGGAAAGAAAGTCTGGTGATGAAGTTAGATATGGTTCATATCTATTGGAATCAGGGACTTCTAAAGCTACACCTTCCAAAGCTTTGGTGACTCTGGATCACCAGATTGATTGGGCTAAACATGAACCTGCTGAAGAGGAAGCTTCTACTTCTGAACAAGTGAATTTGCTGGCATACTCATCTTCAGAGGATAAGAAGGAACAAGTCTCCTTGATGGGCATCTCTCAGGTACACAATTGTGTTTTTGGATGTAGTGTAAGATACAATGAACTCAAACAAGAATATGATGAATTGAAAACTAAGTACAATGAGTGTTATATAGAAGTTGAGGCCTATAAAAAGGCTTTAAAAACTTTAGAAAAACAAAAGGTCTGGTTTCAAAAGAATCAAGTTAAATATGATGAAAAGATAAGAGTTCTTGAAAGTGATTTAGAATGTGCAAAGATAGATTTAGGACATACTAAAAAAGAGAAATCTGATGTAGAAAAGGAAAAACAAGAATTACAAGTTAAGTTAGATAAAGAGGTGGCTGGTCGTATGAAGTGGCAAGAAGGAGCATCTAATTTGAATAAACTGATTGATGGTCGCCAATCTGTTAGGTCTAGAAAAGCATTAGGATATGAGAAATATATAGATCCTGAAGAGTTAACTTATCCTGACATGTCTAGTGTTTTGACCCTGAACCAGCCTTAGCATATCAAACACCTGTAAAATTTGTTAAGGAAGGGGGAATGAATGCTGTCCCTGGACCTATAAGAGGGGAACATATGCCTATAGACCTGTCCATACCTGTTGACTTTGATGGATCACACCATCTCTATGGCAAAAAGTCAAGTGACTTGCCAGACCCTATTATTAAATCTACTGACTTTGTCTCTTGTTGTGACAGTGACAAGTCTTTTGATGAATGGTCTACTTCATTTGCCAGTTGTGATTCAAGTGAGAAGTCAGACCTGCCCAAGACCACTTTCAAGACCACACCCAAGACATCACCCAAGACTCCTGTGACAACTGGCAGTTTAGGGAGCTATTTTTAAAACCCGCATTTCAACTTAAGTTCGTTCAAAATTATTATTTGAAATTTTCATTTCACAACGAACTTGTAAGACCTATGTTATGGATATTTTATTTAATGACGTTATGGTATTCGTGAATTATGTTCATAATTCATTTTTGATTATGTGATCGGTGATGTATATTTGAATTCTCACTTGGTACTACGTTGACTTTGGCACTAGGATTACCTAACATAGTTTTATGATTCGTCTTAACGAGTCCGTTATATATTTTAGTTAATTACGAGAGGTTCTCGTGTGATATGGAAATTTTAAAATGAGTTCGGGTTCGGGCCACGTGTTTTTACATCTACCCACATTACCCGCTCAACCGTAATAATACCTTTATTATTATTACTACTTTATTATTATTATTATTATTACTTTAAAAAAAAAAAAAAGAAAAGTTAACAAAAGGGGGCGTTTGGCCGGTTTGTACCCACACACACAAACACAAACTTATTTCCACCTCTCTCTCATCTCCCTCATCCTCCCTATTACTCTAACCCTAGCCGCCCCTTAATTATTCCGGCCACACCAACGTCACCGCCGGCCACCACTCTAAACCACCACCATATTCTTGATTTACAACCTCTAATCTACTAGATCTACAACACCACGCGCTTCCTACCACCATTTTTAACACACGAATCACCACTTTCTTCACCACTTTTCGTTGATTCTTGAAGAGTTATCACGGTTTTGAGTTTTTGGTTCGAAGGTGAGCGAGTTTCCACTCGTATTGTTAATAAAAACGCGACCCTAGGTCATGAATGGATAAGATCCGAATGGGGTTTTAATTAAAAACGTGAATACTCATGGATGGTTGATTGGAAAAACGTTTTCTATAAAGTTTGGTATCCGGTTTCATGGGTTTGGGTCGTGGTTGACTCGGAACCGAGAGCTAAGCTCTCGGCTTAGCTTGGTTCGAAGCCTCGTATGGCTTTGGTCCTTAGTGGCTTTAGTCCTGTGATTGATTGATTGTTTAGATTGTTGTCGAGGGTGTTGTGACCTCGATTTGAAGCTAGCCGAGACCTTGTGGTCTCGGGGTTCTTTTCTTGTGTTCGTATGGCAGGCCGAGACCCTCAAGGGGTTCTCTTTGGGCGTGGTTCGAGCCTATTGGCTCGAATGGTAATATGGTTCGACTCTTGAGTCGCGGCTTTTAGCCGAGTACTATGTTGTTTCCGAATTGACCATTTGGGTCGAATGGTATAAGTTCCTAGTTTAGCTCTTGTGAGCTAGTAAGTGCTTGTGATACTTGTGTTGGTTCGAGTCTAAATGACTCGCGGTGCGGAGCCGAGACTCAAGTGAGTCGAGGGCTCGGGTCGACTTGGTAAACCGACCCACACATTAACTTTGTTAATGTTATAATTTGTATATTTGTGAACTTGTTGATATTTATTGTTGTGGCAATTATTTTCTCGGCCGAATACTTTGGATCGAATTGGAGATTGGTTATGGTTTTGATATTGAGGAGTTGTTGTCGAGTGGTATGTGATATGAGGACCGGTTATGAGACGGTCGTTAGATGACGGAGATAGGTTAGTCGGGTACCGTAGTCGGACCTTATTGTTGTAGCCCGTGGTTGAGATTGTGATTTGGACGGAGATTTATTATTTATGACTTTGGTTTATTATTGGACTTGGACAATGAGCCGAGGGTCATGACTCGGACATATGACCATTTCGTATAACTCAATAACTAATAAAATTGAAACGAGAATAATAAAACTCGTAATAATCATTATTGATAATATGAACGTTTGTATGAAAGTATATACGTGAATAACGTATATATATAACTATATAAACGCGTATATTAATAATAATGATAATCACGAGTCGTATTATAAATAATACGATTAGATATATATTAGGCTACTAAAGTGGCGTAATATTATTAAACGTATTATTATTACAAAAATTGTGTCATAAATGGGAAACTCCCGACAATTATGAAACATTTAATAAAAAGTCATTTTTGGATATGTAACGAATAAACTCATTGAGTTAGGCGAAATTGTTGTCACTCGGGTCCAGGTAAGTTATTATTTGCGACATTCGTGTTGTCTCGGATATATGACGACTAATATAGACGTTTTCTATAAGTAAATAACCACTCAACCGTAAGGTTGAGCCGGGTTGTTTGGTTATATGAAACGAATATATTAGTGGGCATCGTATCCTACGACGCCCATAGGTCGTAGTATATGTAAAGGGTAATAGATTGCGAGGGTATATATCGGGAAATCTGGCCAATTTGGCGATATATACGAGGAATTTATTAAACTATGATATATACTATATAGTAATTATGTGCTATGTGCTTTATATGTGCTTTAGATTGGGTGTAATCTTGGAACGGTATATTACGTAAATAAATATGAGGATTATCAAATCGACGGATTTGGTAAACTTTGGCGATTTATTTAAATGATATATTGGGCTAATATTAGATCTATAGTTTAATATATCTTCTACGTGTGATCTTGTTGGTTTGTTTTGAGTCGACCCACCACCCGTATGGATACCAAACGCAAATACACCAAACTGATACGAAATGGATTTTCGGAAATAAAACGGATTCTCGTCCGGGTTTGGGAATATTATATATTTGAGGAAATGATTTCTGAAAGAGTTAATATTGTTAGGTCGTGCCAAGTCCGTAGTTGCTGTTTCGTGAGTTATCATACATCTTATTTCTACCTACCTCGTCTTGCTATATTTCTGGACTTGAGGTGAGTCATAGCCCCACTTTTTACTCTTGAACTATGTTTTCAATGATTGGGGTGAGAAACGTGCAAATCATTTTACGTGGACTGTTATCGCTTTTATATTATTTCTAAACTTGCTATGCATATGGACTAGGATGTATAGTCAGCTTTAGTCACTTCTTATGTGTACTATTCAAGGTTGGCTTATTTGTTATTGTCAGCTTTAGTCACGCGGTTCGTGTGTACTATTCAAGGTTGACTTATTTAGATACTGTAGCGTGCACCTATAGGTTATTAATACTTCGGAGGTTATCCGAGTATTTATTGGTATTGCGGGGGTTACCCGAATATCTATGTTGTTACGGAAGGGTATCCGTGTGTTTTGGTTATTGCGGAAGGGTATCCGTGTGTTATGTTGAGAGCGGAGGGTATCCGCAGGCTTTTAGCGAATCCTTAGTCTAGCTAGCAAGCGTTTTGCGTATATGTCCACTATATTATTAGTTGAACTTAAACCTATGATCTCACCAGCGAAAGCTGACTTTTAGCACGTTTTCTCAGGTAATTAAGTGTTGAGGTGCATGCTTGGATTGGAAGGCTCGGCTGTGGCACACGGTTATGGATCTATATTTTCTAAACTCTGATAATTAAATTTGGACCTATCGTTATTTGTTTTGGGCCTGACTCTGAATGATGTTGGGATAAATGTAAACTTTAAAACCCCGTTTTGGTTGTGTTTTTATTATGTTTACTTTATCTCGTTCTATATTGTCTTGTGTTGGATACCAATCCCCGTAGCACCCCGAAAGCTTGTTGAGTCTTCCGCTGTATCAAATTTTGGGGGTGTTACAACTCCCCACAAGCTTGCTAGAGTTACTGCTGATTCCAAGACAGTTTCTTCTGAAGACTTGTTTTCTAATTCTTTGCAAAACAATATTTCTAGTTCTGTTAAAAACAATTCTATTAATCATTGTGGTTTGAATGCTTTTTCATATTATGGAACTTCCTTCAGTTTGAATAAATCTTCTAAAAAGAAGAAATGTTTTGTGTGTGGAAGTAAATTTCATTTGATTAAGGATTGTACTTTTCATGAGCAAAGAATGGGTGTATGTTTTAGTCAAGGAAAACCTAGGCAACTGTGGAAGAATGTTAATGAAATACCTTCTTTTATTCCACATCAGCAGAAATCCAATTCTGCTGAAAAACATTCTTCATGGAGAAGAACCAGTACTAGACCTTATGTTCGACCCACTAGTTCTTTCTTTTCTAATGGTTATTGGCCTAGACAATTTGACTCAATGTATATTGGTGGAAGGTATTGGGATACTGCTGTGAAGCCCTCAGTAGGTTGTTCTTGGACAAAGAAGGGACCTAATTTGCATTACAGGCCCAAGAACAATGGTGGATCTAAAACATCTACATGGCCTACCTCTTATGATCCACAAGGCAGGCTCAAGTCAGCGATGACTTGAGTCTCCAATGTGTACTAACTTTTGTATATTTTTTTGTTGTTGTTGTTGTAGGATCATCCTCTGAAAAGTACTGAAGTAGGTATAGTTGATAGTTGTTGTTCCAGAAGTATGTCAGGGAACAAGGACAAGATACATGACTTTGTGCCTATAGAAGGAGGAGGCAGTGTAACTTTTGGTGGTGGAGATGGCAAAATTACTGGGAAAGGAACTATTAAAACACCTCTGTTAGATTTTGAGAATGTTTATTATGTGAAGGAACTTGAGCACTTTAATATGTTCTCTGTATCACAAATTTGTGACACTAAGAATAAGGTTTTCTTCTCTGAGGATGAGTGTCTTGTGCTCTCCAAGGACTTCAAACTTCCAGAAGATACAAATGTTTTGCTGAGAGTTCCTAGAACCTTCAACTTATACACATTCAATCTGAATGAGGTTAAGCCAGAAGGTGATCTGACATGTTTGGTGGCCAAAGCTTCCCAGGATGAATTTACCAAGTGGCACAGGAGAATGGCTCATGTAAACTACAAGACTATCAATAAGTTGTCTAAACTTGGTCTTGCTCAGGGCCTTCCTTCTAAACTCTTCACCAATGAACACAATTGTATTGCTTGCAACAAGGGAAAGCAACATAGAGCCTCTTACAAAGCCATAACAACTGTGAGCACCATCTCAGAACCTCTTCAGTTGCTGCACATGGATCTCTTTGGTCCAACTCCTATCAGAAGTATTGATCATAAGTACTTCTGCCTGGTTATCACTGATGATTATAGCAGGTTTTGCTGGGTATTCTTTCTAAAAACTAAAGATGAAACAACTCCTATTTTGAAAGAATTCATCACTTTAATTGAAAACCAGCTAAATAAAAAGGTTAAAGGCATTAGGTGTGACAATGGGACAGAGTTCAAAAATGTTGTTTTCATAGAATTCTGTAAGTCTAAGGGGATTAGAAGGGACTATAGTACTCCAAGAACCCCACAACAAAATGGGGTTGCTGAAAGGAAAAATAGAACCTTAATTGAAGCAGCAAGATCCATGCTTGCAGACTCTAAATTACCCACTATGTTTTGGACTGAAGCAGTATGTGCTGCTTGCTATGTCTTGAACAGGGTATCCATCACTAGACATCATGTCAAGACACCTTATGAACTTCTCACTGGGAAAGTTCCAGACATTCATTACCTTAAGCCTTTTGGGTGCAAAGTGACCATTTTGAATACTGCTGATACACTGGGTAAGTTTGATGGGAAAGCTGATGAGGGATACATTGTGGGTTATTCAGCTCATAGCAAGGCCTATAGGGTTTATAATTTGAATACCAAAAGGATAGAGGAGACCCTTAACCTAAGATTTCTTGAAGATCAGCCTAATACTCAGGGACAGGGCCATTCTTGGTATTTTGACCTAGATTATTTGACTGATTATTTGGGGTACACTAGACATGCGTCTAATCCTAATGCAGGTACCAAAGATCCAATTTCTAACCCTGCAGGTTCCATGGATGATGACTCAGAGAGTGACTCTGAGCCAGATGAACATACCATTGTTGTACCTTCTTTTCCACCTAACCATTTTGTAGGAAATCATTCTGCTGCTGAACAAGAAGATGTGTCACATTATGCAGAGGATCTTGCTAGACTTAAGAAACAAGAACATGCTGCTACTCAGGAAGCTCAGAGACTCAGTGAAAAGGTTGCACAAGAGACTGATGCCATACTTCAACAATCAGCACAAGCAGTCAGTGGAAACAAGGATACTGCTGACAGTTCTACTGAAGGCTCTCCTATTTCTACTAATGAGATCAAAGCTGCTGATAGTCCTGCTGCACAATCTCCCATTTCTACTGAAGCTTCTACAGACTTTGAGAAGCCCTTTACAAGATTTCCAAGTCCTTCTGATCTTGGTAATTATCAGCCCAAGCCTGGTCTCTTTAACTCAGCTTCTTATGATACTGAGTTTGGGCCTACTGTCAACAACCTTGATGCCACAATTGATGTCAACCCTACAGCAACAAAGAGGATTAATAATGCTCATCCCCTATCCAAGATTATTGGAGATCCTCAAGCACCTGTTAGAACTAGAAGCACTGTCAAGAACACTAAATATGGTGAAGTTGCTTTCATCTCCTATGTCTACAATCAAAAGAGGGACAATCACACAGACTTCAAACATTGTCTGTTTGCATGCTTTCTTTCTCAGATAGAGCCAATCAGTGTTCCTCAAGCTCTGGCTGATTCAAGTTGGCTTGAAGCAATGCAAGAAGAGATGCTGCAATTTAAGAATCAGCAGGTTTGGATATTGGTTCCTCTCCCTGATGGTAAATATGCCATTGGGACAAAATGGATTTTGAAGAATAAAAGAGATGCAAGGGGTATTGTGGTGAAAAACAAAGCAAGATAAATGGCTCAAGGGTTTAGGCAAGAGGAAGGCATTGACTATGATGAGGTCTTTGCACCAGTGGCCAGAGTTGAAGCAATCAGGATATTCTTGGCCTATGCATCATATATGGGCTTTATGGTTTATCAGATGGATGTCAAAGGTGCTTTCTTGTATGGTGAGATTGAAGAGGAGGTTTATGTGACTCAACCCAAGGGATTTGAAGACCCTGATCATCCTGAGTATGTGTATAAGGTTGTCAAAGCTCTCTATGGACTTCATCAGGCTCCCAGAGCTTGGTATGCTAGACTTTCTACATTTCTGCTGAAGCATGGCTACAGAAGAGGTGCCATTGACAAGACTCTATTCCTAAAGAAAGACTCCAGGGATATTATTCTTGTGCAGGTTTATGTGGATGACATTATATTTGTTTCCACCAAAGAAGCATGGTGTAGAGAGTTTGAGGATTTGATGAAGGGAGAATTTCAAATGAGTGCCATGGGGGAGCTCACTTTCTTTTTGGGTTTACAGGTTCAGCAGAAACCTGATGGTATTTTTATTCATCAGGAGAAGTATGTAAAGGATATGTTGACAAAGTTTGATATGGAGAATGTCAGGACTGCCACTACTCCCTATGAAGCTCCCAAACCAAAGAACAATCTTGACCCTGATCTTCCTGTGAATGTTCATTTATACAGGTCAATGATTGGTTCTTTGATGTATTTGACTGCTTCTAAACCTGATATTACATTTGCTGTGAGTGCTTGTTCAAGGCACCAAGTCACTCCACTTACCTCTCACTTAAATGCTGTCAAAAAGATTTTTAAGTACCTGAAAGGCCAATCCAAATTAGGTCTTTGGTATCCAAACGAATCTCCATTTCAGCTAGCAGCTTATAGTGACAGTGACTATGCTGGTGCCAATATGGATAGGAGATCCACAACTGGAGGTTGCCAATTTCTTGGAAGAAGACTGATTTCTTGGCAATGCAAGAAACAGACCATTGTTGCTACCTCGACTATTGAAGCAGAGTATGTTGCTGCTGCCAATTGTTGTGGACAGGTTCTATGGATTCAGAATCAATTGCTGGATTATGGGTATAATTTCATGAATACCACCATTTTCATTGACAATCAAAGTACCATTTGTATTGTTAAAAATCCAGTTTTTCATAATAGAACCAAACACATTGAAATTAGACACCACTTTATCAGGGATGCTTATGAGAAACATTTAATTAAAGTGGTAAAAATACACACAGATGATAATGTGGCAGATTTGTTAACCAAAGCTTTTGATGGACCAAGGTTTCAACATCTAGTGGTCCATATTGGTATGCTTAACCCTTAACTGCAAAGTTTAAGGGGAGGCATAAGCCTCAGGGGAGGCATATGCCTCAGGGGAGGATTGTGAGTGTAAACTTTGTAGAATTTGTATAATTTGTATACTTTTTGAGTTTTTAACACTAACCAACTAATGTATTGTAAGATTGTTTGGTCTGTTTGTTAGTTTGTGTCTATTTTGCAGGATCCCATTGCAAGTTGTTGCTGAGTTTCATCATGATATGTTAATATGGTTGCTGAGATGTGTTTCTTCTGAAGTTTAATGGAGGCTAACATTGATTGCTACTGATTCAAAATATACAGAGATCAAAATTAGCAAATGAGTTTTCATTCATTCTAAGAACATATTGCAGTTTACAAACAACTTCAAATGAAATTACAAGATGCAATCTGTAACAACCCGATATTTTCCACGTCTACGTTTACTCCCAAACTTAGGAAATTCCACTATTCACGTGCATTATCAGTAAGGACCTCTCATACGGACTAGAAATAGTCGGCATATCATCATTAGGTCATTTACATGTTATACCACTCTTAGGATTTTCAAATATATATATTTAGTATATTTAACGTTTTACGTATAACGATTTCTAAATAAACGTTAACGCCTGACTAATATATATACGACGAATATATCTAAATATTCTCACCATGGTCCCGACATATTTTTATATCCCTTATAATATCTTAAAAGTTATAAAATTCATTTACCCGGTGTTTTGGAAATTTATTTAATTATTATCGTACGTCTAATTTAATTACGACGGTTTTCATAGAAATTAAACTATAATTATCTAAACACCCAATAATTTTATCCAACATATTTTTATAATTTTTATAACTTTATTATGACCCGGTTAACTCCGTTAAAATTTATTTTTAGTTAACCCGGTACCCGGTACACTTTAAAACTACAACTAAACACATAATAATGCACAATACACCAAAAAGTCTTACATTCATCCCCCCCTCCATTTAATGCCGCCCCCCCCCCCCCCCCCCCCATCCTCATTTTCTTACATGTCTTGAAAATACTACCTTAACATTATTGTATGCATTATTGTTACAATATATATAATATATATACAAGAAATACTTCATATTCATTTCATTTCCAAGATCTAACAAGCAAGACTCCTTCTCTTTTTCTCTCTTCCTTTGGATCGGCCAAGAACACAAGACCAAGAAGAACCATAAAAATTTCAAGATCAAGTATATTTTAAGTCCCATTAGTTACCTATTTTAAGGTTTTGAAATAAAAACCTTTAGGTTAATTAAGTTTTTCATCATCTAATCACACCAACTTTCAAAGTAAGTTACCAAGTTAATTTTCATGTTTTCATCAAGTATTTACTTACATCTTATAGCTTTCATACTTTGATCCATGCACAAAATAGTTATACCACTATATTTTTACAAACTTTTGGAACATAAAAGCCCTAGAAGTGATTTTTGGTTAGATCCTTGTTAGATCTACTTGGTTATGATGTTTAGGAACCCATGACACCCTAAGAAGGTGTATGGTAGGATTAGACTAGTTTTGCGGTGATTGAAAGTGGTTTGATTGAAGATGGAACTAGATTTAAACCTTGAAAATGGTTTTTGAACAAGTAAAAATACATGCTGTTCCATTTTGGTTTACCCAGAAAAATACGAATTTACACAGTAACCTTTGACAATTTTTCTAGAAAATACTTTCAAAAAAGAAACTTTAGGCGAAAGAACGGATTAAAACGAGCTTATAACGAAGGAGATATGATTTTTGCAAATTAAACGACGAAAACTATTTTTATAAAAACTGCTTGCTGTTTGGCAGATTTCAATGGGTAAAAAGAGGTATTAAACGTAACCTAGAGGAGCCGAGTTATCAAAAATATACTAGTATATACAAAAACGAATCCGTGGACATAAAGAACGAAGGAAACGAGCCTAAAACGACCGAGTTATACCCGTTTTAACATCGCCAAAACTATATATATATATATATATATATATATATATATATATATATATATATATATATATATATATATATATATATATATATATATATATATATAGTCACAAATAAAAATAATAACGTACGTACTAAATGGTATATTTTCTAGAAACGTTACTAAGGGCTATATCCTTAACAAACGAATACGTACGACCCGAGAGAATAATTATACGACTTAACGACGTCATTCTAAGGTTTTGATACAAAGGAATATAACACTAACATTTTTATACGATATATTACGACAAGTTTTTATAACTCTATTTGGACTTATTTTTCCTAAGTATGGAAAGTATTTTACTTGACAATAACTAGTATTTACAAGTTAAGAGTGGTATAGGGAAACATGTGCATGTACATTCCTTTCATCATTTCATGATCTAAAGCGGATCATATCATTCATTTAGGTTGCGGTTAGAGTGCGCGTCTTACTCCTGTTCGTACCCTTTGTTATCATATCGCTTATATCAGGTGAGTATTCACGAACCCCTTTTTCTAACTATTTCAACTCATTTGGGGTGGATGCATGAATTACTTGAACTAAATTGTTTGTTACTCATTGAACTCTTTTGACTTATAACTTGTTTGGAACTATTGAACTTGTTTTGACCTTTTGAACTTGACTTGACCTTTGAAATTGACTTAAACTTTTGAACTTAATGCACCGTACGTGCTATAACCTAAAGTCTCCCATGATCAGAGCAGCATTATCAAGTCTCCCATGTTCGGAGCAACATAAAATCTCCCCTGTCTACGGAGTAACTTTGATTTATTACTATATAATAGTTTGTGAAAGATGTACCGTACGTGCATCAGCAATTGTTAGTCTCCTGCTGGTTTGCCGTTCGCACTCCAGTTTATACGTACCGTTCGTGCGGCCTCCTTGTGTGGGGCAGTAGGTAGTATGGATAGCGCTATTAGAGGTCGGCCAACCTCTCGTTCCCCTGTCTACGGAACGCATATTATTTATTTTAGGAGCCTTGCCACTTACTTTATTATATACTATGATTCCATATTGTGAACTATATTGACCACTTGTGCTTGACTACTAGACACATAACTTTTAGGCAGTGGGTTGTAAACACACAGGTTACAAATCTCTTATGGCGGGACTTGGAACTGAGTGGATTTGCAATGCCTTTGCCTGGCGAACTTTTTCAAATGGTTTTCCTATTATTTAAAACGTTTATACTCACCAACTATTTTTATAGTTGACCGTTTTCTCTCATGCATTTCAGGTGATCGTCAGTAAGCTTGTCATCAAGGTCTTGCATAATGAAGTTTTCACATGTCACTTCTTTTCATTATGTACTAAAATACCATCTTTTGGAAATCAAACTTATGTCTTTTATTTGCCAAAGTCGGCAATAACAACGTTGTAATGTTATATTTTTCCTTAATGTAAATTATGGTATTGTCTTATTTCTCTTTGGTAATGTTTATCGATTTCGTTACACCTCGTGTTTCCGCCTTCGGTGAGGGTGTGACACAATCCTATACAAGTCTAAATTAGTCTAGCTTCTATCATCTATTACAAAAGCTGATGCATAACCAGTATGATGAAGAAGCTGAAGCTGAAGATGAAAATGGAAAAAGAAGAGGAGGAAGAATGATGAAAACGACGATGAAGATGCTCAAGAACCAAGGTTTATAACTTTGGTCCCTGGCAACATCCCATCATCACCTACACCACTTTCCCTTTCCCCTTACCCACGACATCTGTCTTCTTCCCTTTTCCCTTGCTTCCATGGCATGAAGAACCAGGTCATGGAGCAGGAAGACCTAACACCACACTTCGTGATGTTGGAAGAGATGGATTTCTCTTCCTAGGCCTTGATTGGGGTCTCTCTGGTGTGGAAGGAGGAAGAAATGAGGGATCTTCGTCTTCATCCTCTGAAGAGTCTTCATCAGATGTGAAAATGAAGGGAGAGACATATTGTCTCTCAGCAGGAATGGGGGCATTACTTGCTTCCCCCTTCTCCAAGGCATTCCATCGCCTTTCCAACTCACGGGCATAATCAGAATCATCTATTTCTAATGGATATTGTGGAAGATCATCGGATGAGGAGGAAGAGGAGGAGGATATGTCTATGATTTCAGGCTTGGAAGACATTATTTGAGGGAGAATTGGGATTAATTGTGGAATTAGGGTTTTGAGATGATTTGGGGATAATTTGATGTCTGAGAAGTGTAATTTGGGGTTATTAAATAAGCAAAGTTTAGGCGTTATGATAATTAATGCGAGTTGGGTGGCACAGTAAAAATCAAGATATTCACCGAAGATATTTTTACACTTGCTTGGTTTCTGCTGATATTGACCATTCCTCAGCAGATTTGACCTTCATTTCTACTGAACGGTAATTTTGAATTTGGAGGATTTTACTTTACACGTCAGACTTGGTCAACAATTAGTTCCGATAATTTTGACCACGATTGGGGAACTTCCAAATATAACCTACTTCGCATGTCTCTTCCTAAACAAAATTATTCTCTTATTACTCCATTTAAGCCCATAATTCTTTGAGTAATTCATAACCGTCTCACGCAAATTCATTCAAATGGCACAACTTGAATTGAAGAGAGATCATAACAAGTATGCTATTCTGAAAAAGGCTAAGGGACATGAAGAGTTTGATTTAATGGTGGAGTTTCTACAGCGATCAAAGATTCATTATGCTTTGACACATTGTCCCAATCTGATATATGAATCAATGGTGACGCAATTTTGGGCATCTGCTGCAAAGAGATCTAACACAGAGATTGGTGCTGTAATTGAAGGTGTAGAGTATGTGGTGACAGAAGGTTTGATCAGGACAAAGCTTCAGTTGGATGATGAGAATGGTGTATATCACTCCAACACTACAGAGATTCTTGCTGGGCTAAGGGAAGCTGGATATCAAAGCACTGAAACTACTAAGTGGCAGAAGAATCAGTTTTGTCCTAAGTGGAGATATTCGGTGCATTTGCTGCTCCAATGTATAAGCAACAAGTGTGGTGGATGGGATCAATTTTCTCTACAATTGGGTTGTGGTATTGTCTGTCTCTCTAAGGGTCTAACTTATAATTTTTCAAAGTTTATTTTTGAAAATATGCTAGAAAATATTGATAAACAACAGCATAAGTTCTTAATGTACCCTAGGTTTTTACAAATTATTTTAGACATAACCACTGAAGATAGGACCCATGTGCCTATTAAAAGTCTTGGTTCTAAGCTGTTTGCCTCAATGAAAACAAATTATACTGGGGAACATCGCCCTCTATTAGATGCTATGTTGCCACATGGCAATGATAATGTAGTTGAGGGTGATGCTGCTGGCAATGTACCTACTCAAAATACTGCTGATGATGGTAATCCATCATCTTCTGGTGTTGCTGCTGATGGTAATCCTTCAGTGGTAACTGAGGAAGAGCCAACTACAACTGTTGAACCATTACCTGTTTCTTCTGACCTACCACCACCTTCCCCTGCCCATATGTCACCTAGTCCTGTTAATTCACCATCCCAGGTTGCTCCAGTTGAGCAAACTCATGAGATTGAAGATACACTTCAGTCTCTTGAGCCTGAGATCACTAGACTACCTACACCTAGTCCAGTGAGAGAGCCAGTTGATGAAGGCTCTCCCAATGTTGTACATATGTCTATTTCTCCTGCTAGGTCCAATGAAGCTCCATTTACCACTGAGCAATTTGTTGGTGGAGCAGAGGACCCTGTTACTCTTACTTCTGTATATGATTCACTCTGCAAGTATATGAGAAAGACTGATGATCTCCAAAAGGAGCTTGCTGATACCAAGTTTACTCTTGGTAATGAGATTGAGATGCTGAAAAGAAAAGTTCAGGATTTGGAGGCACAATTGTCTCAGCAGAAGAAAAGCGAGGGGATAATGTGAAGTGCCTCAGGAGGAAAATTTGGACTCTCTTGAAATTTTGGCTGAAGTTGCTAGACAGTCACATGTTTCTTCTTCCAAAGCTGCTGAAGTACCTTCATCTAAGCCAACAATTCACTTCAGCAGAAGAAGTAGAAGACAATATTTGGCAAAGAAAGCTGCTGAATCTTCCAAGGTATCAAGTGGTGATGATATTCTTATGGCAGAAACTACTGATACTCTTCAGGAGAAACAATCATCCAGTGCTATTGCTGCTGACAAGTCTACTGATGGGGCTCATGCATCAGTAGATACATTCTTTGTAGCAGGGAAAGAATATTTGAATTCCCCTGTTCATAATTCATCTAGGATTAAGCAAGTTTCTCCTGATGACATCACTAAAACCCTCAAGTCTTAAGGATCTACTGATAATATACTTAATTCAGATGTTCAAGAATTAAATGCTAATCCTATGAAAGATTTGGATGTTCCTCATGATGATTTTGCTGAAGGGGTTGAAGTGGGTGAGGATGAGATTGTTACAGCTGAAGAAAGAGTTGCACAAGAAAAACTCTTTAAAGAATGGGAAGATTATAAGAGGAGTTCAGATATGGCTGAGGCAGAGCAAGCCAAGTTTGATTCAGAATATCAGTCTGCTACACAAAGATATATTTCTACCTTGCCTCTTGAAAGACAGAAAGAATTGGATGCTGCTGTTCAAAATTTTGATGAGTCAGACTGGCAGCATATTGGAGAACAAGTGATTGCTACTCCTGACTTAGCTGCAGAAATTCTTGGTGAGAAGGTGGATAAAAAGGACTGGGTTTCTGAAATTGTGAAACAGATGAAGTTGAGGAAGAAAGTAGCAGATGAGCAAAGAGCCAAAGCAAAAAGAGATAAACCATGACTCAAGCACAGCAAAGGGACTATATGAGAACATATGTGAAAAGTCAAAGCAGTGCTTTATATAACAATGCTTGGACTAGGAAACAAGTGTGGGCACTTTCAGATGAAGAATTGGTTCAGATGTATAATAGAATCAAATCTAGGTGTGACAAAGATGGAATGGGTGCTCCTAAGAATGTTCCTACCACTCTTGCTGCTGATGGTTCATCTGTTAATATAGATATTCCTGTTGTTGTTGATAAGGTATCTTTACCTGCCACTTCTGCTAATGTACCGCCTGTTGCTGCTTCATCTTGTATTGAAAAAGGTAAAGCTATAGTGATAACAGAAGATCCTCCGTCTAGAAAGAGAACCAGGAAACAAATAGAGGAGGAAAGGTTGGGTGAAGAGGCTGCTAAAAGGTTAGATGATGAACAACAAGCTGACCTGGCAAGATTTCATGAGATTAAGGAAAGAGAGGTAGAGCTTCAAGCTGCTAGAGCCAAACAGATGAGGAAGGCTATGGATGAACAATATGCATTTGCTGCACTTGAATCTTCTCAGGATTCTACTGATGAACAATTAGATAATCCATCAGTGGAAACTGATGCTGCAGAAGGTGTATCTACTGAAGCTGAAGTTCATGATGAATCTTCTTTACCTCATGATGCCATTTATGTTCCTGAAAGAAGAGCTAAGAGAATGGCTAATGTCAGACTTTCACATTCAGCACAAAGACTAATAGATGTGAATGCTTCTGATGATTCATTTATCAAAGAAGGATCCCATGATGATTGGCCTGAGGCAATTAGAGATGTTTTGGTTCACAGGGAGTTGTCTAAAAATGGACAGATCAATACCATTTATAGACTTGATAAAACTTCTCTATCATTTACATTTCTACAAGAAATACCACATCTTGTGGATCATCAGGATTTGCTCACTCTCAATGATTTGGTTCACAAATTTTATGCAAATCATACTCCTACAGGGTCTGGATTGTATTTATTGGGTGATCTCAGAGTATTGTTTGATTCTTCTACTCCCACTGGTGCTGGTTATGACATATGGAAAAACAATCAGAGATGGAAGGTTCAGAGTTGGAAGTTTTATCCTATGCCATATGTTCATGTGTTGGAAACTACTTCTGGACTCAGACTTATTATGGATCTTGGCAAGAGGTATCCTCTGACAGTGTCACTGATGGAGAAAATGCTTCAACAAAAGTTGGAGATTCCTCCTGATCCATTTGGGAATGCTAGGTTGTTTGCCGAATCTCTGGTGAAAGTGTTCAAACTCAGGATTAGGACTTCCAGAGCAGCTTCTATTTGATGGTATATTGTTGTATATTTATTTCTTTTATTAGTATTAAAAAAAAAAAAAAAAAAAAAAACTAACATTTTCGTATAGTATTGTGTATGTTGTATGCAGGTTTGGTGTTAATCACACTTTCTTGGGTTATCAACTTACCTGATGTTGACTATTCCATCAAAAAGTTGGCTAGTCAAAAGGGTACAGCTTTGGTAAAGACACGTCAAATCTGTTGATAGCTGTAATGGTTTGCTCAAAACCATAGGGTACTCAACTCACCCATGCTTCATTGCTGAGAGTTGAAATGGTTGTCAATTGACCATGGATTTTTCCTGTATGGATTCCAAATAATTGGCTAGCCCACATGTATATGGCTTGTGGTAAAGGCAGTGGAAAACCATATTTGGTAATCAGTTGACCAAGATGATTTTTCATCAAAATAATTGACTAGTCCTGAGCAAACGGCTACATGTAAAGACATCTCAAATCCGTTTATAGCTGATGATTTGCTAAAAATCATGTGGTCATCAGTGTACCCTAGTTTTCGAACTTAGAACATTTGGCTACTCCAGTAGTGATGACTATTGGTAAAGAGACATCAAATCCATTATTTTCAATGATTCACCTCTCACAGGAGTTAACACACCTGGATGTGATGAGAATAGTATGAAACTAATTTGTTTTGATGTACAATTGGTCATTTGTTGCTGCAAAGAATGGATTTTTCAAGTTTATGCTGATCATAGAGATCCTGCTGATGGTGATTCTTTGCTGATGATGTTCGACTTCAATCCTCTTGGTATGTAACTTCAAAGATCTATCAAGAATCTTGAACTTAACCATGTCAAATTCAAGATTAGGGGAGGATTGTTGGGAATTCTGCTAAGAGAGAATTCTGCTGAAGAATCTGCTGATGGTTTCTACTGAAGACACAAATTATGCTTATAGTTTAGTTTCTGCTGAAGTTTAGTTTCAGCATTAGTTGTTTCTGCGGATATAGTTTTTCCGTGTTTTATGTAATATAGTTAGGATATGCATGAGTTTATTTAGTAAGTGATAATGCATATCTTTTAGAAGTTTTAGAATATACGTTTCTTGGGAAACGGTTTAGGGTTCCTTGTGTATAAAAGGAACACATGATTATGTATTGAAAAACGGTTTTAGAAAACACTTTGATAATTGAAAAGATCCATAGAGGATCAATTGTTCTTAGTATTAAAACTTGTGTTTGTTTCCGCTTTAAAATACAAGTTACAGAGATTGTCTATTAGTGTGTTGGTGATTACATTAACATAACTAACAATTCTAGAGTGCTCAGAAGATCTATCAAGGTCTAAGTTTCAACACTCCCCCGCAGTCCGAGCGGCGAAATCACGAAAGCTCAGACTCAAGTAGCAAACTAGAAAAGAAAAAGAAACATTAACATAATAAAAACATAACTTTAGTCAACTCGTAATAAAACCGTACCAACTGTCAACTTTAGTCGACTGGTACTAACGGTCGGCTAAATCGACTGGTAACAAAACCGTACCAACGGTCGACTTTAGGGACTGATACCAACGGTCAACTAAGTTAACTGGTAACAAAGCCGTACGAATAATCGACTAACAAACAAACAATAAAACTTTCACTAAACTTTATCAAAACCAAAAACATATAAATCAAAATACAAAATCAAAATCAATACGTAGTGATCATATTGAAAACAAGGAATTAAATCATTTTTCCTTCCGCACATTCGCCGAGTAAACAAAGTAATATGAGTAAACTACATTTTTGGTCATTGTGGTTGTATCAAAATCTCACTTTTGGTCTTATTTTCAAAACACGTGCGATTCCAGTCCTATAGTTTGCGTTTTGTTCCATTTTTTGTCCAATTTTCTAACGGAGTTAGTTTAGTTGTTAAGTCTAATTGTAAAGTGGCAACATTAGTCCTTTAACTTAACGATCGTTCGCAACGTTCGTCATTTATACCAAAGATCGTTTTCAATGTTTGCACCGTTAGTTCTTTCAGTTAGTTAGGCTTTCAAAATAAAAAAAAATAAAAAATTGGAAAAAATTAGAAAAAAAAAAAAATATTTCCAAAAGAAAATTTGAAAAAAAAAATTCTAACAAAAATTTTTCTTAAAAAAAATCGAAAAAAATTCTTAAAAAAAAATGACGAAAAATTGTTTTTCCAAAAAATATAATTTGAAAAAAAAAAAATTCTATTAAAAAATTTTCTTAAAAAATTCCAAAAAAAAAAATTTTTTGACGAAAAAAATTTTTTCCAAAAAAAATAATTTGAAAAAAATTTAGTTTAAGAAATGTTTTTTTTAAACAAAATTTTTTTCGATTTATTTTTTTTGGAAATTTTTTTTTCAATTTTTTTTTGGAAAAAAAAAATTCCGTCAAAAAGTTTCTTTTTAGAATTTTTTTCGAATTTTTTACCAAACACTTTTAGAAAAAAAAATTTTCAAATTAATTTTTTCGCCAAATTTTTTTTTAGAATTTTTTAACAAAAAGTTTTATTAGAAATTTTTTTTTGGAAAAAAAATTTTTCGTCAAAAAATTTATTTTTAGAAATTTTTTCGAATTTTTTATTAGAAAATTTTTTTTCAAATTATTTTTTTTGGAAAAAAAAATCCAAAAAAAAATCATTTTTTTAGAATTTTTTTCTAATTTTTTTCGATTTTTTTAGAATTTTTTTTAAAAGACTAACTAACTGAAAGGACTAACGGTGTAAACATTGAAAACGATCTTTGGTATAAAGGACTAACGGTGCAGACATTGAAAACGATCTTTGGTATAAAAGACGAACGTTGCAAACGACAGTTAAGTTAAAGGACTAATGTTGCCAATTTACAATTAGACTTAACAACTAAACTAACTACGTTAGAAAATTGGACCAAAACACAAACTATAAGACTGGAATCGCACGTGTTTTGAATATTGGACCACAAGGACTGAAATCGCACGTGTTTTGAAAATTGTTCCAATCTTCTTTCCGTCGGTCCAATGGAACAACAAGAGAATGAGATTCTCTTTGAAGTGATGCTATTATTATTATTATTATTATTATTATTATTATTATTATTATTATTATTATTAGGGCTCAACAAAGTTACCTAATTTATCATCTAATACTTGTTACAGTTTTCTTCAAGATTTAGTTGTTCATAGGTTGTTGCACAGATTAGGGTGATAGATAAAGCATACTTCTTGGTTTTTGAATTTTATTTTATTATTATTATTTTTTTATTTTTATTTTTTTTAAGGACGGCACTACACTTGAAATCCGACCCCCGAGTTAAACCATCCAAACGGGCAAGTCCCGGGACCAGACCACTAGGAGAGACCCGCAAAGGAAACTCCTAGAACTCACGGATTCGCACTAAGAGGAAAATCCGGATTTTCTTTTTCACTTGCGAGACTCGAACCTTGGTAAAACCCCTCCCTAAGCTCCAGAAGGAACTCAGGTTGCCAACTGAGCTAGTCAGTTGGTTTCTTGGTGGAGGGTTTTGATGTGTTGGTTCAGGAGATGATGTTAGATGTGCGGACGATGACTCCGCAGGCACCCAAAGGAGTAAAACCCAAACAAGAGATAAAACTTTAAAGCACAATATTATTAATGATCCAATATGTTAATTACAATCATAATAACCATATATTTATATGAAAAGGTATCTTGTGCAAAATGAAAAAAAAATTAAACATTCCTAAATATAATAATAATCCTAAAAAAATGACTTAAAGAACATTCTGGAATCGATGCGTCTACGGTGTACGGAAATGTTTCCCTCTACGGTGTAGAGACTTTAAGCCTCGAATAAAATCTTATTTTAAAGCTCTACGACATAGAAAGGAAAATACCCCAACACCGTAGAAGCCACATATTAGATATTTTGACTTCACCTCCTAAGGGTAGTTTGGTAATTTTGGTACTACATAACTTAGCTAGTATTATAAGGGAATTTTGGTCATTTTGGTAGTATCTTAAGTAGTAAATTTTCTTTGTACTTAGGTTTTGTATGTCGGTTTGTTCTATATATAACATATCAGATATAGAATTTTGTAACCCACTTCATCATTTTGCTAATAAAACATCAGACTTTTGCTAATAAAGTACCAGTCTTTACCTATTGTTCTTGTACATGTTATGAGTTTGCTCCCATGTTCTGATCTTTGCGCTTCTACTGCTATGGTATGGCATCTTGCCCCTGAATATCCTTGATAAATCCTAACAAATTGGTATCAAGAGCCACTCAATCGATTAAAGCAAGTAGCAACTATTTTGGGTTTCTAATCGACATCAGCTTTTTTGGTTGATTTCAATATTCAATATCTTGATATCATTTGGATTTATTTCTGTTTGGTGGCTGATTCGTTCAATTTGAAGAAAAATTAGGTTTGCTTTTCGTTTTGTGTTTGGTGGTTTGTCGATCAATCTTGCTAGATGATTCGATACTAACAATATATAAATATAGAAAGATATCTCCGAGGATTGCACGGGTAAATATGAATCCCCGGGTCGTTTACCCAACGAAGGTTGAATTCGAGTTCGTTGGATCGGTTTCGGGAATCATGAAGTGAATGTGAAGGGGGTTTATGGGGAACCCTAATTAAACTACAATTAAACAAGTAAAACTGCACAAGTAAGAAAACACGTAAACCTTACACGTAATTAAAACTAAAAACGTAAAATAAACGTAAACGAGCGAAATAAAAGTTAATTTTAAGCTAGACTAATCCTACGGGTATGAAAATAATTTTCCTAAGTTCTAAATGACAAAAGTAAATTTTAGAAAAAAGAAAAATATTTTTTTGGCTTTTTATTTAATTATTATTAATTAAAAACTATTTTTACTAATTAAAAAGTAATAAAAATACAAATAAACGTGAAATTAAGTGAGAAAAATACAAATCTAATTTTTCAAAAATATAAACTAACCTAAAAGTATTTTTAAAACAGAAAATATATTTTTTTTGCTTTTTATTTAATTATTATGAATTAAAAACTATTTTTAAATATTCAATATGCAGGGAAAATGCAATTAATTATGAAATTATCATAGAAAAATGTTAATTTAATTTTGAAAATTCTAAAATAACTAAAAACTATTTTTAAAACAGAAAATTAATTTTTTTGGATTTTTATTTAATTTTTCTGAATTTAAATTGATTAAAAAAATGCTTAAAAGCTAAAATTAAATAAGAAAAGTACCAAATTGACTAAGAAAAATCTGGAATTTTTAGGGAAAATCTAAATTATTATTATAACCCTAGGAAAAATAAGCTGAGCAAGTTATCTAACCCTAATAAGCTACTAGCCTAAAAAGCAGTTCTGATTATAGCTTAAAAATAAGCAATTACCAACTAATAAGCACAAAACTTTCAGGATAGCTTAAGCATACTTAAATAAGCACAAAGAAACTTTTGAAACACAAAAACCACTCAGATAAAGCTAAATAAGTACTTATGATAGTTACACTATTTGAAAGAAATGACAGCTTACTTACCTACTTCCCAGCTTAATTTTTAGTAACCTAATAAGCTAATTGGACCAAACAAAAGACAGTTATAGCAACCTAGAATTACCAACAATCTAAAAACAGCAAAAGCCCCAATTTCTAGCAAGCATTTGACCCTTGATTTAAGCTTAGATCAGATGAGGTTGGGAACCTAAGCATGAAGAACAGGTTGAACCAATGATCTGGTAGACCAAAAATTTGCTATTAAATGTTATTAAGACTGATTGAGCTTGAGTTTTTACCAAGTTTGTACTACTGATTATCCCTAGAAACAAAAATTAATCAATTTGAAACTCTAATGATACACAAGATTACCCGTGGATCAGATGTACCAAAAACAGGTTTCACCATAATGTTGACTTTTTAAGTGAGCAAATAGTTTGACTAAAATGACTTTCTATTGGCTAAATCTGATCCTACATGCAATATTAAGATGTTTTGAAGTGCGATTAGCCTAAATGCAACTAAAGTTTACGAAAGTTCAAAGGTGCAGCAGCAACAATAACAATTTGGACACAAAATTTAGCTAAATGGATGATTTTGACTTTCTACTATATGACCTACTAATTTTATTATCAAACTTACTTCTACTAACCTAATATACCTTATTGATGCAGAAATAACCACTAGAAGACAGCAAATTCTCAGCAAACTATCCTGAACCAAACAACCCTTTAATGATCTGTTGCACTAACTTTTTTATATTTAAGCTTACACCTACCAACTAGATAATCTAAACAGATTAATTAACTACTGTAACAGCTAAATGGACCAGAAATTCAGGCAAATAACATCAAAAACTAACAATTGCAGAATTAGCTAAATATAGGCAGTAAGGGTGAGACTTTAGGCTAAAGTATGAACAATCCAATAAATGCTATTTATACAACTTAAAATAAGAAACTATCAACATAGATAAGCTATAAACTACAATATAAAAGCTACTAAAAGAAGTGTGCAGAAGCTAAAGAAGGACTTACTTGAAATAGGAGATGCAAGTGAACTAGCTAATGGGTGATGAGATAAGCTCACTTAAGCTATGGGAGAGCTTAATGAGCTTATCAGGGTGGACTATGAGCTTATGAAGCTTATACCACTTAGCTTATTATATTTATTTATTTATTTTTTGGATTTTTCTACTTTTTTGGATTTTTTTAGTAAATGGAGATATAAGCAGAAGTTAACTTCACAAAGGCTTATAATAAACTTAATTGAGCTTAAAGAAACATAAATTAAGAACTTAAGACAATGAAAGAGCTTATAAGGAAATTGCTTGAAAATGGATTAAACACTAAATAAAGTAAATAACTATTTTTTATTAATTAAAAACAGATTACATTAAGAAAGCATAAAAACATTACATTGAAATTAAACTTAAACCTAATTTAGACTCTAGAATACTACACACTTCAACTCATGAGGAGGGTGTTATTTATACTTCTCAAAGGCGGTAAGATAAGCTGTCAGAAGCTGCCATAAGATTACTCTTGACCCTTGGATTGAATCCCACTAGAAGCTTCAAGAATTCGTTCATTCTCGACCCTTAGATCCTCTGCTTTTTAGTGATTGGATAATGATTACCTCCTAGGATTGCCAGTGTGGCATACCTAAGGTGTCAGGAGGTTTCTAGATTAGGAAGGTCCTAGATTCATGGTTTAATTTATTGTTAACTAGGGTGAAAAGGGAGGTAGGGGATAAACATTAGTCAGGGTTAAAAAGGGCGCGTATATTGGTTTGGGGTTTGACTCTGGGTTTTTTAATGGTTTGACCGGGTGAGGGTTGTGAGTGGATCGGGTTATAAGGGGATATGGGGATACCGAGTTTGGACTAAGGATGGGTATGGGCTTATTAGTTTTGGGCCTAAAGGTTTGTTTTAGGATTGGATTGGATTTAATAAAGTTTTGGGTTATGTAAGGTTTATGGAATCCGGTTGTAACATAATCACAAGGACTACTTTTGTAATTTCTGAAAAATTATGGACCACTCCTGCCAATCTTCAATTGTATTTTCCAAGGGTCATTCTTGAACATCTTTGATTCCTGGAAGGCTTGATATGTCATTTCTTAGAATTATCTTTCAAGGGATCATTTTTGCCAACTCTTGAATCTTGAGGGACTAATCTTGTAATTTTCTTCAAATTTCTTCCAAGGGTCATTCTCGAAATTCTTGAATTTCTAAGGACTTGAGTTGATATTTCTTCACAATTATTCTTCAAGGGACCATATTTGACAAATTTTGAAACTCCAGGGACCATTCTTGTAAAATCTTCAAAATCATCTTCCAAGGGTTTCTTTTGTCAATTCTTAAAACTTTAAGGATCAATTATGACTTCTTGGGCTTCTTTGATCATTATAAGTATTCCCGGCTCCGGTTCTTGATTATTTTCATATCTCGTGCTCGTTTTTGTGGTTTTTGGCTCGATTTTTGTCACTTTCTCATATTTTATTACCTGCATGTACAAAAGCACATAAACACACATATTTGGCATTTATTTGTTAGTTTTGGTCTTTTTGGGTCTGATTATGGTGAATAAAAGGTGTGTGTATTTAGTCGCACCAAAATCTCCCGAACTAAGATATTGTCGTGTCCTCACGCAATTCTATAAGCTCATATTTTTGAAGTGTATAATTCCTCATCTCTTTTTACTAACTTTGAAAGTAGCAAAATATTCAAAAGAGACTACTAAATTTTAAATCCCAAAAATGCCCCGATTATCCTACTTATTCCTACCTATTTACATTTTCTACTTTATTCGTGTGACGGCATATTGACTTTCATTATCTTTCGACAACTTTTAGGATCATTGAGTAGGAAACACGACTCATGGAGAAGTGACCATTCGGATAAAATTCACCGTCCTTGATTTTTCGCGAGTTCCCAAGCCAAGCGTAAAAACGAAATCATTGTTTAGTTACAAGTTAAATGCTAACACTACTCATGCAAGTTACTTGTGTAATTACCTCTTGTTCCCATTTCCTATTTTTGTATCTCATTATTTTATTTTTGTGAGAAATGATTTTCTCGTTTTGATAGTTTTTTAGTCCGATAAGAGCACAAAATTTGAACGCTAAGTAGTTTCCAAACCTTCCCTCGAAAATCCCTGCATACAAAAATTGGGTCCATATGGAGGTCTCTGATTTAACACGATTTTGAGGGAATCCCTTTTATTTACGACCGAAACATCCCATGTCTGAAACCCGAGACAGAAGCTTTTTATTAGGACACCCCCGGAGTCGAAGCTTGGCATTTATTAACATTTTAAGCACATTAACCATTTTAGTCCTTAGCCTTTTACAACAATTGCAACATCGGTTGCGAGCCTACAAGATGTAATAGTCTTATTATGACCTTGGATTTTTCCTCCGCCTTTTTGAAGTCTACAACATCGGCTGTGAGCCGGCAAGATGTAGAAAACTTTTATGGCTTTGGATTATTATTATTATATATTATTTAGTATTATTTGCCAAATCCCGAGTCCTACGGTCTTTATTAAGATCACAACATCGGCTGCGAACCGGCAAGATGTGATAGTCTATTTCACCATAACACTGGCAGTACCCCTATGTGTACCAAACCTCCATATGCAGAAATTTTCTTAGGAACGAGAAAAAACTAAGTATTGCCCAAACCGTGCACCCTTAATTATTCCTAAGAGATCTAATATATAGAGTGAAACAATTCTATGGGAACGAAAAGGCCACAAGTACCTTTCATGAGCTCTAAAGAGAACCAACTACTCCATGTTTAGCATTTAACTTCTAAATAAACTCTATCATTTCTCATTCTCCGCAAATTTAAAATCTCAAGTAATGAGATCCGCGGATGCTTAGCCGATAATCAAGCCACACATATATAAAGTTAATTACGGGAACTTGCAAACTCTTAGATAAGAATTCGAGTTTTCTAGCTCCTTGTGTAAAAGACTAGCATAAAGTTTAACGATTATATAGGTTAAGGGAACAAGCTAGGGCTCAACACGCCCGGATCAAGTCAAAATTGTATTCCTACTCTCTCCAGCGGGAAGGTCAACATAGTGTCAAAACTTATTATATTTTTGTAATTTTTTTCAATTTTTTCTCATTTTTTGTATTTTTCTTCAAAATTTTTCAAATTTTACGGAAAAACGGGGTTGCGTGAGTATTCGGAAAAATGCAAGGTAATAATCGAATCGAAAGATTCACCCCACCCGGACTAAAGCGAAACATTGTCCTCAATGTTTCAAAGGTAAGGGTAACCTACAAGAATCTAAGGCCGTTTATTAGGTATGCCAATTAGATAAACGTTAATCAAAACGATTAGGATATGAGAGAAGCATCGAAAAATGAGACTCGATTGGAGAAATGACAGCACGACGAGCACGAGAGTCTTCATTTTCGGGCAATCTGGACATAAAACCACAAACACAAACACGAAACACAAGAAAATGGAAGAGGGAGCCCTCTTCATGGTTATTTATTAGAAAAATAAAATAGAAAGATAAAAGGATAAGCATGGGGTGCCTCCCACAAAGCGCTTGTTTATTATCGAGTCGTATAGCTTAGACTCGTCCCGAATTTAATTATCCTTGGGGAAGCAATGGACACCTGGCGTGAAAGTCGGAGATGCCGGGGTCAAAGATAACATCCTCACTCCCGGGGGAGTGACGGATGGGAGAAACAGTAGAATAGATAAGATAAGGAAGAAAGATCATAATGACGATCGCGAGGTCAAAATCATAGAGATTCTCCAAAGTAAGCTCAACTTTCTCCTTATTTTTCCAATCATTATCCTTCAAACTTTCTTTTAAAAATTCTCTATAATCAGCCTCGTAAGAAGGAAGGATGTCGGGCTGGAGCCCTTTAGAGTCCTTATATGGTAATATACCGGGTTCGAAAATCTTATTCTCAGAGAGGAATGAGATGGAAGTGTCAACCACGGTAAAATCCTCAGAGGAAGATGCATCATTTAAGGATGAGATATCATTTAGCTTAAAAACTTCTTCAATTCTTGGTGGACGAGGATCGATGTAAGTGAGTTCACTAGTGAACTCCTCAAAGATAAATGATTCATATTCAGGGAGAGAAAGATCAGGAGGAGAAGTGGTACTGCCACTACTCTTCTCTCTAATATGATCGATATCAAAACAGAAAATCTTATACTCAGTCAGATTATAGTCACTATCCTTAATGGGAATATGAGAAGAAATCGGTCGATCATTTAATGCTTCAATTTTAGAAATGAGAGATTAAACATTTGATAATCTTTCACGAAGTGCAGGGTCAATCTCTTCTTCCTCTAAGCTGTGAGCTCAGAAGGTAACTCATCAATGTAATCGATTTCTCCACAAGAATAAGAAGTACAATCATTGTCAAAATCAGAAAATATCTCATCATGATCATCAGATGACTCAGTAATTTCTTCATTGCTCTTCGGAGGGAGGAAGATAATGGTTCATCATTCAATAACTCTTCAAGGAAACGAATATCGGATCAAAATTAGTATCGTCAAATCTCGTCGAATCAAAATTATTATTAGCAAGGCAAGCCTCGATCTCATCTAAAAAGACATCACTCCTCTCAACCGGTGTGAGAGAAGGATGGGAAGAGTCAGAAATGATAGGATCTGAGGACGGAATGGGATTGCCACTCAGAGATGAATCTGAAATTTCAAGAACGTCTTCGTCGACCTTTTCATCAGGATATAAAGCTCGAATATTCTTTATCTGCTCTTCTACTAATAACTCAGCTATGCTTTTTTCTTCGACGGGTGTGATCTTAGTAGATGAAGTAAAAATACCCCCTATTTGGATGGAATCCTCATCATCGTCGTCATCATAAATCAAACGAGACGGATGACCTACTCTAGTAGCCTCTTCTGCTAGTAATTCCTTGTAGGTCTTTCGTTGAGGTTCTTCCGGGGTAGATTTCTTACTCAAAGCCTTAAGTTCGCTATATAACATACACATATCTTCATTGGGCAAGGGCTGAGGTGGTGCATCAAAAGTTTGTTTTTCTTTACGAATCAAAATGTCTGATAAGGTTTGAAGAAAATCATTAAGTACATCTTGATCAATTATGTCAGTGATCTCGATCTGAGGTTGTGACGGAGTTATTCGGTATTGTGGAGGTTGGTCGTGATAATCATTGTCACAAGGAAACGATTTCCTTGTTTGACAATCGGTGCTAAAGTGTGGACCTCCACAATACTCACAACCATATTGTGGTTGTGAAGTTGGTGCATTGTGGTACGATTCATCATTGAAGTATGGATCTTGCTCATATGAATTGAAATCATTTTGTGGATTATTCAAAAGGCTCGGATCAGAAACATAGGCGAATGAAGTTTCAGTTCTCGGAGTGTAGCACATACAGTTAATAAATCCACATCTGTTACAAAAACACCGTTCACAAGGTAATCCTTCTTCGGAATGATTTCCACAATTATAGCAACTAAACGAAGGCGGTTGTGGCTATGGTGGGTAATCGGAAAAGTTTGGAAAATTGTTGAACGAATTCGGATTAGGATCATAAGTGCAAGAACAACTTCTGTTCGGAAGGTCATTACCACATCGTTCGCACGTACACCATCTACACGGTAATCCGAAGAGTGGTTCTCCATAACTAATGCAAGAATTAGACGGGTCCATCAGAATTAAACATTCAGAGGGTTGAGAAAGTAGAATTAAACGTTTTAGAGGATAAAGAGGAGTTAAGAATTAAACGGTAAAGAGGGTGAAAGAGAAGAATTAAACAAATCAGAGGATAACGTAGATTCTTTTTGGGTTTTCGTCCACATAAAAGAAAAACAAAATCAAAATCAACTTAGAGGTTAAAATATTTTTGGGTTTTTTAAGTTTTTTAGTTTTTTAAAGAAAACAAACAAAGAGTTGATATCTTTTTTATTTTTGGTAACCACTCAATTAACCGCAACCGTTTCTCTTGAGTTTACGCGCGGCGGGGCGGAGAGGCAAAGGTGCTCCAAAGATGCTTGAAAACCCGCCTCACTCAGTCTGCAATTTAATGTCAAGACTTCCCTAGAACCCCGTTTATTCGGTTGTAAAACTCAAAATAATCCGATGAACGACTAACTTTGCGATTTCTTTTGTTGTTTATTCGGAATGGTTTACAACACTTTCAAAGGAAAGTGAGGATCCTTATTCTTTTGTATTTTTGAAAACACTTCAGAAAAAGTGTTTTATTTATTCTATTTTTGTGTTTTTATAATATAACGAAAATACGTAACTTCCGGGGAGGAAGGATCTTCAAATCACAAAAACACCGAACAGAATCGACGCACTCTTTTCAAACCTTCCCCGGCAGCGGCGCCAATAGTTTGATTCGATACTTACTATATATAAATATAGAAAGATATCTCCGAGGATTGCACGGGTGAATATGAATCCCCGGGTCGTTTTCCCAACGAAGGTTGAATTCGAGTTCGTTGGATCGGTTTCGTGAATCGTGAAGTGAATGTGAAGGGGGTTTATGGGGAACCCTAATTAAACTACAACTAAACAAGTAAAACTGCACAAGTAAGAAAACACGTAAACCTTACACGTAATTAAAACTAAAAACGTAAAATAAACGTAAACGCGCGAAATAAAAAGTTTTTAAGCTAAACTAATCCTACGGGTATGAAAATAATTTTCTTAAGTTCTAAATGACAAAAGTAAATTTTAGAAAAAAGAAAAATATTTTTTTGGCTTTTTATTTAATTATTATTAATTAAAAACTGTTTTTACTAATTAAAAAGTAATAAAAATACAAATAAAAGAGAAATTAAGTGAGAAAAATACAAATATAATTTTTTGAAAAATATAAAATAACCTAAAACTATTTATAAAACTGAAAATATATTTTTTTTGGCTTTTTATTTAATTATTATGAATCAAAAACTATTTTTAAATATTTAATATATAGGGAAAATGCAATTAATTATGAAATTAACCTAGAAAAATGTAAATTTAATTTTGTAACTTCTAAAATAACTAAAAACTATTTTTAAAACAGAAAACTAATTTTTTTGGATTTTTATTTAATTTTTCTGAACTTAAATTGATTAAAAAAATGCTTAAAAGCTAAAACTAAATAAGAAAAGTACCAAATGGACTAAAGAAAAATCTGGAATTTTTAAGGTAAATCTAAATTATTGTTCTAACCCCTAGGAAAAATAAGCTGAGCAAGTTATCTAAAGCTAATAAGCTACTGGCCTAAAAAGCAGTTCTAATTATAGCTTAAAAATAAGCAATTACCAACTAATAAGCACAAAACTTTCAGGATAGCTTAAGCACACTCAAAAAAGCACAAAGAAACTTTTGAAACACAAAAACCACTCAGATAAGGCTGAATAAGTACTTATGACAGTTACACTATTTGAAAGAAATGACAGCTTACTTACCTACTTCCCAGCTTAATTTTTAGTAACCTAATAAGCTAATTGGACCAAACAAAAGACAGTTATAGCAACCTAGAATTACCAACAATCTAAAAACAGCAAAAGCCCCAATTTCTAGCAAGCAATTGACCCTTGATTTAAGCTTAGATCAGATGAGGTTGGGAACCTAAGCATGAAGAATAGGTTGAACCAATGATCTTGTAGACCAAAAATTTGCTATCAAATGTTATTAAGACTTAGTCAGCTTGAGTTTTTACCAAGTTTGTACTACTGACTATCCTTACAAACAAAAATTAATCAATCTGAAACTCTAATGATACACAAGATTACCCCTGGATCAGATGTACCTAAAACAGGTTTCACCTTAGTGTTGACTTTTTAAATGAGCAAATAGTTTGACTAAAATGACTTTCTACTGGCTAAATCTGATCCTACATGCAATATTAAGATGTTTTGAAGTGTGATTAGCCTAAATGCAACTAAAGTTTACCAAAGTGCAAAGGTGCAGCAGCAACAGTAACAATTTGGATACAAAATTTAGCTAAATGGATGATTTTGACTTTCTACTATATGACCTACTAATTTTATTATCAAACTTACTTCTACTAACCTAATATACCCTATTGATGCAGAAATAACCACTAGAAGACAGCAAATACTCACCAAATTATCCTGATCCAAACAACCCTTTAATGATCTGTTGCACTAACTTTTTTATATTTAAGCTTACACCTACCAACTAGATAATCTAAACAGATTAATTAACTATTTTAACAGCTAAATGGACTAGAAATTCAGGCAAACAATATCAAAAACTAACAATTGCAGAATTAGCTAAATATAGGCAGTAAGGGTGAGACTTTATGCTAAAGCATGAACAATCCAATAAATGTTATTTAAACAACTTAAAATAAGCAACTATCAATAGAGATAAGCTATAAACTACAATATATAAGCTACTAAAAGAAGTGTGCAGAAGCTAAAAAGGGACTTACTTGAAATAGGAGATGCAAGTGAACTAGCTAATGGGTGATGAGATTAGCTCACTTAAGTTTTGGGAGAGCTTAATGAGCTTATCAGGGTGGACTATGAGCTTATGAAGCTTATACCACTCAGCTTATTATATTTATTTATTTATTTTTTGGATTTTTCTATTTTTTGGATTTTTTTAGGAAATGGAGATATAAGCAGAAGTTAACTTCACAAAGGCTTATTATAAACTTAATTGAGCTTAAAGAAACAGAAATTAAGAACTTAAGACAATGAAAGAGCTTATAAGGAAATTGCTTGAAAATGGATTAAACACTAAAAAAAGTAAATAACTATTTTTTATTAATTAAAAGCATATTACATTAAGAAGGCCTAAAAACATTACATTGAAATTAAACTTAAACCTAATTTAGACTCTAGAATACTACACACTTCAACTCATGAGGAGTTATACTTCTCAAAGGCGGTGGGATAAGCTGTCAGAAGCTGCCAGAAGATTACTCTTCACCCTTGGATTGAATCCCACTAGAAGCTTCAAGAATTCGTTCATTCTCGACCCTTGGATCCTCTGCTCCTTAGTGATTGGATAATAATTACCTCCTAGGATTGCCATCGTGGCATACCTGAGGTGTCAGGAGGTTTCTAGATTAGGAAGGTCCTAGATTCATGGTTTAATTTATGGTTAACCAGGATGAAATTGGAGGTAAGGGATATACAGTAGTCATAGTTAAAAGGGCGCGTATATTGGTTTGGGGTTTGACTCTGGGTTTTTTAATGGTTTGACCGTGTAAGGGTTGTGAGTGGATCGGGTTATAAGGGGGTATGGGGATACCAGGTTTGGACTAAGGATGAGTGTGGGCTTATTAGTTTGGGCCAAAGGTTTGTTTTAGGATTGGATTGGATTTAATAAAGTTTTGGGTTATGTAAGGTTTATGGAATCCGGTTGTAACATAATCACAAGGACTATTTTTGTAATTTTTGAAAAATTATGGACCACTCCTGCAAATCTTCAATTGTATTTTCCAAGGGTCATTCTTGAACATCTTTGATTCCTGGAAGGCTTGATATGTCATTTCTTAGAATTATCTTTCAAGGGATCATATTTGCCAACTCTTGAATCTTGAGGGACTAATATTGTAAATTTCTTCAAACTTCTTCTAAGGGTCATTCTTGAAAATTCTTGAATTTCTAAGGACTTGAGTTGATATTTCTTCACAATTATTCTTCCAGGGACCATATTTGACAATTTTTGAAACTCTAGGGACTATTCTTGTAGAATCTTCAAAATCATCTTCCAAGGGTTTCTTTTGTCAATTCTTCAAACTTTAAGGATCATTTATGACTTCTTGGGCTTCTTTGATCATTATAAGTATTCCCGGCTCCAGTTCTTGATTATTTCCATATCTCGTGCTCGTTTTTGTGGTTTTTGGCTCGGTTTTTGTCACTTTCTCATATTTTATTAGCTGTATGTACAAAAGCACAAAAACACACATATTTGGCATTTATTTGTTAGTTTTTGGTCTTTTTGGGTATGATTATGGTGAATAAAATGTGTGTGTATTTACTCACACCACTATATATCAAGCTTGTGAGTTGGGATTTTTCCCTTTGTTCAATCGTTTGTTGCTTTTGTTTGTTTGATAGGTTGAAGGTGTTTGTTGACTCGGATTAGGGATAGTTAAAATTTGTGCATTGAATCGATCGGTTTGTGTAGAGATTACTTTTTGGTTGATTTCAAGATTTAATATCTTGATATCATTTGGATTTATTTCTGTTTGGTGGTTGATTCGTTCAATTTGAAGAACCACCAGGTTTGATTTTTGTTTTGTGGTTGGTGGTCTGCCGATCAATCTTGACGGATATCAGGTTTCCAAGTTGGGATTTTTCCCTACGTTCAATCATTTGTTGCTTTTGTTTGTTTAATAGATTGAAGGTGTTTGTTAACTGGGATTAGGGATAGTTAGAATTTGTGTGTTGAATCGATCGGTTTGTGGAGAGATTGTTTAATCTCTGTTTTTTTTTATTGATTATTTGGGTTTGAATCTAGGGGCTTTGACTAAGTGGGCTTTAAATCTGAATATGGGATTTTGGAATTGTGCCAATATTTTGTTATTTCTTTGATTTTTTGTTTGGTAGTTGGTGATTGGATTTTGGATCAGTCTTGTTATATACAAACTTCATTTGGAGCAGATTTGGCTTTGATTTTCTAGGTTTTTTGAGCGACCGTTCGCTTCGAAAGTAACCTACAATTAGGTTATTTAAGTATTTGTATTTGGTATTCGAATTTGGACTGTAATTATTATCACATAAGTGGATCATTAGTATTATCCATATCATATTTGGGGTGTTTGAATTATCAGAGGTCGTTCGTCAAGTTATTCATTAACTTCAATTTGTATGATACTCAGATAATAACTTTAAATGTTTGACCGTATTACTTATCAAATAAGTGGGTTATTAGAATTAGAATTTGGTATTTGAAATTTGAAGATCGATTTGGTGTTTGAAGACTTGGGTTATAATCTGGTCATTTGGAATTTGTTTGATCGTTGGAAATTTGTTTGTTTGGAAATTTTGGATCTTCCTTTGTCGGGCTTATGAAATTGGTTTGCCCGAATTTGATTGTCTTTGTTGAAGATCGTTTGAGCCAAGTTATTTGTTTGGTTAACCGTTTTTGAAGTTTTTGGTTAACATTTGATGGTTCGTTTTGAAGTTATCGGCATTTGCTTTGGATCGACTTTGTTTTGGATTGCTTTTGGCAATCGATCGTTCGTTTCAAATTAGGCTAGTATCTTTAGCGTTTAGGTTTGAAATTTTGAATTTTAATTTGGACCTCTGATGTTGGCCTCATTTACGGTGGTGAACGTGAATATTTGGTTGTCGGCTCTCAGATTCGGATTATGCTTTGGATCTTGATGCTAGAAGATCCTTGACTAATTATATTTTCACCATTGGAAATTCGGTTGAAAGGTTTGATTGAAGATCTTGGTTTCCCTCAAGATCAAGCAATTGTGCTTTGTGATAGCATGAGTGCTATTTGTTTCGCTAAAGACCAAGTGTACCATGACCAGACTAAACCGTTTCCTTTGAACAAGTTTCGCCATTGTTTGGATTTGCTCAATATCGATAATTGGAGATATGGTGTTACTTAGGAGTTGAACTCAAGGTGGAGATTGTTTGATATTTTGACTTAGCCTCCTAAGGGTAATTTGGTAATTTTGGTACTACATAACTTAGCTAGTATTATAAGGGTATTTTGATCATTTTGGTAGTATCTTAAGTAGTAAGTTTTCTTTTAACTTAAGTTTTGTATGTTGGTTTGTTCTATATATAACATACCGATATAGAACTTTGTAACCCACTTCATAACTTTGCTAATAAAACATTAGACTTTTGCTAATAAAATACCAGTCTTTAGCTATTGTTCTTGCACCTGTTCTGAGTTTGCTCACATGTTCTGATCTTTGCGCTCTATTACTATGGTATGGTATTTTGCCCCTGAATATTCCTGATTAATCCTAACACCATATATTCTACGTATTTTGACCTTGAATCTTGTTCGCATCATAAATGCACTAGTCTTTTAGAGGATGTAGACGCATATTTTGCACAATCGATTTTTGTGAAATAAGAATAGGTTGCACATGATACTCATGTGGAATCAAGAATTGACTATGATGATGAAATAGATTGGTCCTCGAGGAGTTATGTATTTAAAAAGAATGTAAATATAGTGAATTAGTGATAGTGCATTAATGTTTAACGCGACACACAAAAAATTTGAAATTTATTGCAACTTTTTTTTTCTGCAAAGGTGAATTATATTACTTATCAAACGTACATCATAAGAATAACCAAAGCTGATGTTGGGCATTTCCCAAACCAGATACAAAAACAAACAGAATACAAACTACTGCTACTTATCCGATATCTGATAAGACTAAGCTATATGTCTGGTAAGTTTAATCTTAGACAGAATGGAGCATCAGATAACAACAGTCTTTATCCTCTTTATAAAGCATTCTCCTATACCAAATTCACCTTATTAATGCACCTACCATCTAGTTACATTTCCATCACTCCATTCCACTAAGACCACTCAACCTGCCACCATAGTAGTCTAGGTGGAAATGGAAGATGGCATCACTAGGCACTCATAACCCATTTGGGGGGGGGGGGGGCTCTGCCAAAAACCTACATTTCCCTCTCAAAGACGGGATTCAGTTGTTTGAGAACACTCTCCCTCCATGATGACCAACCATTACCTCCTTTTCCAATGTATTGAATGGACCAAGCAGGATCATCTTTCACTCCTCACTATTCCACTCATCATACATTGGCCGCCCCAACCATATACCCTTCACAATGGGATGCTCTACATTATGGTACATTCAAAGGAATTAGACCACTCACTATAGCATCAAAGCCTACCACAGTTTAATAGAATACTCATTGACATTGCTTACTTAAAGCCAAGGAGATGATAAATCTGAGATAAAACTCATATCCAAACACCCCTTAATACAGCAGACCAAAAACTCAGACCATTCTTCTCATGCAATAAGAAGTTTTGTTTTTCCACATGTGGAATCAGTTAACGGTATCAATATGGAAATTCCACAATGAGGCAAATTTACTCACAGCCTGGGATTTTTTTATTCTAAGACTCATTAATTTCTGCTTTATGCTGTCACATACCAAGCTACAGATAACTAACCAGTCTCTTTCTTCATCTCTGAAAATTCTGTAGTTCCTTTCTTGCCAAATAAAGTAGATTATAGCACTGATAGCCAGCCTTCTTATGATGCTCCAGATGTTGTTTGTGCAGGGCATACCAGAGAGCTCATCAATTATACTATGCCATTCAGTTGCTTGACATTGAACACCCATCATAGTCTGCATAACATTCCAAATCTTCTCAGAGTAAGGACAGTTGAAGAAAAAGTGACTATGAGATTCTTCATTGCATTTACACAAGCTGCATACCACCATTTCATAACTCCCCCATTTTTTCAATCTGTTATGAGTTAGTAATTTTGTTGATATAAATAATGCATAAAAACGTTATTAATATTTCTCGATATCCCTACATTTTAACGATCACAAAATCTTAAATCATTAAACATAAAATCATTACGTAAACAAGTATTTAGTCATAAAATATCATTCCATCCAACTAAATTACTTAAGGTATGAATAAACAATTGCCTAATACTACTACATTTAATGATCAAAGGGAGTTTTATTTAAACACTAAAAATTATATTAAATGATATAAACATTTTATATACTTAGAAAAACACTTTTGGTAATTAAAGGAAAATGATTAATTCATAATAAATATATGAATTCAAATTTTTAACCAAAATCAGTTAGATTTTCACCAAATAAACTTTCCCCATAAAAGAACAAAAAATCTGGCCGTTACAGGAGGGCGGCCCCCTTAATTATAAGGGGAGGCCCCCTTAATTTTAAGGGGGCCGGCCATCAATTAAAGGAGCCAGCACGCTCATGTGGCTAGATTCTTTTGCCTATAAATACTGGTTCATCCCTGCAATTTTTCTACACCTTTTTGCACAAAAACTTTCTGTCCCAATCCTTTCAAAACATTCTTCTAAATCCTTTGATCATAAGTTTATTAGTTCTTGTTTCAAGTGATTCAATCCCTCACAAATCAAAAGTGCAAGAGAAGAATACTCCTTCTATTTCAAATCAAAAAGTATTGAAGATTAGTTGTATAGTTTGTATAAATCAATTTTAAAGTTGTGTAGTGTTTGTAATAAGTAGATTTAGGTGGGTTTGTTATTAAGTATAGTAGAAGTAGTGGTGTGAAGAAAAATTATTGAAGTAGTGTGAAGTCGTGAATTAGTAGTAGTGTGTACAAGTTGTGAAGAAGTTGTGACAAGTCATGAAGAAGTTGTGAGATTGGTTATATCTACAATTAGAACTTGACATTTAGCTTAGTGTCGTAAATTGGTGTAAGCAAAAGCTGTGTAAGGTTTCTTCGCCACAAGGGAGTTTGTTGACATAGTGAAGAAAACTCTCGAGTAAGAGAATCGGGGAATGGAGTAGGGCGAAGAGGAGCTTCGTAGCCTAACCACTATAAATCCTTGTGGTGTGGTTTGATCTTTCTAACTCTATTTTTTCATTACTTTCGTATTTACATTATATTTGCTTAGTTAGTTAGATTAAATTGTTCATATAGTGCAAGTGTTGAATTTCACATAAACAAGAATCGAAGTTTTTTGAAAACAAAGTTTTTATAATCTAAATCGACGTAAAACTATTCAACTCCCCCCCCCCCCCTTCTAGTTTTCCAAAATTGGCATCAGAGCTACGTTAAACAAGATTTTTTTAAAATAAACTTTATTTTAAAACTTGAAACGATCTATGAAATTTGAAAAATATTTAGAAGGGCAATCTATGCAAAGACCACCACTATTTGAAAGTGGGTTTTCTTTATTAGAAAAATGGATTCGAAACTTATGTGAAATCAAAGGATCTAGATCTTTGGCATGTTATTACTAATGGTGATTTTCCTCCTATACAAAATAATCCCGAAACTTAAAGGGATGAAATTGTACCATTTGAAAAACAAAACGATGAATTGAAAAAGAAACTTGCTAAAAATAATGAGGCTAAAATGGTGATTTATAATGCGTTACCACGTAAAGAATATGAAAGAATTTTTATGTGTAAAACCGCAAAGGAAATTTGGAATTCTTTACTAATAACTCACCAAGGTAATAGTCAAGTCAAAGATAATAAAATAGATCTTCTTGTACAACAATATGAACAATTTACGATTCCGGAAGAGGAATCAATAGATAATGCTTTTGCTAGATTTAACACAATCATCACAAGTTTAAAAGCACTTGATGAGAATTTTTCCAGCAAAAATTTTGTAAGGAAATTTCTTAGGCTTATCCATCCGAAGTGGCGTGCTAAGGTGACGGCTATTAAGGAATCAAAGAATTTATCAACTTTACAACTTGATGAGCTAATTGGAAACTTGAAAGTGTATGAAGTGATAATAAAGAAAGACTCTGAAATGGTCAAAGGAAAAAAGGAGCAAAGCAAATCAATTGCGTTGAAAGCTAAAAAGGACTCTAGTGACGAAGAATGCTCAACCTCCGAAAGCGACGATGAAGAGTACGCAATGGCCGTAAGAGATTTCAAGAAATTCTTTAAAAGACGAGGAAGATACGTTAGACAACCATATGATGAAAGAAAATCATCCCAAAGAAACAAAGACGGCAAGAATAGCAAGAATGAAAGAAAGTGTTTCAAGTGTGGAGATCTAAATCATTTTATTGGAGAATGTCTGAAACTGTCAAGAAGTCAAAACCATAAGGCCTTTGTAGGAGGAGCATGGAGTGATAGTGACAATGACGAAAAAGATACAACAAAAGAAGAAAAATGTCTCATGGCAAGGGCGTCCAATGAGGTACGTTCCGAAACCGAATACTATAGTGATGATAAGTTATCGTTAAATGAAAAGCCTTAGATAGCGAATATAGTAGATTATGCAAACTAGGACAAAAAGTCATGGCTAAAAATAAACTACTAAAACGCACTAACAACCAATTAAAAGATGAAATACTTGAATTAAAAATTAAGCTACATAACTTAGAAAAAGGTAAAAAGAATCTTATTGAATGTAAAAAATGTCTAGTTGTTAAAAGTGAGAATGAACAACTTAAGGAAGAAATTACTAGACTAGAAAAATTCAAAAATAGTAGTCAATCACTTAGAAAATTAATTAGTACTCAATGAATATCCGGAGATAAAACCGGCTTAGGATATAATTCAACCGGAGCGTCAACTAGTGAAACAAAAAGTGTATAATTCGAAAGTGAAACTAGTGAATTAAAACCTTTAGAGTCAAAACCAAAGTACATACTTTTAAAAGATAGACTAGTACCTATTGCTAGTGATGAAGAAATTAAAAGTTTTCGCAAATCATCTTTAAAATCTGAGGCCGAGCCTTTTAAACCAAAAATTAGGTCCTAAACTCCACCACCTAGAAGACCAAGTAGTCCTCATCCTAGGTCCAAAACTCCTCAACCTAGAGTAAACCAAAAGATGGAACTTTCACAACAATCATCAAATGTGGAACTTCAATCCATGGGGAATGATTTCACCATATATACTGATGCGTGGGAATTGCACCAGGCTTTACCTCTCGAGGGATCTCGAGAAGCTTACAACCCCCACCAGGCAGTGTACCTGATCGATGTAGTTCAGCTAGGAATAGTGTCGCTAGGATTAGAAAACCTAAAGACTGGGTCTAGAGATGAGGGATGATTCTTTTTGTATTTTCATATTTTTTAGAAAGCAAGTAAAAATCTCGGGTTTGAAGGATTTGGGCAGAATTAGTTGCTAATCAACTAACCCAATACTAAGATGCAATCAAAATAAAATACTAGAAATGAAAATAAACTAATTATACTAAGGTTGTGAGCAATATGTGGGAGAATTGCGTTTACTTAGATTTCACTACTCCCTAGATATCTTTTACACGTTAATTACTTGTTTTAGTTGCGTGGATGACGGATTGTATTCCTTAATACCATTCATGGGGTGGCGTACTTACTTCCCCAATCCTATGAGTGCCTACTTCACTCCTATGTCGAGCCGGCTAAGAAGCTCCTAACATGGGATCATTAGAATTTACTCATGTATTAAATACAACCAATAAAACCTAGTACACATCGGTTCATGTTTCCTAAGACATTCAAGCATGTTACACAATGGAGATCTGCAAGTTTTCTTAAGCCTAACATTGAAATCATTCATCCAATACAACCATAAACAAGTAATCAACACATAATTAACATCTAGGTTTCATTAGATCTAGCCTAGCATGTTGAAATCATTCATGCAATCAACACAAGATAAATCTAGCCTAGCATGTTGAAATCAAGACAAGTAAAAGATATAATCAACCAACACATAGACATATTGATTGAATTAAGAGAAGACTTATCTCAATAGCACATGAAAGGATTCAAGGGTTGAAAACCCTTGAAAGTACTGTAAAATATGAGCTAGGGTTTACAAAGTTCGGCCCTAATTATCTCCACACAAGTTCCTCTCTAATGAATGAAAAATAGAAAACTATATATGGAGTTTAGTATGTGACGGCGTCAAGAACAAAGGTCTAACGCCGTCATCTCGCCGCCAAATAGTTCCTCGGACTGCCTAGATCTGGGTCTGACGCCGTCATGTAGTCTCATTATGCAGGCCGTCACAGATTTAACTCTTGACGCCCTTGTTGTGACGCCGTCAGGTTTGCACTGGGTCGTCATCACTTTTACTCCTGACGCCGTCAGGGTCTTCCTCATGACGCCGTCAGGTACTGTTCTCAGCTTGGAAAATTAAGTCTTTGGCGTTTTCTTCACTTTTATGCTCCAAAAACGTCCGAATTGCTTCCTTTTCCAGAATTCACTCCCAAAGTACCTAAAATCACAAAAGGAACGATTTAGGGTAATATTTGATCAAATAAATTCAATTCCGGGCTTAAATGACCCCCTAAAAGTGATTTATCTTGTGTTGATTGCATGAATGATTTCAACATGCTAGGCTAGATTTATCATGTGTTGATTGCATGAATGATTTCAACTTTGAAGAAAATCCTATTGAAGACAAAAAGGTACACATTTCTTTTAATTTTCATGTCAAGATTGCATGCTTAGTTTAGTATCTAGTTTATATATATTAAGGCTTGTTTTGTAGTTTCTCAAACCTATTATACATATATATATATATATATATATATATATATATATATATATATATATATATATATATATATATATATATATATATATATATATATATATATATAACAGGAGGCGTTACACGTAGATAAATCAAGAAAACGCCACCTCATTGCCCAGTAATTGTCATTAGCAGCCATGTCATCACATTCTGACCATGTAAGCAACTTTTCGTATGGTATTAATTCCATGTCATCGCATTTTAATCCACCTAAGCATACTTTGAATATGTTAAAATTCGGATTTATTAAATTTAAAAATTTATGCATTACAAGAATCGAACCTGGGTCTATTAGTCCACAAACAAACATGATAACCACTAGACCAACACATTTTTTGGATCAAATCTTGAAAAACCAATTAGATAAACCTACACATATCCATTCCTTAATTATATAATTAACATATGATCTATTATTAAAAAAAAAGAAAAAAAACACACGTATATTTTTTTGCAGAAACCCTAATCATCAAAATTCTCTCCTTGAAGAAAACTCCATCATTATACGTTTAGGTCTCTTTCCATTCTCTTATTCCATTAAACTCATTAATATGAAAATTTGTGAATGTTTGTTTCAGTGATCACTGATCCATGTGATGGAGTATTCATCCCAGATTAATTCAAAGAAACCAGTATGTTTATAACATATGCGTGTTGTATCTTGCCTCTGGATTTTGTTATTCATAATATACTTTTTCTATGTATACACTATATTGATTTTCATCTATGATAGGTGATGCATCTATAGTATGTAGAAAGATACAAATGTCTGGCTGAGTATGATTCTTCCACTTATGACTCTTTGATTGTCTTTAACTTTGACGAGAGCAATGTAAGTTTCTATACGGTACATTCAAGTTTGATTGTCTTTAAAATTTTATTTTCTATGTTCGTTGATTTAGGTATCCTTTTATACGTTACAGACACCTATTGAACATCTAGGAGTTTGTCTTGAGGGATGATATTTAGAAGGTATTCTATTTTAACATATATATCGTATTACATTGATAATCTTGGTATCTTAAAAAAATAACACAGACCCACCAGTTATGATACATATGTTATTTGCTGTAGATATGGGATTCCATTCCCAAGCCTGAAGCTCACAAACACACTCAATTGAGCAAATTTTTTGATGTAAGAGAACTTTTATTTAATTGTTTATTATGACAGAAAAATATCCCTAAATACAATATTAAAAACTTCTTTTTTAATGAGTGATCAGGTTCATATTGTTGTACTATCTAGTTGTGAGGAGAAGGAAGAACAATTTAAACAACAGGTATAAGTAATATATGAACATTTTAGTGCCATATTTTTGTAGAAATTCAAAGAGCAGTTTTTAGTTATTATTTTTATGTTGGAGAGGAGAGATGTATATAGGCAGAACACCTTCTCCTATCACTACCCCATGAGGCTTGGACTTGCACTTAACTCCTCAGTGTTTTATTATGAGATCTTTAACTCACATGACCGTGCTTGCAACCTTACCAAGCAGGTAATTTGTTACCTTTGAGTGGTCAAACTCCTATTTTTGTTTCTTTGGTATTCTTATTGTGACATTTGGTTTCATTATTAATCCAAAAGAGAGTCCCCACAGAGGACTTATTATACAAGTTATGCATACAATATTTCAAAAGATTGAGACGCTGAAAGATCAATTGGAATCCCAATTGCATGTCTCCTCCATTGAGGTTACTTTCTATATTCTTTTAGTTGTATAGAATACCAGATGCCTGATATTCATGTTTGGGTTTCAGTTTGATTTAGCCGTTATTGAAAGAAATGGTCTGGAAACATAAAGTATGTACTACTCTATACGCAAACTCTTTCCTATTTATGTGCCCTTTTTAGCTTCATATCGCTAGATGTAATATCATGGTCTTATTCTTTGATAATCGATACGCTAGCGGCTAACCCCCTACTAAGTTGACCACTGTGAGTGTCACTGCCTTTGCAAACCTGGTAAATCACTGCCGCTTGTTTCAGATTGAAGCTAGACTCGATGCAAACACTTGACCAACTCTACCAATACCCAATATACCCATTCGCCCTTTAGTCTGTTCTTTCATTGGTAACCTGGTCTACTCCAAATTTAACAGCTTTTTTATCAAAACATACCTCATTTATGTAATGAGGTGATATACACTTCTGATATATGAGTTTCCAGCCTAATCCAAACATTATTTCTTTGTGTAGAAAACTGGTCCAAACACCAATGATTTGTGGGATCACTTCAGTAAGTTTGGCACTGTATCTCAAGCTCATCTGGAGAGAGACGACCAGGTCTCAAAAAGAGGGGGGGGGGGGAGGTTATGATATAATCCCCAGAAAAGGAAAGACGTAGGTCCTCTTCAAGAACTGGAATATAAACTGGCGCACTGATGAGAAAAGAAAGTATGAACTGGAATAGATAATATTTGGAGAAGGTGAAGGGTTTCGTGAGTTTATTTAGGCAAAAAAAAAAGAGGATTCCATTATAGAAAAGTTTACAGAGTGTATCCTTCCATCCCTAGGAGTCGTTCAACAGGTAATTTGACATCTTTTTTGTTAGTGTCTTTCCCTATATAGAAGGGCACATGGTGTATGTTTATATAAATATAACCTATTTCATCAATTGTTGTTTTATGAAAAGTAAGGCTTGGAAGATGATGAGGCGAAAAATGAACCACTTTTAGGGGGTCATTTAAGCCCGGAATTGAATTTATTTGATCAAATATTGCCCTAAATCGTTCCTTTTGTGATTTTAGGTACTTTGGGAGTGAAATCTGGAAAAGGAAGCAATTCGGACGTTTTTGGAGCATAAAAGTGAAGAAAACGCCAAAGACTTAATTTTCCAAGCTGGGAATAGTGTGTGACGGCGTCAAGAGTAACAGGTTGACGGCGTCAAGAATAAATATCATGACGGCCCAGTACAGAAATGAAGGCGTCACAAGGAAGAGCGTCAAGAGTTAAATACGTGACGGCCTGGAAAAGTGTAATACATGACGGCGTCAGATGTAGATCAAGGCAGTCCGAGGATTCTTTTGGCGGCGAGATGACGGCGTCACAAGATTGTTCTTGACGCATTCAGCCTCAATTATCTATATATAGTATTCTAATTTTCATTCATAAAGAGGAACAAGTTTGGAGAAACCCTAAGGCCGAACCATATACGAATTTTACAGGTTCTTCAAGGGTTTTCAGCCCTTGAATGCTTACATGTGCTATTGAGATAAGTGTTCTTTTAATTCAATCAATATGTCTATGTGTTGGTTGTCTGTATCTTGTACTTGTCTTGATTCCACCATGCTAGGCTAGATTTATCTTGTGTTTGCTTAGATCTAATGAAACCTAGATGTTGATTATGTGTTGATTACTTGTTTATAATTGTATTGGATGAATGATTTCGATGTTAGGCTTAAGAAAACTGGCGGATCTCCAAATGGTAACATGCTTGAACGTCTTAGGAAACATGAACCGATGTGTACAAGGTTTTATTGGTTGTATTTAATGCATGAGTAAATTCTAATGATCCCATGTTAGGAGCTTCTTAGCCGGCTCGACATAGGAGTGAAGTAGGCACTCATAGGATTGGGGAGTTAAGTACGCCACCCCATGAATGGTATTAAGGAATACAATTCATCAACCACGCAACTATAACAAGTAATTAATGTGTAAAAGATATCTAGGGAGTAGTGAAATCTAAGTAAACACATTTCTCCACTTATTGCTCACAACCTTAGTTTAATTTAGTTTTATTTTCATTTCTAGTATTTTATTTTGATTGCATCTTTAGTATTGGGTTAGTTGACTAGCAACTAATTCCGCCCAAATCCTTCAAACCCGAGATTTTTATTTGCTTTCTAAAAAATATAAAAATACAAAAAGAATCATCCCTCATCTCTAGAACTAGTATTTAGGTTTTCTAATCCTAGCGACACTATTCCTAGCTGAAGGATCAATCCCCCGGTACTTGTCACTATACTATACTGCAACGATCAGGTACACTGCCTGGTGGGGGTTGTAAGCTTCTCGAGATCCCTCGAGAGGTAAAGCCTGGTGCAATCCCTACGCATCAAGTTTTTGGCACCGCAGCCCGGGGAATAGTTATTGTCTAGGTTAGAATCTCTTTTTATTAGGTCTACTTGCTAGATTCCTTTCTAGTAAGATTTTATTTTTAGTTTTAGGTTTTCTTTAGTCTATCTTATTTCTTTGTGTTTTTGTTCGTAACTTCTTACCACCCGACATCATGGACGATGGGAACATCTTCGAACCCGTCATCCCACCACAACAAAACCCACCACTAGAACCTCTTAGGCCCCGAACCTTAGGAGAATATTCCCGACCTAGCCACCAAGGCTACCGAAACACCATTGAGCTCACCGGAGCCAATGTGACCCCCTTGCGATCCGACACCATCCGGTTGGTGCAAAACGGATGTGCATTTTATGGACTTCATTCCGAAGATCCAAATCAACATCTTAAGGACTTCCTTAAAATCTTAGACTCCATAGACCTAGATGTTGAAACTAGAGAGACAACCCGATTACGCCTATTCCAATTCTCTCTACGGGATCAAGCTAGTCAATGGCTTGAGCGTTTACCCGCGGGATCCATCACCACATGGGATGATCTCACCACTCATTTCCTTGCTCAATTTTTCCCACCGGGGAGAACTACTAAGCTTAGAAATGACATCTTGATGTTCCAACAACGTCAAAATGAATCTCTTTATGAAGCATGGACTCGTTTCAAGGACTTACTCCAAAAAGTCCCTCATCATGGCATAGATCTTTGGCTCCAAGTCCAAATCTTTTATGACCATATCGATCTCTCCACGAGGCGAGCCATTGACCAATCGGCCGATGGTAAGCTACGTGATCTAAGTGCGGAACAATCATGGGAACTCATAGAAGATCTTGCTCTCTATGACAACGAAAGTTGGAATGATCCCCGTGATTTGAACAAAACAGTCAAGGCAATATCTTTGCCTTCGAACAACTCTAGCACTCCCGACCGTAGGATCATGGAACTTGAGGACCAAGTCAAGTTTCTCATGAAATTCTACGAAGCTCCTAAGCCTTCAAGCCAAGTGAACAAAATCACTTCTTCATGCGAATTATGTAGTGGTCCCCATGACACTCGTGATTGTGTGGAACTCCCCGGAACAGCTTTTGCGGACTACGCATCCACGTGTACCGACGAAGCGGGAGATAAGTGGTACACTTTCAAGCCCGAGCCAAACCCTTACGGTGATTCCTACAATCCCTCTTGGAAAAATCACCCAAACCTTAGGTGGAAACAAAATCAACCCACTTCTTCCAATCCGCCTAATCGTTACCAACCAAACGGTCAACCCTCTAACCGTACTTTCAACAACAATCCTTCTAACAACTATGGTAGTATCAACAATCTTGAAGGATTGATATCTAAATTCATGGCATCTCAAGAAGCTCGCATAGCTAGGTTCGAAACCGAATTCAACCAACAACAAACGGAGATGACCAACAAGATAGACAACTTGTTGAAAGCCCTCAACAACCAAACGTTAACTACATCTAGGAAGGACACTAGGGACACCAATAACGGAATCCAAATTAAGGACCCCTCATCATCTAAACATGTCCACTTTGTCAATGTTGTCACCATTAAGCCAATAGATAAGGAGATAGAAGAAAGTGACAAGGATGAAGTTGGAGTAGAAACCGAAACTAGGGATGAAAGTAGGGAAGTTGAGGTTAATAAGGGAAAGGAGTTAGAGGGAGTAGAAACTATAGAGAAGTATTTCGATAAGTTGCCCACCAAGGAAGAACGGGAATACCATAAGGATTTATTTGATAGTCCCGAGAGACCATATATCCTTGGCACACCCCTTATCAAAATGGGAGACCCCTCTAACATCAACATACCATGCAACATCGGGCATATGCATATATGGAAAGCTTATATCGATCCTAGATCTCCTGTAAACATCATGACTAGGACTTATTACAATTGGGTAATGAAGTAGCAACTTGATTTTAGGATGATGCCCAATAAGAATCTGATAAGTAATTTTGTAGGAAGAGTGAAGGGATTGCATGTGATTATAGGCAATTTCATTTATGAGATCGATTTTATGATAGTAGAAGACACTCGTCCGGTGATAGATGATTTCCTAAGCCAAATAATATTCGGAAAACCATTTGTTGAGGCCACTAGGATGAGTTATGATCCAACTTTAGGGATGGTTAGATTCAAGGAAGATAATGACGAGATTGCCTACCAAATGCCCTACAAAATTGAGCAATACCGCCTTCTCTCTAATATAGAAAAGGAACACAAGCAAGCGGCTTATTATAGGAATGATGAGGATAGACGTAGAGGAGTAGAGTATGTGAAGAATAGGATGCTTGGTTTCTACAAAGAATGCTTGCAACTAGGTCCGGAATACAAAACTGGTTTAGAAGACGACCTAGAGAGTGAAACCAACGATGAGGTCACGTAGTAACCCATGACCTTGAGTCTAGCTACAAGACTCGTAAATAAAGAAAAGCGCTTCTTGGGAGGCAACCCATGCTTTGTGTGATTTTATTTTGTTTGTTTGTTATTTATTTCCGTATGCATGCTTTATTTTTATTGTTGGTAGATCGTGTTTCTAAACTAAAAAGTGGAAATACTTTACTTTGTTGTTTTGGCCTAGTCTTAACTCCACCTAAAGGTATTTTTGCAAAAGATAAGTGTAAGGGGAAACCCCAAATATGTTTTTAAGAAGCAAACCGATCATGATTCTCCACAATATTAAATGAACATGTATATTCGTATTTGTTAGAGTCAAATGCTTGTATTGAGTCATAATGAAGTTTTGTAGGATTTTCCAGGAAGTAGGACCAAGTTTTTCCAGAAATTTTCCGGAAACTTAACATAAGAATTTCTGCAGGTCACTTCTGACGGCGTCACGAGTTTACTCTTGACGGCGTCACGTGTAAAAATCTGAAAATTTTACCAGTTTTGTTTTTCTAACGGAGTTTTAAAGTTTTTGCTGAATTATTAAGTTTTATAATCTCCGGGAAATCTGCAAACTTCATTCCACAAGCATTATATCTTATTTTGTTTTCTAGGATTTAGTAACTTATGTAGATTGCCGCCGATTTTATGCGAGGTTGTCTTGTTTGTTTTCTCAGGATTTACAGGTTATGTATGACAAGAAGATGATTTATATTCTGGAAGGGAAGCTTTGATTGTTCATTTTCTTAAAGGAAGATCTAACCTGGCCACCTTATTATCCATACCGAGCGAATCAGGGGAGTATTTGATTTCATTTGTTTTACTTATTTCACTTTTACATTCTTTACTTGAACATTGGGGACATTGTTCATCTTAAGTGTAAGGGGAGGGTAAAATGATGATACCTTACAGATACACTTTCGCTTGAGTTTGTTTGTTTGATAGTAGATGTGTAATAAAACTATGAGAAATACTTGTTAGTGCAATTTTAGCGCCAAATTTAAAATTTTTTACAACATTTAGGAGTGAAACTTTAGCCATAGCAAGCGTCTCATGGATAGGAGATTGTATGAGTAGCACAAAACCATACTATTCAGAAAAATTTTCCACCCAAATATGTGAGGTTCGCCTTTAGATTTGATAGGAAAAGCATTTACTATTAGTGCTTATGAGTGTACCGGTAGCATTTAGATTCTAGAACTTGCGTTAGTGATGCATCCCGAGACCACTAGTGAGACTACATTCGTGTAGTAGGATTTATTACATGATAAGAGGCATTAGGATCACCCTTGTGTTAAACCCGTATCATAATTACTTGACCATTTAAGTCATATTACTTGGCTAGTTAAGTCAACTAATTTTTCCCACACCTTAGCGTTGTACTCATTTTTAGTACAAGAAACCCCTAGTACACCCCTCCGAGCCTATCTTTTCGTTTCTAACTTTAAGCATTTTACTTAAAGGAAGAATTTGTTACACCCCACTTAAATGTACACCCAAATCGCTTTATCCTTCCGTGTATGCACTCATTTTTAGTGCATTATTGTTATTTGTTAAACCCTAAGTTAATTATCTAATTGATTACATGGTTGCTAAGTCGAGTCATATCCTTGTACATATTGTTTTGGGACGATTGGGACTCATGGGTAAAGTACTTATGTTATGGAGTAATGGGGAAGAACATCATTTATTACCCCCATATGTACGTTAATCTTAAAAGTACTCCAAGTGTTTTGATTTTCTTAATTCGAGTCATTAGATTAGTTTATTGTAAAGTATGTAAAAATTCAAGTGTAAGGGGAACGTTTATTCCCTATGATGTATTATTTTGGATTGTAGGGTAAGAGTGTATGCCAAAAAAAAAAAATAAAAAAATAAAAAAAAATCGAAAAATCAAGAAAAAAGAAAAAAAAATATAGAAAGAAAAAAAAAAAAAAAAAAAAAAAAAACATACGGACTACCATCCCGTTTCATTCTATGTTCATTTTATGTTTTTGTTATTTTTTATTTATTAGCTTAAGTCGAGTCTAGTCTTGGCTTAGCAACGCCACATTGTACATGTAATTAACCAAGATTGTTAACTCGCCACCAGTAAAGACTACCTATATCCAACAAAACCGTGTATTTCATATCCCTACACCTAACGTTACAACCCTTTAAAAGACCTCTTTGATAGTTTATCCTAGGTGCTTATGCCATGTGGTGGAGGTTTGATCCTTTCCCAAGCCTATGGTAATCTATTTTGCTATGACAGGTAGTGAGAGATATTTTCCGTTTCCATATTGTGATATTACTTTATTACACCCGAGAGATGTGAGTATCTAAACACTATTTGTGAGGTGCTAGTGTATGACCTCCGTGCTTGTCTTTGGTCTTTAGTGGAACGATTATTTGTTGTAATTACTTTTATATTAGTGTTAAATGACCCCTAACTTGTATTTTGATTAGAATAAAAGCACATTTGCTTGAGGACAAGCAAATCTCAAGTGTAAGGGTATATGATGAGACGAAAAATGAACCACTTTTAGGGGGTCATTTAAGCCCGGAATTGAATTTATTTGATCAAATATTGCCCTAAATCGTTCCTTTTGTGATTTTAGGTACTTTGGGAGTGAAATCTGGAAAAGGAAGCAATTCGGACGTTTTTTGGAGCATAAAAGTGAAGAAAACGCCAAAGACTTAATTTTCCAAGCTGGGAACAGTGTGTGACGGCGTCAAGAGTAACAAGTTGACGGCGTCAAGAGTAAATATCATAACGGCCCAGTACAGAAATGAAGGCGTCACAAGGAAGAGCGCCAAGAGTTAAATACGTGACGGCCTGGAAAAGTGTAATACATGACGGCGTCAGATGTAGATCAAGGCAGTCCGAGGATTCTTTTGGCGGTGAGATGACGGCGTCACAAGATTGTTCTTGACGCCGTCAGCCTCAATTATCTATATATAGTTTTCTAATTTTCATTCATAAAGAGGAACAAGTTTGGAGAATCCCTAAGGCCGAACCATATACGAATTTTACAGGTTTTTCAAGGGTTTTCAGCCCTTGAATGCTTACATGTGCTATTGAGATAAGTGTTCTTTTAATTCAATCAATATGTCTATGTGTTGGTTGTCTATATCTTGTACTTATCTTGATTCCACCATGCTAGGCTAGATTTATCTTGTGTTTGCTTAGATCTAATGAAACCTAGATGTTGATTATGTGTTGATTACTTGTTTATGGTTGTATTGGATGAATGATTTCGATGTTAGGCTTAAGAAAACTGGCAGATCTCCAAATGGTAACATGCTTGAACGTCTTAGGAAACATGAACCGATGTGTACTAGGTTTTATTGGTTGTATTTAATGCATGAGTAAATTCTAATGATCCCATGTTAGGAGCTTCTTAGCTGGCTTGACATAGGAGTGAAGTAGGCACTCATAGGATTGGGGAATTAAGTACGCCACCCCATGAATGGTATTAAGGAACACAATCCGTCATCCACGCAACTATAACAAGTAATTAACGTGTAAAAGATATCTAGGGAGTAGTGAAATCTAAGTAAACACATTTCTCCACTTATTGCTCACAACCTTAGTTTAATTTAGTTTTATTTTCATTTCTAGTATTTTATTTTGATTGCATCTTTAGTATTGGGTTAGTTGACTAGCAACTAATTTCGCCCAAATCCTTCAAACCCGAGATTTTTACTTGCTTTCTAAAAAATATAAAAATACAAAAAGAATCATCCCTCATCTCTAGAACTAGTATTTAGGTTTTCTAATCCTAGCGACACTATTCCTAGCTGAAGGATCAATCCCCCGGTACTTGTCACTATACTATACTACAACGATCAGGTACACTGCCTGGTGGGGGTTGTAAGCTTCTCGAGATCCCTCGAGAGGTAAAGCCTGATGCAATCCCTACGCATCAAAAGAAGAGACTCTACAGGTTCTAACGCATCCTATTCCATTAGAATTTATATAAAAAAGGAATACTTGCAATAACAAATTACATAGGATGCATCCAAAAGGTTGGTGATACAAAGGTGTATGGAGACACAACCAAAAATAGAGTTATACGGCGAAACATCGAAATCCAAAATCTATTGTTAGTACATTTTCTCTAACCTCTACTTATTCACCATTAGGATTTATATACTCATTATGGCCCTTTGCTTGCAGCAACAACACTATCACGTTTAGTCTTTGGAACGACATGGCACCATTTTTGAAATCCAAAAATATATGGAATTGGAAAAGCCTATTACTATAGCTGTGAGCTCATGTTGGGAAAAAATATATGCAGGTACGTAGAACACATACACATGAACATGTAGTTACACACTCTCACACTTCTTTTTCCTCTTAACTGTCTTACGCCAACAAGTGGCATCAAATTGTCAACAACCTCAGCTACCTATTACTTTCTAAATCCCAGTGTTCGGGAGTCCCAACAAATACATGCCTAACTCTATGATAACGACACATGGCAAGATTAATGGTGAGGATCATGAAAGAGAAGATGTGCATTCCACATGTCACATGATTAATTGATTAGGCATAAATTTAGTCTTATGAATTAGGTCCCTCTATCATTACTCTTATGACATATGTGACAGCCCTAGAATTTTAGCAATATTACCCCTAGAGGTTCAAACAGAGCGACGAGCAAAACTGGAAGAGGAAAGAGTAAGGAACCGCAAACCACTAAGCACATTGCTAATAAAAATATAACTGATTTTATATGCACGGCATATAATTGGAGCTTGATGCAAAGTTATGATAAAACTGATTTACTTGATAACGGGTATATTGTGCGTTGATGAATAAACCCATAAATTATAGGCGAGATGTGTGTCATTTACAATAGCTGGATCGATGTACACATCTGGATTTAATCTTGAGCCGTGTGGACTTTAGTTTTATACAAACCGTGGCACTTCGGGTGCGCCAAATTAACTTCTTGGTTTATCCTTTGGTCACAGGAGGATGGGGAATACGAGTTTAAAACTTTCAGTGGTTTCTTGGATACGAAAAAAATTAGAATGTTTATCAGATACGTGTGATCATATTAGAAACTCATTTCCTATCGAGTTAAAATCTAAGTTGTGCATCATTAATGTATAAATTGAAGCTCGGATTGTTCATATGTTCATCGTTAAGCTTTGTATAACTTGACAGCCATGTGTTTATTGGACATTATGTATCACTTATCATATTGTTTAATATTATTTTAAATACTTTAAATTTCTTTTTTAGAGGGACAAGATAAAACTTTAGTTGAGAACATTGAAAATATGGCTCAAGCGCATGTTGCCAAGGTATTATTGTGTTATCTTCTTTTATTAATGAAGTTAAGTAAAGCATAGTATTATCTTTGTAATAAATTAATATGCCTATGCCATCTTTCTAATGCAAAATTCTTTTCATGTTGATCAACTTGACCCTCTTATAGTCTTATAATTTACGCGTAAGGAGGTTAATACAAATAAGCCAAAGTGAGGACATTGAAATTATGGCTCAAGCATATGTTGCCAAGGTATTATTGTGTTATCTTCCTTTAATAATGAAGTTAAGTAAAGCATAGTATTGTCTTTGTAATAAATTAATATGCCTATGCCATCTTTCTAATGCAAAATTCTTTTCATGTTGATCAACTTGACCCTCTTATAGTCTTATAAATATACGTGTAAGGAGGTTATTACAAATAAGCCAAAGTGTGATTTGGGATATCCATGTATTAGTCTATTATTATCCCCATCCATATCGTGCTCATATGATCTTTGTCATGAAAGTTTACTCTTCTTAAAGTCATCCGAGATGGTTATCTGCTAATTGCTAATTTGTTGCTTAAATTATTTGACTCATGTTTTAGACAAGGACTTTTAACACCATGTTTGTTTCATGTTCAGAATGCAATAACCACTTACATAAGCTGAATTGGCATCTTGAAGATGCTCTTGCTGATGCGATAATATCTTTGATCTTATAGGCTAATTATATGGTGGTGACATAATTGTTTTTCCATTGCATGACGGCAGAAATTAGGTTTGTTGATAAAGAGGATGGTTTAGAAGCTGTGGAGATAGCAGTAGGAAAACATCACATGGGGTGCCGAGTTGCTCAGAACAAGGGTAAACAAATGATTCGGGTCCTCCCAATAATTTTTAATTTTTATTCAAGGGAGTTCTTTACACATTTTTTGGCTTAGGATATCAGTATACTATAGTGGTCAGGAAGTTGGTAATCTTGAATGGATATATAGGTCTATTACGTATATACTATATGTAGAATATCACACGAGTCGAACGGGCCAAAATAAAGTGAATATCATTCAGAAGAAATTATTGTTGACAACGATTCCTTCAAGGTAATTCAATTACTTTTTTGGATCATATTTTTGCAATCTTCAAATGAGCATGTACTAATACTTGCATTACCGTTGTTGTTTTAGGTGCCCACCCACAAACAGTTGCTGCTCACAGTACTTTGCGTAAAAAATAGCAGGCATGCACATTCAGTCACTCAAGCTAATTTCATTACCTACGTTCGATCACTTTTAGTAAAAATGTTGCAACTACAAAATGAAAAACCATATGAAAAGTAAAATTGCATGTAACTGGCTGCTACTTTCGAGAATCAGCTTCAACTAGGTATAGCCTTTCAGATTGAAGGATTTGGTTGAACAATGACATAACACTGGCCTTTGGAAAATACAAACAGGTTTTACCTATAGAAAATGAAGACTTCCCTGAGCTATGAAGGCGATGCTGAGTATGTTTCAGAGTTTTTTTCTACCTTCAGGTATGGAAAATGGTAGATTTGTTCAAGAAGTGGTGGAAGCACTGAAACATAAATTTGATTTTGATTCTGGATTTGTACTCAATGGCACATTACTAAGGTATTGGTTAGGTAAACGTTGAACCTAAAACTATTACACATCCTCGAATCAAATGGCTAAAAACATGACTTTTCATGCTGTTTTTTCAGATTCAGAGTCAACTGTGACAGAAACTACCTACTTTTTCCCGTTACCTGATGTATTACTTTTCACCCTTAGTGAACAAACATGCTTATATGCACATTTCTAAAGGTAAATGTGGGAGTGTTTGGGATTGATTGATTTGTTTGCTTATGTGCTTAAAAAATATAAGCAGATAGTAATTTACCTATTTTCAGGTGTTTGTTTACTCTAAAATAAGCATGTAACCAGCTCTATCCAAACACTTAATGATGTGATCACTTGGAAGAATACTTAACACCCTTTAACCAGAGCTTGTCAAGATTGAGTAAGTTTTCTTAGTCCTAATCGTTCACATATCCTAATGTATGATACTATACAAGTGTTGAATTGCCTTCTTGATATTAAAATTCACAACAGCCTGTAGTCATAAGATGTGTATAAGCTGTGAATAAGCTATTTATTGCTTGCTCCACATAGTCATTTGGAATTCTTATTGAAAAACGTTTATACGTGAGGGTTTTAAAATTGTATTTGCCACAGAATCTGGCAGAGTCAACGGGTATCCTCATAACAAGTTTTAAAAGTAAAGACTCCATAGAGTTATCATGTATTCTACTTATCTCAGGTGGAAATATACGATGGGCTTGGTGCATCAAAGGTTAGAGCACCTTATCAAGAAGCTAGAGATGGTGTGAGAATTTCTTTTGGCTACACTTGCACTTCAAGTTTGCAGATCCCCATAGGCTCCATATATCGTGTTTATCGATGAATTGGATGTGGTTGGAAGAAACGTGGTGTAACATTTTTATTTATTTACTTTTGACATTTTTGATAAATTGCAAACTTATTTGTCTAATAAAAAAATCTAACTTACTGTTATGAAAATATGTGAAATAGTCTACTGTGACTAATTGATGTGTTTATGTTATGATATTATTGTGTTAGTTCCGTCCTATCCCTTCCCTTCCTGCAACGATATTAATAAGTCAAGCCCGCCCATCAGGTCTCATTAATTTGTTCTTCTCAATCATGTTCTATAATTATAGTACTCACTCAAAAGGGACCTACACTATTGGCTTACACGGGAGCTAATGTTTGATCCTGAAATTGTAATGCGGCACTGAAAGATTATTAAATCATTAGGAATTGGAGATAGACTTTAAAACACCAGATAGAGGTATGTTTTAAGATTCAAGATCGAGAATGTGGACTCATTCTTTAACTATTGTTTCGAATCTTGTTACTATTTATTTGAAGTCACTTATTGAACGTGAAATTATTGATGGTGTAAGTTTCTTTTATCTGTATTCATTCGTTTTAAATTTATTCTAAAAATATAACACTTTCTTTCAACATGTCCACTTTTCCAGCTATTCTTGACCAACTTTCTTTCGCTATAAAAAAAATATGTGATAATTATAAGACATGCCCGCCCATAATTATCACATTTCAGTACCGAAAACCATTAGCACATAAAACCTACAAATCACGATATGAAAACAGCTCATAAATAAAAACATTCTATAAAAGTATAACTTCATTATAACCAACAACCCTTATCAAATCTCTAGGTGAGCTTCTATTATTTATTAGTTCGTAGTTTATAGATAGATGATCATCAAGTTTAATATTAACAATCAGTATTATATGCATGAAAGGTAAAGCAAGTTGGTTAAAGGGTAAAAAATATTTATCTAACTATATATTGAAAATCATCTACTTTGTAATTCTCAATAATTGGATCAAAGAATGAGTTATAATATGTAACTGAACTTTGTTTCTTCATGAAAGAGGATGTTTAACAATGATGATAGCCTTCAGAAACATCATTTGGCTGGAGCATTAAAATGTCGCTATCCTAATGTTCCATCTTTTAGGTGGTCACCTTGAATCATTAATATAACTAGATGGTGTTATAATTCATAAAATAAGTTGGTCACCCATAATATATATTAGATTAAGTTGAGCACATTGTGCAGGGATTTATTTGGAACATGTTATTTGTGTCTTATACTAATACCGTATGATCATACAAATTGAAGAGACTACATTGACTACTCTTGGGATTTTTGCATTTCTCGAAAGAGATTCAAGATTATTCTTAACATAAATGAACATAAAAAATCTTGATGAACAGTTAAAGGACTTTCTTTGGTAAATTGCTAAATTGGTCAGACACAGGCTTCTAAATAAACATGTTTTAAAAACTCTGAGGTTTTCCAAACTGCAGTTGGTACATGAGACGGCTATTCAGTATGCTACGATATATCGTTTCAGCACTGAGGTTAGAATTTGTTACTAATAACATGACAAAAGGACAACTGTTTATCTTGATATCCTGTCAATGTCTCTTTATTAATACATAAGTTATAACTATAAAAGATCACTCATAATTGTACATGACTAAATTAAAATGTAACAACAAATTAAATAATCACTTACAAATACAAAAGAAATAAAAATAAATAAATAAATAAATATAATAAACTTTAAATTATATAAAAAAAACACAAATAACAATTAAAATATATGGCAACCTCACATTTCGAAAAAATATTTAATGTAAACTAATACCATCAAAATATTAATTAACCTCCCCATCCTTAAATATGAATTTCAATTGACTAATACTATCAAAAGAATAGTTATAAATCATGTCTGTTTCTTTATTAATACATAAATTATAACTGTAAAAGATCATTAATACACGTACATAACCAAATTAAAATATAAATTAAAAGTAATCAATTAATACTTAATCACACCTAATCAATTATTACAATTAATTAATAACCATCTAATGTTAAACAACAAATAATTACAAGTCATGCCCGCCCATCGGGCGGGCTTCGAAATCTAATATATATATATATATATATATATATATATATATATATATATATATATATATATATATATATATATATATATACCTAATAACTAATAAGAATCTATAACCTAGAAAATTCATTTGTTGATTTTCTAAAACAAGAAATTGTTTGTTTACGAACCTTTTCTTTTCCCCTTTGGCCCTCTTGAACTATAACGTTCAACATGAAAATCTTCGATGATCATAAAACTCATGTTGATGTAGAGAAGTGAGTTGATCAATCTATGGATGAAACAAACTCCCGTCGTCTTTTGCACTCGTCTCTCTCTCTCATATTCTCGTCTTATAAACCCATATTTTATATATATATATATATATATATATATATATATATATATATATATATACACTAGTTTTCTAAGCCCGCCCGATGGGCGGGCATGTCTTATAATTATCATTGACATAATTTACTATAGCGAAAGAATGCGGGTAATGATTAAAAAATGGAAAAAAAGAAACAAAACGATAGTATAGAGTAGATGCTAGGTAAACAACGTTCATGATAAATGTTAGTAGAGTACCACACATAATTCATCAATCCTATACATGAATCTGGTACTTCAATTTCCTTATTTGGTACATTAAAATAGTATTTTAGTTGCAAATACTCACCCTCGCAATGTATCTTTGTTTACATGATTATTCTTTGAATGTACTACTTTACGAATAGAAATATATGTATATACGATTTTTTATATTTGTAGTTTATTAATATGTTCTACAAATCAATTATATTTGTAATAAGAAAATGTTAGTTTTTTATTTTTGTTGTCAGTTTTTTGGTTGTTTTTAAAAGAAAATTTACAATGTGTTTGTGTTATTAGGTTTTGAGACATCATGATAGAATTAGTTAGGTACAAATATATCATTGTATAAAGTTACAGTTTGTGTTATATTTTTTTTTTCAAAGTCTGGATTGTATTTTTTTACATTCATATATGTTGGCATGTTTTTCTATAGTGAAAGAAGGGTGGTAAATGACTTATATATAAATATCTTTGCTGCGGGTTTTTTGCTTCATTATTCGTAGAAAGAAAACTTAATCAGTATTGACAAAATTTTCACACTTGAAAGTTTTTATTCTCAAGAACTCATATTTTATAATTCATAAATGAAACTACCATGTTACAAATATAGTTTCTATAATAGAAACCAACAAAAGATCCATACAGTTCAAATTATGTCCAAAACTAAGCAGTTTCCAAGCGTGAGAAGAAACAAAATTTGTATTTTTCGTTCGGAATGACATACGCATCATATGACTCTTGGTAGAAATATCAGTTGCATAGTCTTTTTTTCTCCGGGAGCTCAACAGCCCATGAACCAACATTTTCGAATCCATGAGAAGCAAACACAATTAGCATTAAGAGTTGCATTAACTAAAAATCTACCCGGCCTACCTTTAGCTTTCATACTTAACATACTTAGCATCCTTTGATGATCAAAACCCTTTAGTGATTATGATGATTTTTAAGTATAGACCCATATAAACATACTTACAATACTTTCATACAGCAAGTCTTATAAGGTTTTTTTGACTATGCTCTTGAACACTTGATAAGTTATACTACATTTTTCAAACAATAGACTATAATATTAAGACCAAATGTACCTCGAGTTTAACGGTGCCTCATATGGGCCATCAATGTTGTAGAACTTGTGAAGATAATAGTGTGAGTTTAAACCATGGATTTATGTCGATAAGCGGATAAACCTTAGATCCAATGCGATAGGGTTCTACTAAAAAGGTCTTTTCCATAAGGAGATACGCGTTAGCTATACTCAAAATGAATGTTATTAAAACAGAAAAATACCATATTTTCTTATATTTTCTAGTCTCAAATTGAAATCATAAGACAATATTATACCACACTTCTTTGCAAAGGACATTGTAGTTAAATGCGTTGACTTGCATGGTTCGTCTAATTCAACGATAGTAGAATACTAACCTGTATAAAATCATAACCGAATTACCAGTGATTATAAGTTAGATATGTTTCATTAAAATAAAAGGATAAATGGTCCACCTGCTTGATAATATCCACATCAACTTCTTATTCATGAAGAAACATATCTGCACATTACATACTAACATGAATTCCTTATCCTTCATTGCTCATTTGTAGCTGATAAGACTCCAGATTAGTGTCTCAAAATGTAATGTTGCAGTTGATGTAATACCATATCTTTTTGTCGTCAATCCTTAGTATCGTTGCTTCTGTCATGAACCTCACTCGATGACACACATTTAAGAGATTAATTAGCAGATTAATTAAGAAAAGCATGTGAGTATTAGTATAGGATATACCATCTGTGTGTCTGGATTCATTCCTAAGAGTGTTATTAATGGTAGACGGTTTCTGAGTCGTTCTTGTTCCAAATCTGTCTGTCTGTTCGTATCTCTAATGTTAGTTGCGGACCTATGAGCTGGTTATAGCTGTCATTAATTATATACGAAATTATATATCCTGGAATAATTGTGTCATACAAATTTCTAAATCTATAGCTACACTTACATTGTTATGATTTCTTCGGTCTCTGGAATTTTACGATTCAAATAATGGTATGTTTCGGAAGTTGATGACAGTTGGACTGCTCCAGTCACTGGAAGCCACGACGCAAAGAAATTAGCATTGATGACAGTTGGACGGTTTTCGACCATATCGATTCGGCCATTACCATGATGACCTCCGATGTCGTTGAGTTCAGATAGAAGAGATGCAGGGGAGAGTTCTTTATCGTTGATGGAAACGGGGATCCCGGAGACAATACCAATTTCAAGGTACCTGATGAGATGGTATTTGAAATAAATGAGAAACTTGTCTATAATGATCCATTCTAACAAATTACCTGTCAATAAGTTAATTTAGGTGCGTTTCATCTCAATCGCGCCAAATAAAAATTTTAGCTAAACTGGGAAGATATCTGAGGGTGAAGTCTGAATATACGTAACAAACTTTCTGAAATTAATTAATATACGTAACATACTTATTTTATTCCAAAGATACGTAATATACTTTTAAATACTTATCAATGTACGTAACATTGAAGATTACCATTTTAAAAAGTTACAGTTTTGGTCCCTGTCGTTTGCGTTGACTTTCACCGTTAGTCCTTTGACATTTTTTTATTTAGAAAAGTTACAGTAATGGTCCCTTGACATTTTCTTGACTTTCATTGTTAGTCCTATGACATTTTAATAATATTTCGTCCGTTTTTCTTTACGTTTTTTTTCGAATTTTTTTTAGAAAAAATATTTTTTTGAAAAAAAAAATCGAAAATTTTTTTTTCCAAAAAAAAAATTCAAAATTTTTTTTTTCGAAAAAATTTTTTTCGAAATTTTTTTTTCCATTTTTTTTCGAAATTTTTTTTTTCGAAAAAAAAATTTTTGAAAATTTTTTTTTCTAAAAAATTTTTTCGAAAAAAAAATTTTCCGAATTTTTTTTCTGAAAAAATTTTTTTCGAATTTTTTTTTCCGAAATTTTTTTTCGTCACACGTGAAAAAAAAAATTGGAAATTTTCACGAAATTTTTTTTGAAAATTTTTCAAAAATATTTTCTAAAATTTTTTGAAAATTTTTCAAAAAAATTTTCGAAAATTTATTGAAAATTTTTCAAAAAAAATTTCGAATTTTTTTTTTTTTAATTTTTCAAAAAAAATAGTTAGCTAATAATAGCCATTAGATCAAAGTTTAAGGAGGATAAAATGAATGGTTAGGATTAGTTCTCGCGTTTTCACAAAAATTAGATTTCTCACATGAATGACCCCCTATATATATATATATATATATATATATATATATATATATATATATATATATATATATATATCCCCTATATATATATATATATATATATATATATATATATATATATATATATATATATATATATATATATATATAGGCTTAAGACGGATAAAAACATAAAGAAAAACTGACAAAATATTATTAAAATGTCAAAGAACTGACAATTGAAGTCAAGAAAATGTCAAGGGACAATTACTGTAACTTTTCTATGTAAAAAAATGTCAAGGGAGTAACGATGAAAGTCAACGCAAACAACAGGGACCAAAACTGTAACTTTTTAAAATGATTATCGTCAATGTTACGTACATTGATAAGTATTTGAAAGTATATTACCTATCTTTGGAATAAAATAAGTATGTTACGTATATCGGTTAATTTCAAAAAGTTTGTTACGTATATTCAGACTTCACCCGATATCTGATGGGTCAAGTTGCGTTGCTCAAATGGTATGATAGTTTCACAAAGTCCATTATTAACACATAAAGCCTGTTAGAACATTTTATTCACAGACTTAGATTTTTTTTTTGTAATATTTGTGTTGCTACTGAGTGGTAGATTTTTAATTGATTAGAAACTTTACCAAGAAAAGAACACAAATGCAAAAAGACAAAACTTGCTCAGGTTTGTTAGATGCATCTTCTGGGTCAACAGACATCATGTACATATCCTTCTTGTGCTTGTTTGTAGGGTCTTCCAAGATATAACCCTTTAAAACCACACACATAAAAACAGGAACAAAAACAAACAAAGCAATATTAAATTTACTTGCCACAAAATAAGCCCCAGTTTATGTACTAAAGCTGGCAAGATGGATGGGTCATGGCTCAGGTAATTTGGGTAAACACTGTAACGGGGTTAATACAATTTGGGATTGTCTTAATAACCAAATACTTTTTTGCCCATTTTCTCGAAGTACTATGGATAAATAATGCGTTAAACCGCTAATTATGATTGCAAAACCAATAATATTACAATAATAATATAAATATTTAATAAAAACAAAGTATGAGGTTCTATGAATAAAAAAATGTACCTCGTGACTGAGATGCCATAGGTTCCTATCTCTGCTGTAGATGGATTTCTTTGTCACTGGGACGGGTACATTGTGTTTCTTGGCATATTCAATAACATCTTCGTCCTGTTATATCCCATTTCCAAGGAGCCACGACTTGAAGATCAGGATTCAAAGCAAAGGACGTGAGCTCAAAACGCACCTGTAGTAGGAGTCAAAAGAAATAAAAATTATTAACATTTGTATTGTATAAATCTAGCAAATAAGTAAGCAAAATTTTGTAGCTTGCCTGATCATTTCCATTTCCTGTGCATCCATGGGCAACGACATCTCCTCGAACTTCTCTAGCTATATCAACCATTGCCTGTTATATTTATAAAAATGGAAAGATTTAGATAATGTTTATCTCTAACAGGCCCAAAAAAGGTCAAACGGATGAGCTTCCTGTGATGTACTACTCCATTAAAGAAGACTGTTGGAACTATTGGGTGTTCGGGTTAGCTTATGTGTAAGGCTTATACACTAATCATCTAACGAAGTCTATATGGATGTGTCAGTACCTGTTCTTTGAGTCTTTTACATCTGAAAAGTCTCACTCGTGCAACAGCAAGCTCAAACAGTGGCGACCCATTCTAAAAACTTAAGTGTACTCAATGTCTCCAACAATGCAACAGCAAGCTCAAAAAGTGGCGACCCATTCTAAAAAGTTAAGTGTACCCAATGTCTCCAACAACATCCACCTCTAGCTTATACAAACAAATATGACCGTGTTTCTCTACCCTACCTAAAGTAGTATATCATCCGAAAAACCATAAGTCTTCAATTTATAAAAAGTAATTAAATGGAATGAAGCTTTCGTTTACTAAAAGATTGTGTGTGTCTCCAAAGTGAATCTTGTAGTAATTTTCTGAGTTTTCTATTTCTGTACGGGACCTCTAGGCAAGCAAAGAAATGAAAAAGGTTTTTTAAGGCATGATTCTTAAACACTTTTATCAATCATTCTTGATTCTTATACAGTTTTATCAGTCATTCTCCATCTCGTATTGAGCAAGTGTGAGTATTATGAATGTAAAATTTAATTGGATCAAGGTACTCACTTGATGCCTCTAAACACGAGCCAAACTATACAACCGTAGATCAGATTATCTATGTTAGATGATCAATTTTATATCAGTTGCAATAGAAAAAGGTTTTCCCCATCTATTATCTATACTCTTATATTATCTATTAATATACTTGATTCCTATTTAGAGAAATTTGCTCAACACTTATAGCATCAGAAGCGATTATTACAACATCAAGCAGCAAAGACATACCATGTTTTATTACAAATCCTCATCTTTTTTCGTAATTCAGTAAACGTATTCAGACACCCTAAGTGACATGTGGAACAGTATGAGAGATGACATTCTGAGTTCCCTTTTTTCGTAATAGTTCAAGTTGATCTAAGCCATTAAGATAAAGAACATCACGTAACTGTCAACCACCTTTATTGCTTTGCCAATATATACGATAAGCAAACCAGTTGCCATAGGATCAAGAGTCCCCGCATGCCCAACCTATAACAAACAACTATTTCTAATGAGAATTCATAGCATAACAGTTGTAATATTCTGCTAAAATTGAAAAATAGAAAAAAGTTACATTTTTTACATTGACCAAACAGTGCAACTTCCCACAAACTGTAAATAAGGCCCATTCTACAAAACAACATTATCTTTAAGAAGATTTGGTGGCCACGCCGACTAAAACATAACGCAAAATACTTCACAATGCTGGAACACTTAAAAACATGTTAGATAAAGAAAAAAATAGTGCAAAATTTAAGTATATTTGTCTTGAAAACAAAATGATAACTCAAGCATTAGATAAAGCAAAGTCATTATATATTTAAAAAAAAATGGCAGTGAAAATGAAGATACATATACCTGTCGAATAAGAGAACAAAGGGCCTATTAGTTGGATTCTTAAGTGGTGCTTTCAAAGCATCAACCTTTCAGATTCTCCCCAACTTACCTGCATAATTACCGCTACAAATCATTTCACAAAATACTAAGCCCTTTAGCGTACTTGGTGATCAACTAATGACCCTAACAACTCATGCTAGTCCCGACGCAACCAACTGATATGACCAATAAGCAAACCTTAAATATGATAGAACTAATGATAAAAATAGAAAGGGTAGTGATGTGAACTTTAGATCTAAAAATAGAGAAGATAGTGACTTATAGTAGCTCAAATGTACTATATGAATTTGGATTGAAAATTTACATGAACATTTTTCAGAGAAAAACTTTATTCATTGTGCTGTTAAAAAGCTATCTTAATGAGATAGAGAAGTACTAACCCGCGGCTGGTTCAACTGTGGTGGTCAAACACCCTACTTGGGCGTTCAACTTCGGCGGCATCTCCATTGTAATAGTCACCTTGTCTGGGACGGTATCCACCACATCTTTCAGGCTTCTAAGAGTCACCATTCTCCAAAGGTTGTATGTACCCTCAGTAAACCCATTGTTGCTTCCATTAGTATTCTGGTTATCAAAAGACTCACGATTGAAAGTACGCATACCATGACCAGCTCTCTCTGTTCCACGTCCACCAGACCACTGTCCTCCATGCTACCGATTAGCCTCTCACACTGCAAGTGAAAAAACGTACCACAATATATCATAATTATAATAATAAAAAAAGGAGTCCAAATACTGGTATATTTTGTACTGATTAATTAATACATCAATGTGAGTTTTTCTTTAATTTAATTCAAGTTTCATAAAGGGGTGTCTAGAGAAAAATGCCTTATATCAAATAAACTTTCATTCACTCCTAACCCATATAAAAGAATTGCAAACAAAATAAATAAATAAATCCTTGCTTGTACCAAACAAACGATGTCTCTTTTTGATGTGGGCGTTCTAATATATCAGCATATGATTATCTTGTTACCATAAAAGTGAAATACTACTTCCACCACATCTTTAAGCACTCTGGTGCAATTTGACCACTTAGATTATGGTCAATTATTTCAACTGAGGTTCCCCTTTGATAGAAAGTCTTTCCCCATTCTGCTAAAATCACTTGTTCGCTATTCAGCCATGTAATGATAACTGGTCTTGCAAATAACACTTTTAACAAAACAACTCCAAAGGAGTACATATCAGACTTCTCCCTCAGGTGCTGGCTTTTACAATATTCAAGATCAATTTACTCGATACAACTGTCTGGACTCAGTTTGAGTGACTATGGAAAATGCATCCCCGCGTGTTTTGCACTCAATAATTGTGAGACCATGTTCCAAAGTTGGTCGAACATTGGTTTTCCATACTTGATGGGTGGTTCAAGTTATGGGGCAAAAATTGCAATATTTTATGAATCATAACGGATTGGGTTGACATTGAAAAATGTTCTCACACGATTGTATAAGTTTTAAAACGGTGTATTTTAATCAAATACAGTGAAAAAAAAGAAAAAAAAAAGAAGAAAAAAAACTTATTTTCATCCTTAAAAGCAACGATGTAGAATGCATCATAGAATATGGATCGTTGGCAACAGTAAGGATTATTTGATAAGGGATTCTGATAGGCGATTTAGTAGATTAATTAAAGCAATCACTTCATTTATTTGTAACTGCAGTTGTAATAACAGAATTACAAATAGTGTTTGTCACTAAATGAAAAGACCTTCATTGAGACCAGCGTGAAAAGAAAATAAGATACTCACATGCGGGTTCGGGTTACTCTGATCATCAACAGAGAACAGAATCTTCAATGCAGTTCCAAGACCAATAACTTGAAGTTTTCCCCAAAGACGACACTTCTCACACCCTACACAGTCCATGAGTGTACTGCACCATGCAGAAATTTCAGTTAAAAAACTATCACAACATAAAAAATAGTAGAGGTGACAAGAAAGGCGAGTCAAAGTGGTCTTTTTTTGGTATGAGCAGAAACATGACAAAATGTATAGCAAGCTTTTAACTATAATAAAATGTAAAAATTCAGGATGAAACCTGATGTTACGAAACTGATTTTGGATATGTTGCCTGAGTATGGGTCCACTTTGGCCTTGCCACATCTCAGCCTCATCAAACGGAAGAGCACATGCAGCTTGCAGTTCATACTTGTGATCCATTTGTCGAATTAAGGATTGGGCTCTAAGATCCTCCACACCGTTACCAGAATCATACTCAGCCTGATCCAGGTAAGCAGCCGCCTCTAACATCTGACATTGTTTTCTTGAAAAATATTCTCAAATACCATTACTAAAACTATTAAGGATAATACATCAAGATTGGTGAATTTCTCTTAATACCTATGTTAATAGCATAAGGTTGTTTGGATAGTTTTATGTGGTATTTTGCACACTTTCAGGGATATATCACTTTTGTAGAAACTTCTTAACACTAATGCAATTTTCATTGATTATAAGATTGCTCATAAACCAAATTATTATCCACTCTTTACATAAGCAAATACATGTCAAATTGTGACTTATGCCAACGATCTAACTATGTAAGAATCTTAGACTCATTATAGCATAGGACAATATGATGATACTGATAAATAAAAAGTAGCTAAATGTCAATTATAGCATAGGACAATATGATGATACTGATAAATAAATAAAAGTAAGAACTTGCTTGTGGCCAACCATAGTGAATGATCAAAGAAACAAATCCGCATATGCATTGACGACAATAAACAAAGTACCTGCATGTTTTTATACCAAACGTAAAAACAAAACATTAAATTACATAACACAACACAAAATTCACAAAAAAACTATATACTTACAGGAATGTAGTAAAAGAGAACGAAGAATACAATCGACACCTACTTTAACATAGAAAAAAGATCATCAAAAATAATAAAAGATCATATTAGCACATAAAAATAAGCAACAACGACTCAATAAAAGATGATACTTCTACAGAATTGTGATAATTTGTACATAATTAATAATATAAAGAAAAAAAAAAAGCAAAACAAATAAGACATCATACCCTGTAACCCTGTTGCTTCCACATCAGGCGCCTGGATAACAACCTGCACATGAAATCAGAGAATAAAAAACATACCGTGTGTGTGATAATGAGATGAATAAGTGACATAGGGTTTTGGGGAAAAAACTCCGTATAATAATGAATGGATCGGGCCTTAATTTAGTACATACATTTATCAATGATACATACCTTTATCAATATTAAGCTGCAAATTAAATCACAAAAATTGTGTTAGTGCAGTGGTAAAGATATATGGAAGTGTTACATACAGACCCGTGTTCGAATCTATCTTCATGATTTTTTTAAGAAATAAATTTCCGAATTTTCTAATTGCTTACATGGCCACAATGTGATGACATGGCAGAAAATGAATTACATGGCAATGACTGGGCAATGAGGTGGCAATACGCGTGTAACGCCTCCTGTTATATATAATATAGAGATATATACATATACCTTTCACAATTCCTTCGAAAACTTGACGACTTGATTAATTTTATCCAAAATTTATCAAGAAAAGTTTAGTTGACGAAATGTCAAATAAAAGTGTCAAGTAATTCCTTTCATGCAAATCATTTCCAACGTATTTTTGATTAAATATAAATCTAATATATATATATATATATATATATATATATATATATATATATATATATATATATATTCATATGGTGTACATTTTAAAGTATGATATAATAGTCACCAATAAGAGAATGCCATGTGTCCTTTCAAATTAAATAAAATACAAAATTAATTTATATAAGCTTAAGGGTATCATAGTAATATCATTTGCTCCTAATTTCTCTCCATGAACTAATTATACCAAGTATTCTTTTTCTCTTCCACTTCTACATCTATCATATTAACCTCCCTCATACTCACATCCCATCTCCATCTCAAAAAAAAAAAGAAAGATATATATTTAAAAAAAAAAGAAAGATATATATTTCACCACCATCTTTCTCCATATTTAGTTGTCTATCTATCAACCAAACAAAAAAAAAAAAAAAAAAAAAAAAAAACGAATCTACGTCCCTTTGATCAGTTTCTTTGTTTTTCAAGTTAAATGGTGGGTATTTTGAGATCTTTAAAGATGGGAGTATTTTGAGTCGGGCCATTCATGGCTAGTGATATATTTTGGGTTAAGGTTTAAAAAAAAATGGTGCATCATTTTTTTTTTTTTTTTTTCTCATTTAGATCAAAGATCTTTTTTTTTTTTTTTTTTTTTTTTTTTTTTTTTAGTTTTTAATGTACCCGAGATCTTTTCTTTTATATCTCCCACTCCTCCTCGTCGTTCGGATGAGATGCGATGGGATCCAGACGATGGGTAGATTTTTCGAACTAAACCATAAAGACGTGCTGGGGTGGTTTTCAGATCGGGTATTTTGGTTTTCTATTTTTGTGTTTTTTCAATTTTTTTCTAAAAAAATAAATGATACAGTTGCTTTCTTTAATATAATTGATGTATAGTTTAATTTGAGATTTTGGTGTTGTAATTGATTTATAAGCTTGTACATGTTTGGATGTAGTGTTACATTATTTTTTAAGGCTTCTTATTGTTCAAATCTCATATTTACGATGTATTATGTTTTTGTAATTGATTTGTGACTCAGATGGTTATAATCAAGTGATAGTAACAATATGTTGCTAGTAATAATGTGTTTCTTTTTAATGGATCATGATGAGAAACTCTAGTTTATAGGTTATTTTTAGTAGTATTGTGAAACATAATTGTTCGGAGGAACTTATGTGTCACTAAAAATGTATCAAAAATATTAGTATGTCACCGCAAATGTAACCAAAAATTTATTATGTTTTAAGAAACTTCATGTGTGTCATTAGAAATGTGTCACTAAAAATGTATCATGAAACTTTGTGTCACTAAAAATGTATAATAAAACTATGTGTTACAAATTGTGTCATTAGAAATGTGTCACAAAAATGTATTACGAAACTACGTGTCACTAAAAAAATGTCATTAAAAATGTATCAAGAAACATAGTACGTAACTAGAAACGTATCATGAAAATTTGTGTCATTAAATGTAATAAAAAATATTGTGTTTCAAGAAACTGTGCAAAAAAAAGTCAAATATGCGCCTCTTATTACTTTTATAAATTTGCATATAAAATAATGGGTGTAAAAATAATGCAAATGTATTAATCTTAATCTCTATCAACGAGTTGAAAATTGTTGAAAGAAAAACAATATTAAAAAAAAAAAAAAAAAAAAAAAAAAAAAAAAAAAAAGGAAAAGAAAAAAAAAAACAGAAAAAAACAAGTTGGCAAAAAAATACAACAAAAAAAAAGCACGTCTGGTAAGTGAATTTAATTCAAAAAAGAGGATAAGACAATTACAATATTGCCATTACAAATGCCATTTGTGTTTCATTTAATTACAATTGTGCCACTCCTCAATTTAATTTCTAATCTCATCTATGGTGCTTGATCCAATGGTCCATAAGTGTGCTTATTTTATTATATTTTAAAGTGTTCACCACAATAACGCCCCCTATATATATATATATATATATATATATATATATATATATATATATATATATATATATATATATATATATATATATATATATATATATATATTTCTTTTCAGATTAACGCCGCGAAAAATAAAGATTTTGGCGGGCGGCCCCCCTTAAAATTAAGGGGACTGACAGCCTAAAAGGGGCGGCCCCCTTAATGTTTAAGGGGGCTGGCTATCTGATTCTATCTCCTTGCTTTACCTTTTGTTCTTCTATACCAAACACCCTATTTTTTCTCTCTTCCTCCTAATGCTGCTACCGTGAACGAAAACCAAACCCAAAAACATCAAATTTCTACTTCCAAATCACCAAATTAAGCTCGAATGCCTTTACCAAATCAATGAACCCATCATTACCTGTTTCATTCTCGACTTCTATAGCCAAGTCACGGTCCAAACTGATGAATTTGGTTCCATTCTCATCTCATTCATGATCCAACATGAATTCATTACTCTAACTCTTGTACAATTTGGTCAAATCCTCCAAATTCCTTTTACCGGTCAATCCGTATTCACCAACAAATGGGATCTTAGTGCTCTTCAACGTTCTCGACCAACGTATGGTCCTTATTTCTCCGAAATTCCTTCTCCCGGAGAAATTCGTCAAATGCTCGGGTTGGGTTGTGAAATCACTACCCGAAAAATCAAGTCCAAAGATGTAAAAAATTTTGAAAATCAAATCCTCCTCAAAGAACTACGCCCCGACATGAAGCGTTTGGAAGAACTCATTCGAGAGAATGCGTTTGGTACCGGAGGCCACCGTGACCATCTCCCGGCTAGCCTCGCTCACATGTTGTATTATATTGTTGCTGAACAACATTACAATTTGGCTTATTTCTTTATCAAGCGTATCGAATGTCCAAGAGCTACTCTTAAAGCTAATCTTCTGTATAGTATGTTCTCACTCGTCTCTATCGTCATGTCATCGAAAACTATCCCGATCTTGATGATAGTATCTATCAACCTATCTATCCGACTTTGCGTCCTCTCATTCTTAAACAAACCGTAAACCTCGTAGTGATAATGGTAAATCTCGTCGTCATAGCTTCCATGGATCATCATCCCGTCAAGAGGATGACGAGGAGGATGAATACGTTCGTCGTGCCTCTCCTCCCACTACATTTTTTAATGACTTAGAGGACTTAGACTATTCCGAATACCAATGCCATCTCCTTCCTCTCAAACCAACCAAGTATTATTTGAGTGACAAACGAAGTTGCTCAACCAAACACAAATGATGCATGAGGAGATGCGAGGAGGCTTTAAGTCTATTGCCAAGACGATTGGAGAATTGTTTCGAAAGAAGAAGAAGTGATGAGGAGCGTGATATTAGCTTTGGATGCTTATGTTTGTTGAACAATTAGTATTTTGTGTTATTTGAATAATTGTTGCTTATGTGCTATATTTCCGATATGTATTCGGAAATGTTTATGTCTTGCTATGGATTATGGTACTTTAGAACTATAACTTTGGTGACTTATTATTATTACTTGTTCTACTAACATGCATGTATTCCTCTTTGAATTTATTATGTGTTTGCATGATTAATATATGATTATATATGTGAAATACTTGCTTTTCTAATAGACCAAGACTAATATGAAATGTTCCAATAGAGCTTGCTGCAAACACAAAACAAAAATAAACCACTTTTAGAAAAAATTTGAAATTTGGTCGCCTAAAAATTCACCAGATGGGCGGCTCCCTTAAAATTAAAAGGGTCGGCCATGAATTAAGGGGACCGGCCTTCTGGAACAGTTTTTACACTGTTTTCTTTTGCACCTTGTGACCCTTTTTGCTAGTCCCAGCTACCATTTCCCTTAAAAACTAAACTGAATTTGGAATCTAACCATGTATTTTCAATTTAATTCCATTTCTAAATATGTTTTCATGCTATAAAACCCCCATACACCTTTCATTCACAATCAATCATCATCACATTCAACAAACTTAACCAAATCACCATGTCATCACCAAAAACCACCATCTTCAACAAAGCCAAGAAATAAAAACTTGTCATCATACCACCAAAACAACTCTTCATTAATTTTACTAATGAAGATAACACCACTCTGATGAGGCAAAAAATGATCCGTTTTTAGGGGGTCATTTAAGCCCGGAATTGAATTTATTTGATCAAATATTGCCCTAAATTGTTCCTTTTGTGATTTTAGGTACTTTTGGAGTGAATTCTGGAAAAGGAAGCATTTTGGACGTTTTTGGAGCATAAAAGTGAAGAAAACAGCAAAGTCTTAATTTTCCTTGCTGGGAACAGTACCTGACGGCGTCACAAGGTTCTACATGACGGCGTCAAGAGTAATACAAGAGGTGGAAGTGGATAAAGTCCGTGACGGTCCAGAAAGTTTTGTGCATTGGAGATGACGGCGTCACCCAAGGCCGTCACGTGTAAAATTAAAGAGTGATGGCCTAGAAAATTTCCTGAAGGCGTCACGTGTTAACTTACCAAAACTTGCGAGCGAAGTAGCTGACATTGTTTTGGTCATAACTTTTGCATACGAACTCGGATTTAGGTGATTCAACAGCCCACGCCAAAAGGACGAAGAAATCTACAATTTGGTGAAGAAAAATTGGTCATGACGCCGTCACTCTTTACGGGGTGACGCCGTCAAGCCTTGCCGACAGAAAACTTGCTTATAAATATAACATCATAACTTCACTTTTTGTAAGCCCTAAACCCTAAGGTCGATTCCTGGGTTTAGGTAGGTGTTTTTACAGCAACTTAGAGGGTTTCAATCACTCCATAAACATCTTGTAATGGTTTGTTGATTCTATCTTAATTATGTTTTCCATTATCACTGTTTTTTGCTCTTCTTTGATGATGATTTGCTAATTCACCTTGTGTCTACTTATGATTGTGTGAAACTTGCATATAATTGATTAGATCTTATTGATTCCTTGTTGATGTTTGTGTCTATCTTCATCAATTAGGGTGTGACACTTCGATAGGTCTAGTTGATTTAGCTTATAATTCTTGATTCATATTGTCTCTTGTTTGGTTGATTGTATTCGATGTTATGCTTAAGAAAACTGGCAGACTTCCATAGGGTAACATGCTTGAACGTCTTAAGAAACATGAACCAATGCGTACTAGGTTATTATGGTTGTATTTAATGCATGATCGAATTCTAATGATCCCATGTTAGGAGCTTCTTGCAGGCTCGACATAGGAGTGAAATAGGAGCTTATAGAGTTGGGGAAGTACGTACGCCACCCCACGAATGGTATTAAGGAATACAACCCATCAATTAAAACAAGGTGTAACAATTCAATAAGTAGAATTGGATAGCTAGCAAGGAGTAACATATCATAGGTAGACATGCTTCACTTATCTTGTAGAACCTTAGTTTATTTTTCTTGCACATTAGTTTAATTAGTAGCTTTTGGGTTAGTTGATTAACAACTAATTCCGCCCCTCCTTCCAAAACCCGAGATTTTTACTTGCTTTTCATAAAATATAAAAATACAAAAAGAATCATCCTTCCCCTTTAGACCTAGTTAGATTAATTTCAATCCTAACGACACTATTCCTGAGTTGAACGATCAATCCCCCGATACTTGTCACTATACTATACTACAATGATCAGGTACACTGACTGGTGGGGGTTGTAAGCTTCTCGAGATCCCTTGAGAGGTAAAGCCTGGTGCGATTCCCACGTATCAAGTTTTTGGCGCCGTTGCCGGGGAATAGTTATTGTCTAGGTTAGGATTTCTTTTTATTAGGTCTACCTGCTAGATTTGTTTCTAGTAAGATTTTATTTTATTTTTAGGTTTTCTTTTGTCTATCTATTTGTTCGTGTCTTTGTTCGTAATCTTTACCATCCGACATCATGGAAGGTGGTAACATCTTTGAACCCATCAACCCACCACAACAAAACCACCCACAAAACCCACCACTAGCAAACCAACCTCTTAGGCCCCGAACCCTAGGAGAGTATTCCCGTCCTAGCCACCAAGGCAATCGAAACACTATTGAGCTCACCCAAGGAGCCAATGTGTCCCCCTTGCGATCCGACACCATCCGGTTGGTGCAAAGCGGATGTGCATTCCATGGACTTCGTTCCGAAGATCCTAACCAACATCTCAAGGACTTCCTTAAAATCGTAGATTCTATAGACCTTGATGTTACAACTAGAGAGTCGACCCGATTACGCCTATTCCAATTCTCTCTACATTATCAAGCTAGTCAATGGCTTGAACGTTTACCCGCGGGATCCATCACCTCATGGGATGATCTCACCACTCGTTTCATTGCTCAATTTTTCCCACCGGGGAGAACTACCAAGCTTAGAAATGATATCTTGATGTTCCAACAACGTCAAGGTGAAACTCTATATAAAGCATGGACTTGTTTCAAGGACTTACTCCAAAAAGTCCCTCATCATGGCATAGATCTTTGGCTCCAAGTCCAAATCTTCTATGACCATATCGATCTCTCCACAAGGCGGACCATTGACCAATCGGCCGGTGGTAAGCTATGTGATCTAAGTGCGGAAGAATCATGGGAACTCATAGAAGATCTTGCTCTCTATGACAACGAAAGTTTGAATGATCCCCATGATTTGAACAAAACGGTCAAGGCAATATCTTTGCCTTCGAACAATTCTAGCACTCCCGACCGTAGGATCATGGAACTTGAGGACCAAGTCAAGTTTCTCATGAAATCTTACGAAGCTCCTAAGCCTTCAAGCCAAGTGAAAAAAATCACTTCTTCATGCGAATTATGTAGTGGTCCCCATGACACTCGTGATTGCATAGAACTCCCCGGAACAGCTTTTGCGGACTATGCATCCTCGTGTACCGACGAAGCGGGAGATAAGTGGTACACTTTCAAACCCGAGCCAAACCCTTACGGTGATTCCTACAACCCTTCTTGGAAAAATCACCCGAACCTTAGGTGGAAACAAAACCAAAATAATTCTTCCAATCCGCCTAATCGTTACCAACCAAACGGTCCACCCTCCAACCGCACTTTCAACAACAATCCTTCTAATAACTATGGTAGTACCAATAATCTTGAAGGATTGATGTCCAAGTTTATGGCATCTTAAGAAGCTCGCATATCTAAGTTTGAAGCCGATTTCAAACAAAAGCAAAGCGAGATGACCACCAAAATTGACACATTGTTGAAAGTTCTCAATGACTGAGAAATGGGTGCACTCCCAAGCGACACAGTCAAAAACCCGAAACTAAACGTTAATTCCATATCATCAGCTTCGTCACCCACTTCTTGTCCGCAATACTACTCGGTTAAATCAATGAGCACGTGTTTCAAGCAAAACCAAATTCTTCAAAAGGACCAATCGAATGAAACATCCAATATCAAACCGGTCAAAAGCATAGTTGAAACACCTCCTACATAAGACCTTGACGATGAATTCAAGGAGCTCCACCTTGAACGCCCCGTCATTGATGTCTTAGCCCGTGCTCCCTACTATAGTGCCCTCCTAGAAAAATATGAGAAATTTAAATTAGGTAAAAATGGGACCGCCTTCATTCAAAACAAGTTGCCTAAGAAGCTTGATGATCCGGGCATACTTGTTTTGCCTTGTAAGATAGGAAAATCCGAAGCTTTCGACACACTTGCCGATTTAGGATCAAGCCTCAACTTGATTCCCTTATCCCTCGTCACCACTCTTAAGCTAGGAAAGTTAGAGGAGACGGAGTTATTAATTGGTCTAGCGGATGGGAGTATTGCCCACCCGGTTGGGATGATCAAGGATGTAGTTGTTCACGTAGGAAAGTTAACTATTTTAGCGGATTTTCACGTCCTAGATATGGTTAGTGATACTACATGCCCATTGTTAGTAGGAAGAGGATTTTTAGCAAACGCTAGCGCCATGATAGATTGTAAGGAGTCTAAGATAGCGGTAGGTGAGGGTGATACTTGGTCAGTATATGATGTTAAGAAACATAGCTACGATTGTGAGGACGAACCGACACCACATTGGGTAGAGATGAATAGGAGACCATCTAGATATGGACCTTGGATAGAAAGAAACTTTATAGGACGCCCATTCTATCTAGAAAAAGATTTCATCGATAAAACACATTCGGTGGAACAACTCATAGCTAGAGATGAGGAGCTAGACCCTTTTGAGGACCCCCTAGTCTTTAGGAAAATGATTGAGTTCTTATGCGTAATGCCTATTAACATAGAGATGAACAAGTGGAAAAGAGAGAGGGATAAGTGTAAATGGAGGTGGGACAAGCCACCTATGGAAGGTGACGGATCATGGCATATGAAGATGATTTTGTATGATCCGGATGGAGAAAAGTTTGAAAGGTCATACCGTACTAAGAAAACCGATAGGAAGTTGAAACCCAAGTTTGATCCCAAAGATGTCCTCAATGAGGAACTCACCCATATAACGTAATTGCCCATGACCTTGAGTCTAGCTACAAGACTCGTAAATAAAGAAAAGCGCTTCTTGGGAGGCAACCCATGCTTTGTGTGATTTTTATTTGTTTGATTGTTATTTGTTTCTGTATGCATGGTTTATTTTTATTGTTGGTAGATCATGTTTTAAAAATAAAATGGTGAAAATACTTTATTTTGTCGTTTGACTTAGTCTTAACTTCATCCAAAGGTATTTCGCAAAAGATAAGTGTAAGGGGAAACCCCAAATATGTTTTTAAGAAACAAAATCGATCATGGTTTCCCACAATATTAAATGGACATGTATATTAGTATTTGTTAGAGTCAAATGCTTGTATCGAGTCATATGATGTTTTGCAGGATTTTCCAGGAAGTAGGACATAAGTTTTTCCAGAAATTTTCCGGAAACTTAACGTAAAGATTTCTGCAGGTCACTTCTGACGGCGTCAGGAATTAATTCCAGACGGCGTCATATGTAAAATTCTGGAAATTTTGCAAGTTTTGTTTTTCTAACGGAGTCTTAAAGTTTTTGTTAAATCTTTAGTTTTATAAACTCCAGGAAATCTGCAAACATTCATTCCACAAGCATTATATCTTACATTGTTTTCTAGGATTTGTTAGTATATATAGATTGCCGCCGATTTTACACGAGGTTGCCTTGTTTGTTTTCTCAGGTTTAACAGGTTATGTACGACAAGAAGATGATTTATATTCTGGAAGGGAAGCTTTGATTGTTCATTTTCTTGGAGGAAGATCTAACCTTGTTACCGCACTATCCACACCGAACGAATCAGGGGAGTATTTGATTGCATTCTTTTACCTGTTCTACTTTTACATTCTTTAATTGAACATTGGGGACAATGTTCATCCTAAGTGTAAGGGGAGGGTAAATGATGATACCTTATAGGATACACTTTCACTTGAGTTTGTTTGTTTGATGGTAGGTGTGTAATAAAACTATGAGAAATACTTGTTAGTGTAATTTTAGCGCCAAATTTAAATTTTTTTACAACATTTAGGAGTGAAACTTTAGCCATAGCAAGCGTCTCATGGATAGGAGATTGTATGACTAGCACAAAACCATACTATTCAGAAAAATTTTCCACCCAAATATGTGAGGTTCGCTTTTAGATTTGATAGGAAAAGCATTCACTATTAGTGCTTATGAGTGTACCGGTAGCATTTAGATTCTAGAACTTGCGTTAGTGATGCATCCCGAGACCGCTAGTGAGACTACATTCGTGTAGTAGGATTTACTACATGATAAGAGGCATTAGGATCACCCTTGTGTTAAACCCGTATCATAATTACTTGACCATTTAAGTCATATTGCTTGGCTAGTAAAGTCAACTAATTTTTCCCACACCTTAGCGTTGTACTCATTTTTAGTACACGAAACCCCTAGTACACCCCTCCGAGCCTATCTTTTCGTTTCTAACTTTAAGCATCTTACTTAAAGGTAGAATTTGTTACAACCCACTTAAATGTACACCCAAATCGCCTTAGCCTTCCGTGTATGCACTCATCTTTAGTGCATTATTGTTATTTGTTTAAACCTTTAGTTAATTATCTAATTGATTACATGGTTGCTAAGTCGAGTCATATCCTTGTACATATTGTTTTGGGACGATTGGGACTCATGGGTAAAGTACTTGTGTTGTGGAGTAATGGGGAAAAACATCATTTATTACCCCCATATGTGCGTTAATCTTAAAAGTACTCAAAGTGTTTTGATTATCTTGATTCAAGTCATTAGATTAGTTTATTGTAAAGTATGCAAAAATTCAAGTGTAAGGGGAATGTTCATTCCCTATGATGTATAAAGAGAGAGAGAGAGAGAGAGAGAGAGAGAGAGAGAGAGAGAGAGAGAGACAGAGAGAGAAAAGAGAAAAAAAAACATACGGACTACCATCCCGTTTCATTCTATGTTTATTTTATGTTTTTGTTATTTTTCATTTATTAGCTTAAGTCGAGTCTAGTCTTGGCTTAGCAACGCCACATTGTACATGTAATTAACCAAGATGATTAACTCGCCACCAGTAAAGCTTGCCTTTATCCAACAAAACCGTGTATTCCATATCCCTACACTTGACGTTATAACCCTTTAAAAAGACCTCTTTGATAGTTTATCCTAGGTGCTTACGTCATGTGGTGGAGGTTTGATCCTTTCCCAAGCATGTGGTAATCTATTTTGCTATGACAGGTAGTGAGAGATGTTTTCCATTTCCATATTATGATATATACTTTATTACACCTGAGAGATGTGAGTATCTAAACACTATTTGTGAGGTGCTAGTGTATGACCTCCGTGCTTGTCTTTGGTCTTTAGTGGAACGATTATTTGTTGTAATTACTTTTATATTAGTGTTAAATAACCCCTAACTTGTATTTTGACTAGAATAAAAGCGAATTTGCTTGAGGACAAGCAAATCTCAAGTGTAAGGGTATATGATGAGGCGAAAAATGATCCATTTTTAGGGGGTCATTTAAGCCCGGAATTGAATTTATTTGATCAAATATTGCCCTAAATCGTTCCTTTTGTGATTTTAGGTACTTTTGGAGTGAATTCTGGAAAAGGAAGCATTTTGGACGTTTTTGGAGCATAAAAGTGAAGAAAACGGTAAAGTCTTAATTTTTCTTGCTGGGAACAGTACCTGACGGCGTCAAGAGTAATACAAGAGGTGGAAGTAGATAAAGTCCGTGACGGTCCAGAAAGTTTTGTGCATTGGAGATGACGGCGTCACCCAAGGCCGTCACGTGTAAAATTAAAGAGTGATGGCCTAGAAAATTTCTTGAAGGCGTCACGTAGGCCGTCACGTGTTAACTTGTCAAAACTTGCGCGCGAAGTAGCTGATATTGTTTTGGTCATAACTTTTGCATACGAACTCGGATTTAGGTGATTCAAAAGCCCACGCGACAAGGACGAAGAAATCTACAATTTGGTGAAGAGAAATTGGTCATGACGCCGTCACTCTTTACAGGGTGACGCCGTCAAGCCTTGCTGACAGAAAACTTGCCTATAAATATAACATCATAACTTCACTTTTTGTAAGCCTTAAACCCTAAGGTCGATTTCTGGGTTTAGGTAGGTGTTTTTCCAGCAACTTAGAGGGTTTCAATCACTCCATAAACATCTTGTAATGGTTTTTTGATTCTATCTTAATTATGTTTTCCATTATCATTGTGTTTTGCTTTTCTTTGATGATGATTTGCTAATTCACCTTGTTTCTACTTATAATTGTGTGAAACTTGTATATAATTGATTAGATCTTATTGTTTCCTTGTTGATGTTTGTGTCTATCTTCATCAATTAGGGTGTGACACTTCGATAGGTATAGTTGATTTAGCTTATAATTCTTGATTCTTATTGTCTCTTGTTTGGTTGATTGTATTCGATGTTAGGCCTAAGAAAACTGGCAGACTTCCATAGGGTAACATGCTTGAACGTCTTAAGAAACATGAACCAATGCGTACTAGGTTATTATTGTTGTATTTAATGCATGAGCGAATTCTAATGATCCCATGCTGGGAGCTTCTTGCAGGCTCGACATAGCAGTGAAGTAGGAGCTTATAGAGTTGGGGAAGTACGTACGCCACCCCACGAATGGTATTAAGTAATACAACCCATCAATTAAAACAAGGTGTGACAATTCAATAGGTAGAATTGGATAGCTAGCAAGGAGTAACATATCATAGGTAGACATGTTTCACTTATCTTGTAGAACCTTAGTTTATTTTTCTTGCACATTAGTTTAATTAGTAGCTTTTGGGTTAGTTGATTAACAACTAATTCCGCCCCTCCTTCCAAAACCCGAGATTTTTACTTGCTTTTCATAAAATATAAAAATACAAAAAGAATCATCCTTCACCTTTAGACCTAGTTAGATTAATTTCAATCCTAACGACACTATTCCTGAGTTGAACGATCAATCCCCCGGTACTTGTCACTATACTATACTACAACGATCAGGTACACTGCCTGGTGGGGGTTGTAAGCTTCTCGAGATCCCTTGAGAGGTAAAGCCTGGTGCGATTCCCACGTATCACACTCTGATGTGCGTTTTATTAGTACAAGTTTTAAAATTCATAAACACGAATTATCCAATTATTATTTAGCACATACGAGCAAGTATACTCGTCCGATGTAATAAAGGTGGATAAGTCGAGATCGTCCCAAGGGATTTGGTTGTTTCAGTAATAAGAAAAACATTTGTAAAATAAGGGTTGTCAATCCAAATTTATGTGAATATTAATTTAAAAGAAGCTCAATAAAAACTAAACATATACTTGTGTATAATTTCATGATTGGTAATTAGGAGTATTATGACAATTTAAGTACAAAGTTTTGTGTAAAACTTGTTATGATGCGCAACTAAAAATGAGTAATAATACAATCAATGATGTATGTCATGTTTTAACTACCACTAAGAATTCTATCACCTAAATGACTCCTTTCGGACATATCAAATGAGTATGACAATTCTATAATCACATGGTTGTTTTGAAAATCAATTCTTTTCTTATGAATTCCTATGAATCCTTTCGGTCCTTTTTCGTGATGAAATCTTCTCTAATCCATTTTAACAAGTAAATAAGATGGTTGTCAAGCATCCTATTCCATACTAATTTGTGCACTCATGTTTTGTGCACTAATACATCCATAAATGCAAAACTTGTAACTTCAGTCATCTCCATCCGATCGGTTTCTCACCATCCGATCGGATGGTCATTCTTTTGGCACGTTCCAGCCGAATCGGATACGAGTTGCATCCGATCGGTTGGGAACTGTCTGAACATTCTTTCTTTATCTTTTCTTAGTCTTTTTACGTTGCATGCATTATTTTTCTTCGTGGCATGACTTTATCCATTAGAACTTGATATTTCCTTGATAATTTCATGTAGAAAACTTGTCTTTATCAAATCCTTTTGTCCATGCGACGTTTCTTTCTTTCTTGATCTTCTTGAAACTCTCCAAAAATGCATGACCACTTCATTTCTTCATCTTTTAATCATTTTATCCTGCTTTTGGCTATACTTGCATGCATAAACACTTTTCCACGATTAAGTAACAAATATATACAAATATGATCAATTTCCACTCATAAAACAAACAATAACGCGACTAAAAACATGTTAATTTTGAGCGTTATCAAATCCCCCACACTTGAGCTTTGCTCGCCCTCGAGCAAGTCTTAATCAAAAGAAAATTGAATTCAATGGCAATAGTGCAAATATCTTATTTGAACTCAATCAAGTAAATAAAGAGTTTGATAACAATTCTAAGCACCTCACGAAGATAATTTGAAATTCACTCATCACTCAATACGTGTAATGATTAATAGATCACTCATTGCACAGTCATGATTTATGTTTCTTACCATAGGCTTGTACAAGTATCAAAACAATAGAATAATTCATCAAAGAGGTCTTTTATTCAGGTTATAACGTTTAGGCTAAGGGTAAATAAACTTTCGTGCAAATAATTACACTAAGTCAAAAAGGTAAGGATAAGGCATGGGAATATTTATGAAATTGGTTTTAAAAGAAAAATAAAATCAAAGTCTAAGTCACATAGTTGCTAATCACGAACAAACCACAAACCCAAAAATGACAATAGTTACAATCTTTCTCCTCTTCGAACTTTCACATGTCGATACATCGCTTCATCATAAAAATATTCTTCATACTTAGCACATTGGCTAACAACATATCACATAACTTTCTTTATTCATTATAATATAGCACATTTGCTATAACTGTCACCTTATAGTTGCGATGACTTTTTTTTTTTTTTTTTTTTTTTTTTTTTTTTTTTTTTTTTTTTAAGAAAACTTCTCCCCCACACTTCGCATAAGCATACACCACAAAAAATACAATTAAGAAGTATGCATCCTTCGTCTTGTTGGAATGGCACACACATGAATTGTGAAGTGTGGCTAACTAATAATCATCAAAAAATAATCCATCATACCAAGCAATTAGCAACCCACCATTTAGACTTTGACAAAGGGTTAGGCTAAGGTTTAAAGTGTAAAATATTTTTGTATTTTTCTGGATTTAAAAAAAAATGAAAAGGATGGCTCAAAGGGTGTAACTAGGGGTATCTAGCGCTAAAGATAAACGCTAACAAATGGGTTCCAAATACGAGGATAACTAACCGATGTGGTTAGCAAAAATTGTTTTGTAAACGGATGGCCATTTGGTTTTATTCCTAAGTTTGCCTCTTATCATATGAATATATCCTTATCATTCGAAAATGATTTAACCGTAATGCATAACAAGTACAAGTTCTAGAATTAACACAACCACCGGCACACTCATAATGGAATATATAAATAGCATGAAAAACACTATTTACATTAAAAAAAAAAAAAAAAAAACTAATCCTCATAATTTAAAGTAATAAGGGTATAAAATTGTGCTAGCAAATGTTATCAATTCTGAGACGAATTGCTCTTTAAAACTTGAATTTATTCTCCAAAAATATCATTATTATTTACCATTGAATCAACCTTATTTTAACTAAAATATGAAGGGCGAACTACTTCTAATTACTAAAGTTCACGACTCTAAAAAAAACGAAAATTTAAAATTAAAAATTTAAAAATTAAAAATTATGCAATTTTTCTATTTTCTTCCCTCCCCCACACTTAAGTTTTGCATTGTCCTCAATGTAATAAAAATAACTTCAAAGTAAAGGAAATGGAAAAATTTAGAAAATACCGGAGTTAAATACGCAACATGCATATTTGATCATAATAAGCAAATGAGTTTATCGACTCCAAACGTTGATCAACTATATGCTTCCGTAACAAAACCCCTGCAAGAAAACTGCAAAATATACGAAACAACCAAACAAACAAAAACAAAAACATATCTAAAACAAATAAATAGAAAATTAAGTTACGTATAAATCCTACGAGAAATAGTTAAAGGTAGTGGAAATAGAAATAGTTCGACACATAGTTGTTTTTAAAACCAATCATAAACCATATGATCACACATCACCATCAATAACTCACATAGGAACTGATTGGCTCCAAACGGTCAACCTAAACAGACCAGGTGATGGTCAACAAGGTCAAACATCCTAGAGTCAATGCTCCGTGGAAGTACAGTGTTTCCCCGGGTCATTATGTCCCGACGAGGTGTGATGGTTATCAAACGGGTTTGTGATCGGGTGAATTTGGACAGAAAAAGGTTTGTGAGTGATTAAGCTAAGGAATCTACAAGGAAATAGCTTAAACAAGCTATATGAATAAGACTGGAAGGTTGGAAAAACCAGAAACGCTTAAAACCTAAAAACGCGTACGTTCACGTTTTAAATAACGCGAACGTACAAGATAAAAAGTAAAAAATGAAATCTGAAAACACCCAGGGGGTGAAAATGACTTTTTTACAAACTAAAGGACAAAAGAAAATTTTTAGAAAAAGAAAATAAATTTTTACACTAATTAATTAATTATTATTAATTAAATACTATTTAATACTTAATTATTAATATTTAAACAACTTAAATATAATACAATATTGATTAAATACTAAAAAGGTGAAAATAAAATTTTTAAAATTATTAAATAACTAAAAACAAGTTTTAGAATTAAAAATAAGTATTTTTGTCTTTTTGTGGATTTTCTATTAATTAATTACTAATTAAACATTAATTACCTAATTAAACTAATTTAAATTATAAAAAATACTAAATGAACAGTAAAAATTCTAGAAAAATTTCTAAAATTATTTTACATCATATAAAAGCTATGAAAAATAAAAAAAACTATGTCTTACTTAATAAAAACTAATTATGCTATTTAAAACTTAAATATTGATTAATTATTAATTAAACTAAGATTAATTCTAATAAATACTAAATGATTATATAAAAATCTGAGAAAATTATTGTAAATACTTTAATATATGAGGAATTTAAGAAAAATATAAAGTAGCTAAGTACTTAATAAAAATATAAAAATGAAAATTAAAATTTAAATTATATTAAATAGAAACTATCACTTAAAAATTAAATTGTTTTTTTCTTGATTTTTCTTTTACCAACCTATTTTATAACTAAAAACTAACAACTTTTGTGAAAACAAGTTTTTTATAACTTATTAATAAGCTGTTGAGAGCTTAAAAAGAGTGATAGTTGACTATGGTTGACCAAGGGGGAAAATTAGCTCAAATGAGATCAAGTGGGACCCACCATGGTTAAGTCTGATACAAATAAGCTATTTGCACTAGAATAAGCTCTAAAAATCACTTGAGGTCCACAGAATAAGCTATAAGCTTCAAAATAAGCACTCCAAAAACCAAATGTGTACTCAGAAAAGGGACAAACAAAATGAGTTGATTCAGGTGGGGTCCACAGGTCTAGGGGTCAAACCAATGGTCAATATCTAAAGTGTGGTAGGAGGGGGGTTGTAAGGAACAAGGATTGGACCTTGACACCCACTGAGGTGGTCAGAAAACCACCACCAAGTGGTGGTGTGGTGGTGTATCTGCTGTGCACAGGGGAGGTTGCAGCCCTGCAGCTGAGTTTAGGGCAAAGTGGGGCCCAGATAAAAAATCCTAAAAATGAAAAGAGTGTGGGAACTTAAATACAAGGTAGGGGAGTTCAATGTGTGAAAGTTTCAAGTTCTGAAACCTCACACAAAATTCCACAAAATTCTTGCAAGAAATGGAAAAACTGAGGCAATGGGATTTTTGACTTTTTAAGAAAACTTAGTACTTTGACTAATATGAACTTCCACAGATCAGGAATGATTTAAAATGGTGTAATAAGATAAAATGAACATAAAACAAGCTTAATCTACTACTTATGAGCCAAAGTGAGGATTTGTGGATCACAAAATCCACAACAGTGGACTGTTGAGGAGAAATATATGGATTTTTGACTTTTGTTGATTAAGGTACCATTTTTGTGACTTGCAAACCCTATTTAGACCTAATGTGAGTTATACAAGCCAAAACATGCACAAAGCAACAACCAAACACCCCTGAGCAGTGTAATGCCGAACACCCCCTTAAATGGCTGTAAGAAGCTGAAATGAACAATTAAACACCAATAATAACAACACTAAACTGAACATTACCAATATGCTATATTACTTAGGAAAAGTTAGCAACTGAGTAATGAAAAGATTTCAAAGAACAAGCATAAGATTTTAACATTTATATTAACTCTAATACACTAATGAAACATAAGAACACTGATAAAAGCACATAATAAGCTAACCTACAGTTAATTGCTAAAAATAAGAAATTTGGCTTACCAATGGAACAGGACTGAGATTAAGTACCTAAACCAGTAGAACACAACCTAATACCTCCCAAGAGGCTCTAAACCATGAAAATCCAAAATGATCAAGATCCTTTGCTTCAATCTTCCTTCACAGTGAATTTTTTTATTTAATTGCTATTTATCTTTTATTTTTAGTATTTTTCTTTTCTTTTTGTTTTTATGTTTTCTGCTACAAGAGATAACTTACAAACTTTTAAAAACTTAATAATGAGCTAATGTGAGCTTAGTGGTAACTTAACAACAACTATTTTCAATAATCAAGACAAAATGAGATTTTTTTGAGTAAAAATAAGCATAAACTGAGTTTGCAATTGGAACATGAATTAAGTCTTCAATAAAGATGAAATTACATTACAAAGGTTCAATAAAACTTCCTGGAATTAAAATTACAATGAAGAAGTGGAAATAATACTAAAAATGATTTAACTAAAACTATACTAAACTAACTACTCTAACTGCCTCTCATTCTTCATTTTCTTTTTACTTTTATAGACCCCTGGAGTGTCACACTATCTTTCCCACCTCTTTTATCAGCCATTGGATGACTCTTGTGTGATCCTGACCTTTGAATCAGTTTTGGCGGGAAAAAGGGAAAGGCAGGGTAGTGGGGTTTGGTGAGGGAATTAATTGGAGAGGGGAGTTGGTTTGGGCAGGTGGAGTTATTAATGACAGTTGGTGAGGAGGGGGAGACAAGCTCCTGGGATTAGGGTGTTAATGGTGGAGAAGCAGGGAGGTTAGGGGTGATGGTGAGGGTTGACTGGTCAAAGACGGGGGATGAATTAAAAGTGGGAGTGGGCCGGTTGTGTATTGGGCTTGGGGGTGGGCTAAGTGTATTTGGTTTGGGTTGTGTTTTGTGTGTTGGGTAATAACAAATAAAATGGATCCGTTTGGTTTATGTTACAAGGACCAATTGTGTAATTTGTGAAATTGGAGGGGGCTGATTTGCAACTTTCAAAAATTTATTATAAGTACCAAAATTCCCACATGTGAATATCATAAGGACCAAAGTTGCATTATTTTCATTTTTCAAATTCCCGGGGACCAAATTTGACAAGTTGCCAAACTTGAGGGACCACACATGTAATTTCCACAAACTTCACACCAAGGACTAAAAATGATTTTTGTAACTTCCCAAGGACCCAAAATGATTTTTTATTCAAAATTATCCCACCAGGGACCAAATCTGTCAAAGTTTGAAACTCCAGGGACTGAATTTGTAAATTTCTAAAACTTTTCCAATTTTTCACCAAAGGACAAAATATGACAGCTTATGATTGTAAAAGGACCTTTGGTGATAATTTTCCATATTTTGAATATCCAGGGACTAGTTTTGTCATTTTATGAAAGTTGGGGGACTGAAACTGCCAATTTTGCAAACTTTGTACGTTTTTCATTTGTTTTTACTCATTTTGCATCTAAAACATATAAAACACAATTTTGAAATATTTTTGGTATTTTGATGCATTTCTGAGTGTTTTTGTATGTTTTGCAGTTCATATTTGACCAAAAATGATGAGTGTTTGAGCACTCATCAATCCCCCACACTAAACTATTGCTAGTCCCTAGCAATAACTGTTTTGAAAACTTGATGGATTTTAAACTCTTTACCAAAAGCCATCACTTCTGGAGTAGCCAGGTGTAAGAACTGTGGGACACCTGATAACCGTGTGATTTTGAGCAAACCACCAGCTGTCAACGGATTTGATTAGTCTTTACCAAAAGCCGTTTGCTTCTGGACTAGCCAGCTCTTGATGGAATAGTCAACATCTTGGTGAGCTGATTACCAATTATGGATTTTCCACTGCCTTTACCACAAGCCATAATCTTGCGGGCTAGCCAACTCATTCGCTTTATGGGATATGGCGAGTTGAGGTACCATACAATTTTGGGCAAATTGCAAGCCATAAACGGATTTGAGATGTCTTTACCAAGAGCCGTTTGCTCCTGGACTAGCCAATCCCTTTTGTTGGTTAGACAAGGCAGACTGATTACCACAAAAATTTTGAAGCACCAGTGAAAATTTTTTGAAAATTTGGCTAAAACGGGGGTATTATATAGTAAAATGTGATAAAATTCGCTAGAATAGCGAAATACCCCCCACACTTAGCATGAATATTGTCCTCAATATTCAAAGTCCCGGCTATTATGCCGATTCTTTGAACGGAAAAGGGCAACATTACAAGCTAAGCGTGGAAAACACCATTTTGTTTTTCACTTTTGTAATCATAGCATGGGGGACTCCCCCACACTTAGGGTGAAAACCCTATAAGCATGCTACTGTTTTTGTTTACCGAGTCGCTAGCTTGAATCGACCCCGAATTCATTTGTCTTTGGGGAAGCATGATGTGGAAGAAACAATCTCAATCGGACTTTCATTCAAGATGGTTGGACAAACATTTGAAGCACGTGAAAGTTCCACACCGATGAGATATAATCCCGGCTCAAGATAATGGTACATGAAAATGCCGGGATCAAAGATGGTGTCTTCATTCCCGAAGGAGTGAAGAACAGGAGAAGTCACCCTGTAGGTGAAGAATGGGAGGAAGATCTTGATGACAATCAAGATTGATTCATCATCATCAGAAAGAGAATTCATGATTGGTGTATCATGAATCTCACCATTTAGGCTCGTATGATCTAGATAGATTATGGGTGGGAGGGTTGGGATTTTGATATCAATCAAATTCTCAAGGTTGAGAATATTTCCCTTCGGAACACAAAGGTCATCTTTGTCTAGATCAAAGTGAAAGTTATCATACTCCGGTGGAGATATGATATGAGTGAGTTCACGGGAGAACTCCTCAAAGGTGAATAAATCATATTCGGGGAGAGAAATTTGAGAATGAAAAGTGGTATTGCCACTAATCTTCTCTCCCATATGATCAAAGGTAAAGGCTTCAAACTCCGGAATGGGATCATCGGAGAAAATGTCACTATACTTTATCGGGATAGGAGATGAAATAGGTTTCATTTTGAAAGCCTCGATTTTAGAAATGAGGAGATCGACATTCAATAATGTTGCACGAAGTGCTTCATCCTTGATTTCAGTGTCAATCTCATCATTCTCTTCTTCTAAGCTAACTAGCTTAGAAGGTAATTCTTCCATAAAAACGATGTCTCCACAAGTTAACGAATCATCATCAGTAGAATCGGAGAACATCTCAACATGATCAGTCGGGAAGACAAGAGGAGGAGGGATATCACACATATGATCAAGAATTCCCTGTGACTCTCTTGGGATTGGAACAAGGTCCTCAACACTAGACTTTATGAATTCGTCCGATTCCTTATTAGGAACAGTGTCAAGATGCTCGTCCCCCATGCTCAAAGAGTGAGTGGGAACCTCGGGTGTGATAAGAGTAGGTTGAGATGGAATCTCAACTGATGGAATCTCATCTGATGAACCTGATGAATCTTTATAAAATCCAAGGATATCAAGTGTATCCTCATCATCACTGTCATCAGGAATGAAATGAAATCGAGAGCTAGATCTGGCTGCTTTTTCTTTTGCTATTGATTCCCTAATAGATCTTTCATAAGCATCTTGGGAATTTATTTTAGCAGCCTGTTCGTCAGCTAACAATTCTTCCATCAATTTTTGTTTTGGATTGTCAGGGGTATGTGTTATTCCTCTCAAGTCTTTCACTAAATCCAAAAGATCAAGGAGAAGACTTTGAGGAATTGGTGGAGATGGAGGTTCGTCATAATACGATGTGTCAAAATTGTTACAAGGAAATGGATTCCTTGTTTCACAATCAGAGCTGAAGTGTGGACCTCCACAGTGATCACAACAGTAAAACTGATGTGGCTGTGAGTCGTATGTGCTAAAGTTATAATCGTTATCAGGAAACTGCTCATAGAAAAGCGTGTTTCCTGATTGACAATCATAACTGTAGTGTGAACCACCACAGTACTCACAACAGTAAAACTGCTGAGACTGATGGTGTGGTAGCTGGTGGAATGAATCAGTGATGTCATGATAGGAATAGGGATCTTGGTTATAGACAGACCCGTTTCCGGACTCTACCATGCCACAGCTGGGGCAATCACCACCATTATGAGAACTACCACACCACTGGCAAATCAGAAGGTGTGGATAAGACATAGAAAGAATCAAAAGGTTTGGGAGGGTAAGGAATGAAGAATTAAAGATGTGAGAGGGTAAGGGTGATTATTTTTGGGTTTTTGGATAAATATTTTGTACAAATAGGAAAGAAAATGTTTTTGTGTTGTTTTTTTTTTTGTGTTCGTTGAAAACTGATTTAAAATGTTTTCGAGGACAGTTTTGTTTTGATAATAAGAAAATATGAACAAAGGATGGATAAATGTACAATGGAACGAATTCCAAAATCACTAATCAGAAAAACCGTTTAGAAAACGCACACAACCTCCCCGGCAGCGGCGCCAAAATTTGATTGGCTCCAAACGGTCAACCTAAACTGACCAGGTGATGGTCAACAAGGTCAAACAGCCTAGATTCAATGCTCCGTGGAAGTACAGTGTTTCCCCGGGTCGTTATGTCCCGACGAGGTGTGATGGTTATCAAACAGGTTTGTGATCGGGTGAATTTGGACAGAAAAAGGTTTGTGAGTGATTAAGCTAAGGAATCTACAAGGAAATAGCTTAAACAAGCTATATGAATAAGACTGGAAGGTTGGAAAAACCAGAAACGCTTAAAACCTAAAAACGTGTACGTTAACGTTTTAAATAACACGAACGTACAAGATAAAAAGTAAAAAATGAAATCTGAAAACACCCAGGGGGTGAAAATGACTTTTTTAGAAACTAAAGGACAAAAGAAAATTTTTAGAAAAAGAAAATAAATTTTTACACTAATTAATTAATTATTATTAATTAAATACTATTTAATACTTAATTATTAATATTTAAACAACTTAAATATAATACAATATTGATTAAATACTAAAAAGGTGAAAATAAAATTTATAAAATTATTAAATAACTAAAAACAAGTTTTAGAATTAAAAATAAGTATTTTTGTCTTTTTGTGGATTTTCTATTAATTAATTACTAATTAAACATTAATTACCTAATTAAACTATTTTAAATTATAAAAAATACTAAATGAACAGTAAAAATTCTAGAAAAATTTCTAAAATTATTTTACATCATATAAAAGCTAGGAAAAATATAAAAACTATGTCTTACTTAATAAAAACTAATTATGCTATTTAAAACTTAAATATTGATTAATTATTAATTAAACTAAGATTAATTCTAATAAATACTAAATGATTATATAAAAATCTGAGAAAATTACTGTAAATACTTTAATATATGAGGAATTTAAGAAAAATATAAAATAGCTAAGTACTTAATAAAAATATAAAAATTAAAATTAAAATTTAAATTATATTAAATAGAAACTATCACTTAAAAATTAAATTGTTTTTTTCTTGATTTTTCTTTTACCAACCTATTTTATAACTAAAAACTAACAACTTTTGTGAAAACAAGTTTTTTATAACTTAATAATAAGCTGTTGAGAGCTTAAAAAGAGTGACGGTTGACTATAGTTGACCAAGGGGGAAAATTAGCTCAAATGAGATCAAGTGGGACCCACCATGGTTAAGTCTGATAAAAATAAGCTATTTGCACTAGAATAAGCTGTAAAAATCACTTGAGGTCCACAGAATAAGCTATAAGCTTCAAAATAAGCACTCCAAAAACCAAATGTGTACTTAGAAAAGGGACAAACAAAATGAGTTGATTCAGGTGGGGTCCACAGGTCTAGGGGTCAAACCAATGGTCAATATCTAAAGTGTGGTAGGAGGGGGGTTGTAAGGAACAAGGATTGGACCTTGACACCCACTGAGGTGGTCAGAAAACCACCACCAAGTGGTGGTGTGGTGGTGTATCTGCTGTGCACAGGGGAGGTTGCAGCCCTGCAGCTGAGTTTAGGGCAAAGTGGGGCCCAGATAAAAAATCCTAAAAATGAAAAGAGTGTGGGAACTTAAATACAAGGTAGGGGAGTTCAATGTGTGAAAGTTTCAAGTTCTGAAACCTCACACAAAATTCCACAAAATTCTTGCAAGAAATGGAAAAACTGAGGCAATGGGATTTTTGACTTTTTAAGAAAACTTAGTACTTTGACTAATATGAACTTCCACAGATCAGGAATGATTTAAAATGGTGTAATAAGATAAAATGAACATAAAACAAGCTTAATCCACTACTTATGAGCCAAAGTGAGGATTTGTGGATCACAAAATCCACAACAGTGGACTGTTGAGGAGAAATATATGGATTTTTGACTTTTGTTGATTAAGGTACCATTTTTGTGACTTGCAAACCCTATTTAGACCTAATGTGAGTTATACAAGCCAAAACATGCACAAAGCAACAACCAAACACCCCTGAGCAGTGTAATGCCAAACACCCCCTTAAATGGCTATTTGAGTGATTTTCACAGCTTTTGAATGAATAAGACCATGAGTATGATAGCTAATGACATAATATGCTATAAGAAGCTGAAATGAACAATTAAACACCAATAATAACAACACTAAACTGAAAATTACCAATATGCTATATTACTTAGGAAAAGTTAGCAACTGAGTAATGAAAAGATTTCAAAGAACAAGCATAAGATTTTAACATTTATATTAACTCTAATACACTAATGAAACATAAGAACACTGATAAAAGCACATAATAAGCTAACCTACAGTTAATTGCTAAAAATAAGAAATTTGGCTTACCAATGGAACAAGACTGAGATTAAGTACCCAAACCAGTAGAACACAACCTAATACCTCCCAAGAGGCTCTAAACCATGAAAATCCAAAATGATCTAGATCCTTTGCTTCAATCTTCCTTCACAATGAATTTTTTTATTTAATTGCTATTTATCTTTTATTTTTAGTATTTTTCTTTTCTTTTTGTTTTTATGTTTTCTGCTACAAGAGATAACTTACAAACTTTTAAAAACTTAATAATGAGCTAATGTGAGCTTAGTGGTAACTTAACAACAACTATTTTCAATAATCAAGACAAAATGAGATTTTTTTGAGTAAAAATAAGCATAAACTGAGTTTGCAATTGGAACATGAATTAAGTCTTCAATAAAGATGAAATTACATTACAAAGGTTCAATAAAACTTCCTGGAATTAAAATTACAACTAAGAAGTGGAAATAACACTAAAAACGATATAACTAAAACTATACTAAACTAACTACTCTAACTGCCTCTCATTCTTCATTTTCTTTTTACTTTTATAGACCCCTAGAGTGTCACACTATCTTTCCCACCTCTTTTATCAGCCATTGGATGACTCTTGTGTGATCCTGACCTTTGAATCAGTTTTGGCAGGAAAAAGGGAAAGGCAAGGTAGTGGGGTTTGGTGAGGGAATTAATTGGAGAGGGGAGTTGGTTTGGGCAGGTGGAGTTATTAATGACAGTTGGTGAGGAGGGGGGAGACAAGCTCCTGGGATTAGGGTGTTAATGGTGGAGAAGCAGGGAGGTTAGGGGTGATGGTGAGGGTTGACTGGTCAAAGACGGGGGAAGAATTAAAAATGGGAGTGGGCCGGTTGTGTATTGGGCTTGGGGGTGGGCTAAGGGTATTTGGTTTGGGTTGTGTTTTATGTGTTGGGTAATAACAAATAAAATGGATCCGTTTGGTTTATGTTTCAACAAGGACCAATTGTGTAATTTGTGAAATTGGAGGGGGCTGATTTGCAACTTTCAAAAATTTATTATAAGTACCAAAATTCCCACATGTGAATATCATAAGAACCAAAGTTGCATTATTTTCATTTTTCAAATTCCCGGGGACCAAACTTGAGGGACTACACATGTAATTTCCACAAACTTCACACCAAGGACTAAAAATGATTTTTGTAACTTCCCAAGGACCCAAAATGATTTTTTATTCAAAATTATCCCACCAGGGACCAAATCTGTCAAAGTTTGAAACTCCAGGGACTGAATTTGTAAATTTCCAAAACTTTTCCAATTTTTCACCAAAGGACAAAATATGACAACTTATGATTGTAAAAGGACCGTTGGTGATAATTTTCCATATTTTGAATATCCAGGGACTAGTTTTGTCATTTTATGAAAGTTGGAGGACTGAAACTGCCAATTTTGCAAACTTTGTACGTTTTTCATTTGTTTTTACTCATTTTGCATCTAAAACATATAAAACACAATTTTGAAATATTTTTGGTATTTTGATGCATTTCTGAGTGTTTTTGTATGTTTTGCAGTTCATATTTGACCAAAAATGATGAGTGTTTGAGCACTCATCAGGAACGAATGAATTCGTCCTCGCTTTCCTCTTCATCCTCATCTTCTTCATCAACGTCCTCTTCATCGTCCTCGTCCACCACTCGTCTTTTCTTCTTTCCAACTCTTGATGACGAACCTCCAACATCATAACTCGATCCTCCAGGATTAAAACTTGGTCCGCCCACATTAACACCTGAACTACCATACTCGGGAAGTCTACCGTATGGAGGGTATGGCTCGGGAAATGGTGAATAACCAGGATAAGGGTAGGGGTATGGTCCAGGATATGGAGAATATGGTAAAGGGTATAGTGGAACATTTGGTGGGTTGTAGGGAGGTACCTCATAATTGGCATCTTGTGCCAAATGTTGGATCATAGGCATGGAATAATCATAGTTGTAATTATTCCTCATTAGCATTGAATCTTTCCAAACTTCCCTACACTCAATAGCATTTAACTCTCGGTTCCAATCACCCCATCCCTAATCAAATCCACTTTGAGTATTCCTCGGAAAACTTCCCATTTGAGGTTGTGATGGCGCTTCCGCATAAGCTCCGGATTGTGCCCCCACACTTGGTTCGGTCCAAGGTCCCAAAGTCTTGTTATTCCTATCCAATGCTTTTCCAAAACTAAAAGCATCCCATATCTCACTCTCCAACCTCACTCTACACTTCCTCAACTCATTATCATTAAAATACCCAAGATTTTTAGCCAAAGCGGTCACATAATGACCTCCACAAACATCACTTTGTTTCTTAATCCCCGGTGCTCTCTTAGAAAGATATTTGGCAATAATCCATGCCACATTCCCATTCTTATCTTCCTCCAACAACTTCATCGCCCATAGGTCCGGTTGACTACATTTGTCTTGACTTCCACTCCTATGCAACAATCCCCAAGAAATCAACTTTTGTAAAACCTTCAACAACGGATTCCTAATCCTAGAAGAATTTCTCCTAAGACAAGTTAGATCACCAATCCTATTCCAATAAGCATCAACACCCGTGTATTGATCATTAGCTCTAGCCAAACTCACAAAATGTGGTCCAAACAACCTATGATTAACCTCATTCTCCTCATACAAACCAAGGGCAACTGCAAAATTTGGCAAAGATAAAGCATGTTCGCGACCACACAATCTAAACCAAACACAAACATCCCCAAGAACATCATTCACCTTCCTATCAAAGTAAAATGTAGAAAAGAACTCCAAACACCATTCCTTTTAAACATTCTCACGAATACTAAAAGCTCTTTCCCAAGAATAATCTTCAAACCTATCCCCATCACCGGGATACACATAAATCATTGTCATCATGCTCCTCAATTGATCTTCACATTCATACTCCGCAAGCAATTCCCAATCAATCAACCTAGGCTTAGCAATCTTTCTCTCTTGAAGTTTTGAAAGACGTTCCCTATACGCATTCTTCTCATCTTTGTTTTGTACATTAGAAAACTTGACATTATCATTAGACTCCGGTTTCAAACTGAAAGTGATCCTCTTCCTCTCGTTCCTTTTCAAATACTTGTTAACAATCGGGTTTCTTTGATTACGTCCCAATCTTGCAACATTTGCCTGAAAGAAATCTCAACTTATGTTATTATAAAAGTATAAAAACTAATACCAATCAATTTAGAAACTAGAAAACACAATTTCAAAAATGTCAAAAAATTTTCCGAGGCGTCCATCCGATCGGATTGAGGTCCATCCGATTGGCTGCAACTTTTGGCATACTCCAATCCGATCGGTTGCAACTCGCAACCGATTCGGCTGGAGTTTCTATATACTTCATGTATCCTCAATCCATTCTAAACGTTTCCCAATCAATCCAAACTTCTTTCTAACTTGTAATCTTCCATTCTTGAGTACTTCTAACATCCAAACTCTCCTATCAACGATTCTTAACATTTCCAATCATCAACCTAATGATTCTATGTAAACCAAGAACATCATCTACTAAAATCTTCCAATTAGTGTTCTAATCAACAATGCAATAACCTAACATCACTAATTATCAAACATGTAACTTCTGGGATTCATCAATTGCAAATAAACTAGCTCCAAAGATTATACCCAATTCAATCCGAAAATTCAATCAATGAATTCTTACTCAAAACTTAATCAATTGATCTAATTCTTTTTGCAATACATTATCCTATCTTCTAATCACTTATCCCCAAAATACTACATCTTAATTCGAACTAATTCAAAAATACCCAATTCGTGACCTAATTTCAATCATCCGAATTAAAACTTAATTGAACAAAATTAATGATATAACTTACTTGACTTGATGCCATTGATGATTAATTATCACTCCTGCAACTTTCAAACAACTTCTTATGGTCGAATTTCTAACCCCAATTTTTGGTGGATTGTGTGTATGTGTTTTTTTCTTGAGTTTTTGAAAATTTTAGTTTATATATTCAATTCCATCCGATCATTTGTGAATACATCCGTTCGGTTTGGCATGAAATTGATTTTTTCAAAGTTTTTCTACTACTAAACTTGGTACAAGTACTAGTAGTTCTTATCTTTTCAAAAACTTATTATCTTGTATGTGTTCCAAACACACTTTTTCTACCAAAAATTTGGTCATCTACTTCTACTTCTAACTTAAGACTTAAAAACATAACTTAACCTCTAAAAACTAAAAACTTAAACTTAATAAATAGATCAATAGATAAATAGATAAATATATAGTCTTATTTCAAACATGAAATGCATAAAACCTAAAAACATAAAATAAATTGCATGAAATTAAAAATACGAAACAAACAAACTAGCACAAGATGTGCTTTATTCTTGTGATCATTCCTCTTCATCCATAGAAATATTCATTCCTAAGAATGTCTTCTCCACGATACTTGTTTGACAACTTCCTAGTAGTCTTTTGAGTTTTGAAACTTCGTGCAAAATTCATTCCGCTAGGACATGTGATATCAAATTTGCAATGCCAATCACCATCTCCTTCCTCTCTTTTGTAAATGCTATGACCATTGGAACCCCATTCCAAGTTCTTCAATTAGACCGGTAAAGATCCAAGAAAATATGTCAATTTGTTAAACACAAAAATGTTTTTATATGGGTTAAAGAAAGCCTCCATTGCTAGAGCTCTTTCCATTTCATCTTCAATATCAAAGAAACAAGGTGTGCATGGGCCAAACTTAGGCCTACCATCTTCATCTCTTCCCACTTCAAAGCAACCAAGGTAATCCTCCTCTTGGTCCTCATCATTATTATCCCCATTACTACCTCTCTAGGCTTTGGATAGTAAGTATTCTTAAGAACTCCATCATCAATTGTCATGGTACCTCTTCCCATGTCTATTATAGCTCCACAAGTTCTTAAGAATGGTCTACCTAACAACAAAGGTAATTCCTTATCAACCGCAACATCCAACACAAGAAAATCCGCCAAGAATGCTTGATAACCAATTTGAACTCTCACATTTCTTACTTCCCCCATTGCTTTTGCCTTAGAATTATCCGCCATAGTGAGTTTAGAATTGTTAGGTGTAGGGTCTCTTAATCCTAACTTGTGATACAATGGATAAGGCATAATACTCACACTTGAACCCGTATCGGCTAATGCATATAAAGGAGTTGTCCCATTAATTTTAACCGGTAAAACAAAATTTCCGGGATCATTCATTTTCTTTGGGAGCCCATTCTCAATTATCCTTCTCTCCTCTACTTCATCAAAACTATTATCCTCCAACTTCGACTTCGCCAACATAACTCCATCTAATTTCTTCATATAATCCATGTAATTTCTTAACACTTCAATGACCGGTTTGTTTTCCATCAATTCACTAATTTTTGCTTCAAGATTCTCCAAGATAGCTTGTTTTTGCTCTTTGGTTAAAGGTTTGCTACTTTTTGGTGATTTTGGTGGAGTTTTGGATGATGATGATGATGATTTGTTTTCTTTTTCTTTTTGGGTGGAGGGTTGGGTTAATTAGCTTTGCCCATCTTACAAATTTCATCCCTTCCTTCCTTCATCACTTCCATTCCTTCACAAACATCAACAAGCATTTCATTCACACTATTTCCTTCTTCCAAATCACTTATGTTAATTCGTAACTCCCCAAGTGCAAAATCCAATGTACACTTGGTATTCACAAGAAAATCTCTACCAAAGATAACCTCCGGTTCATCGGCATTAGTATATTCCAAAACCACAAAATCAACTTTAAAGATGTGACCATGAATATTCACTCTAACTCCTTTCACTTCTTTTCTTCCATAACTTCCATAGTCAAGCCTAACAAAACCAAGCTTATCAAGCACTTCTTCCGAAATGTAATTGTCTCCATATTCCATATTCAATTCCGCATCCCACGCTTTAACACCTTCCACCGCACAAGGTGTAGAATACCTCATGTGTGGAGCATCATATTCCTTAGGTGGTGCTCTTGTGAAAACAACAACTTTCCTTTCCTTCTCCTTCTTTGGATAACACATTTCATGTGGCAAGTAAGAAACATTATCACCAACAACCTCTTCTCCTTCTAAATCCAACTTAGCCTTTTCCAACATGTTTTCCAACTTTTCCAAGGAATCACCAGAATCCTTGAACATATCTTCCAAATCTTTCAAATACGCCGAAATCTGACTTAAACTCTCCATTTCAACTTAAGCAATTACTAACTATAACATAACCATAAAAAAAAAATAATCCAAATCATTAGCATGAGGGTTAGTTGTAATCAAATAACTCTTAATATAAAATAAGAACAAGTAAATTAACTAACTAAAACACTTAGAATTGAAAATAATCTAAAAAATAAAAATGTTAAAAATTTTACCGACATCCATCCGATCGGATTGACCTCCATCCGATCGGATAGCTCAAATGACCACCTCCAACCGATCGGTTGGAACCCGCAACCGATTCGGTTGGAGTTTTCTGAAACTAAAAAATATATATATAAAAGACTAAGATTTAATAAAACAGTAATTATAATATTAAAGACATTAAAAACATTAACTAAGGTGTCTTAAAACTACTAAATCATTAACTAAAATTAAAACTACGAAAAAAAATTAAAATGACTTATAATCACAACTTATAACTAATAATAACTAACATTAATCATATAATCATTAAAACTAATTAACTAAAAACAGAAAAATAAACATTAAATAAGAAAAACAGAATCCTAGAAATTTTACCGAGACCACCAACCGATCGGATGGGAATCCATCCGATTCGGTTGGTTAAAAACCAATTTTTTTTTTTTTTTTTTTACTCTAAGAACTTTAAAATTTCACAAATTACAAACAATTTATTACTAAAAACTAAGAAAATTAATCAAATCCCCGGCAGCGGCGCCAAAAACTTGATGTGCGTTTTATTAGTACAAGTTTTAAAATTTATAAGCACGAATTATCCGATTATTATTTAGCACATACGAGCAAGTATACTCGTCCGATGTAATAAAGGTGGGTAAGTCGAGATCGTCCCAAGGGATTTGGTTGTTTCAGTAATAAGAAAAACGTTTGTAAAATAAGGGTTGTCAATCCAAATTTATGTGAATATTAATTTAAAAGAAGCTCAATAAAAACTAAACATATACTTGTGTATAATTCCTTGAATGGTAATTAGGAGTATTATGACAATTTAAGTACAAAGTTTGGTGTAAAACTTGTTATGATGCGCAACTAAAAATGAGTAGTAATACAATCTATGATGTATGTCATGTTTTAACTACCACTAAGAATTCTATCACCTAAATGACTCCTTTCGGACATATCAAATGAGTATGACAATTCTATAATCACATGGTTGTTTTGAAAATCAATTCTTTTCTTATGAATTCCTACGAATCCTTTCGGTCCTTTTTCGTGATGAAATCTTCTCTAATGCATTTTAACAAGTAAATAAGATGGTTGTCAAGCATCCTATTCCATACTAATTTGTGCACTAATGTTTTGGAATAAAAACAAGTTGAAATTCCTTTCGGACCTATTTTTCAAAAGATTGTTTTTTACCGACCAATTAAGCAAGAAAAGATGTTATCTCAACAAACTCATAAAATAGATATGTTTTCATGCATTACCTTTTTCATAAAAGAATACTCTATTAACCAATCACATCATATACACAAGTATATCACAATTTACTCCATAGCAATCATATTAAAACACAAGTAAATAAGAAAACTTCCATAAAACTCAAAGTAACAATTGTTCATTATAAGTATCAAGGTGTACCTAGTCTTGAGAATTACAATGAATAAACTTGTGGAACTATAGCAACCACACTCCTCCAATTGCTCACTAACGTAAGTAAATAACTCCACACTCGAACCAATGCTTGAGACTTTAACTCAACACGTTCTGGACGTTTTCACAACACTTAGTAAACTTTCAGGCAATATAAGATAAACTAACAAGATTTGGTGTAATACTAAGTTAGATATTTGGTGGTACAAGTAATTTTAGACCCTAAGTAGTCATTATATAGCATAATGACACTTATCCTCCAAGTAAAAACGTCCCTCTAAAGTTAATAAGCAGAAATGATCAGCCACACATGATTATGGGGAGTAAATACGTCCATAAATGCAAAACTTGTAACTTCAGTCATCTCTATCCGATCGGTTTCTCACCATCCGATCGGATGGTCATTCTTTTGGCACGTTCCAGCCGAATCGGATACGAGTTGCATCCGATCGGTTGGGAACTGTCTGAACATTCTTTCTTTATATTTTCTTTGTCTTTTTACATTGCATGCATTATTTTTCTTCGTGGCATGACTTTATCCATTAGAACTTGATATTTCCTTGATAATTTCGTGTAGAAAACTTGTCTTTATCAAATCCTTTTGTCCATGCGACGTTTTTTTCTTCCTTGATCTTCTTGAAACTCTCCAAAAATGCATGACCACTTCATTTCTTCATCTTTTAATAATTTTATCCTGCTTTTGGCTATATTTGCATGCATAAACACTTTTCCACGATTAAGTAACAAATATATACAAATATGACCAATTTCCACTCATAAAACAAACAATAACGCGACTAAAAACATGTTAATTTTGAGCGTTATCACACTCCATCACCACCACCTCAATGTTCATCTCCTAATGCTCCCAATGCACCTTCCAAAACACCATCAACTCATGGAACCTCTACCTCCTCCATACCATCATCATCATCAATCAATGACTATATCAACACCCACTTATCACCTCCACCAAGAGTACCACCACCACCACCTATTGAAAATGCATCCTTAGATATCACCCTTTCATTATCACCCATCACACCTCTTGATGCACAATTTTCACCATCACCAATTAACCCATCAAACTTCAATCCCATCCCATGGAGCCTACTTGAAGCTCATGGTGATACTTGTCTTTGTTGCATCCATAACCGCACCATCATCTTTAGGCTAAGAGATGAAATTCACTATATGTTTTCATATATTGAAAGCTTGTTCCCTCAACCTCCACCAACAACATCCACACCTCCACCACCACCAACATCAACCACACCTCCACCTCCACCAACATCAAACACACCTCCATCAACACCATCATCTCCACCTACAACATTGGTTCCTCCAAACTAAGCATGTTTCATGCTTAAGAAAATAAAATTTGTCTCAACCATTTTGATGGAAAGCTCTAGGAAAACATTTCTATTCGAGCTTTGGTTGTTTGTTTGTTTTATTGTGTATGCTTGTAAGCCCTTAGGGCATTAGTTTCTTGGATGACCTATTGTGCATCTTGGATGCATTTTGCTTGTAACCATATTTTAGTAGAAATAATGCTCTAATTACTTGTTATACATATATATTTGTTTCATGCATTATATATATTGTGTGTATTCTAAATATTTTTGCAAGCATTCCATATCTCGATTTGTCTTATAACCTTAAAACGAGGGGGAGTACACGTCGAGGGGGAGCTCTTACATCGTCGGGATAACCTTTTTGATGCTAACAAAAAGGGGGAGAAATGATATAAACTCACTAAATACTTGTATATATATTAATTTTTGATTTAATGAGTTTAGATTTTGTAATAATAAAAAAGGGGGAGATTGTTGATATAAATAATGCATAAAAACGTTATTAATATTTCTTGATATCCCTACGTTTTGACGATCACAAAATGTTAAATCATTAAACATAAAATCATTACGTAAACAAGTATTTAGTCACAAAATATCATTCCATCCAACTAAATCACTTAAGGTATGAATAAACAATTGTCTAATACATTTTATGATCAAAGGGAGTTTTATTTAAACACTACAAATTATATAAAATGATATAAACATTTTATATACTTAGAAAAACACTTTTGGTAATTAAAGGAAAATGTTTAATTCATAATAAATATATGAATTTAAATTTTTAACCAAAATCAGTTAGATTTTCACCAAATAAACTTTCCCCAGAAAAGGACAAAAAATCTGGCCGTTACAGGAGGGCGGCCCCCTTAATTTTAAGGGGGTCGGCACGCTCCTGTGGCCAGATTCTTTTGCCTATAAATACTGGTTCATCCCTGCAATTTTTCTACACCTTTTGCACAAAAACTTTATGTCCCAATCCTTTCAAAACATTCTTCTAAATCCTTTGATCATAAGTTTATTAGTTCTTGTTTCAAGTGATTCAATCCCTCACAAATCAAAAGTGTAAGAGAAGAATACTCCTTCTATTTCAAATCAAGAAGTATTGAAGAGTAGTTGTATAGTTTGTGTAAATCAATTGTAAAGTTGTGTAGTGTTTGTAATAAGTAGATTTAGGTTGGTTTGTTATTAAGTATAGTAGAAGTAGTGGTGTGAAGAAGAAATAGTGAGGTAGTGTGAAGTCGTGAATTAGTAGTGGTGTGTACAAGTTGTGAAAAAGTTGTGACAAGTCGTGAAAAAGTTGTGAGATTGGTTCTATCTACAATTACAACTCAACATTTAGCTTAGTGTCGTAAATTGGTGTAAGTAAAAGTTGTGTAAGGTTTCTCCGCCACAAGGGAGTTTGTTGACATAGTGAAGAAAACTCTCGAGTAAGAGACTCGGGGAGTGGAGTAGGGCGAAGAGGAGCTTCGTAGCCGAACTACTATAAATCCTTGTGTTGTGGTTTGATCTTTCTAACTCTATCTTTTCATTACTTTCGTATTTACATTATATTTGCTTAGTTAGTTAGATTAAATTGTTCATATAGTGCAAGTGTTGGATTTCACATAAACATGAATCGAAGTTTTTTGAAAACAGAGTTTTTATAATCTAAATCGACGTAAAACTATTCAACCCCCCTTCTAGTTTTTCACAAATTTGTTGTGAATAGCCATCCAAAGAATGAAACAGTGCTTTGGAACCCCTTGTGTGAACCATATTAAAGGACCCCAATTGACTTTTTCATCATCAATCTTCAAAACAACATGAACATTTTTAACACAGAATCTTTGAATATTGCCATTATTGTCAATCCAGTTGAGTTTGTCCTGTGCGTTTTGTAGGCTGAATGTTAGGAACAGTTATATGACCGAGGATAGGAAAATCAGCAACCCAATCAGTAGGCCACTTCCATTCACCATCTTGAATCATATCAGCAACACAGCTATCTTTGTTTAATCTAGCATTGTAAAGATCTCTGAATGTGATGTTATTAATAAGAAGTCCAAAACCAGTTATCAAACCACATAAAATTGTTTTCATAAAATTGTTTCGGAATCTATCCTTGATTTACTTTTCATATGAATATATTTCAACAACTCTTTTCAGATCTATCATTATATATAAAATTTTGCCTATAATTCACAAGCATTATAATGAACCACTTATATTGTAGTCTTTGAACCCGCTTCAAGTCATCATGATTGTGTTGTATAAGTTTTTTGGTTTGACCCTTTACTATTCACTTGATATGTTGATTTCATCAGTTTTTATGATCAATGAATGGAGAGACCCATAAAAACCTCTCTATTTAGTAAGCTGCTAATCTAGATATCTCTCCACACCACTTAATTTAAGAAACACCCCAACAAACTTATGAACATATATGAGTTAATTGTCTTTAAGCAAAATACAGTAAAACCTCTATAAATTAATACTTGGTAAATTAATAACCTCGATAAAATTAATAATTTGTCCGGTCCCAACTTGGGACCAGTACAAATTTAGACCCAATCGATAAAATAATAAGATAATAATTTTTTTGAAACCCCAGTGTATATATATTAGTCCCAACGAAATTATAAATTAATAATTACTAAAAATTACATGTGTGTGTGTGTGTATATATATATATATATTATATATATATATATATATATATATATATATATATATATATATATATATATATATATATATATATATATATATATATATATATATGTGTGTGCATGTAAGAGAGAGATACACTTCAAAATCCTAAGATTGTTAGTAAAAATGAATCCATAGTCAATTGTTTTTTGTTTAACTTCAAATCTATTAAGTTTATCTTAAAATCTCCTCATTGCCCTAAAGAGTTTGTGCGTTATCTTCTTGCATTGAAACAAAAAGTGCTAGTTTTAATTTCATAAGTGAATGCGAGTTAATAAAATGTTAATTACAACTTGTTTTTCAAATTTATTTTTCCTCTCTAATAAGTATAGATTGTAACTAGCTATTTTATTAGACTTGAAACTTTAAAAGTCAGGCGTTAGACTTCTTTAAATTAATAAATTATTAATTTATCGATATAATAATATCTCGCTAAATTAATAAAATATACCGGTCCTAACACTATTAATTTATAGAGGTTTTACTGTATACAACTTGCTCGTGCATTGAGCGGAACTTGAAACTAGTCTTTAATATACTAAAAGATAGCATCATCTACGGCACACTACAAGAATCGACGCATTTAGTCACGACCCAAATTCGTGGCTAAAAGTCAAGATATCGTGGCTATAAATCTTTTGTCACGAAAAAACGTTGCTAAATCTGCGTGGCTAAAGCCCCGTGCCTAAAGACCTATTATCACGACAAGTTCATACTTTTAGTCACGAACGTTTTTTGTGACGAAAGTCAACATCTTTTAGACACGACCATGCGTCACACTAAAGTTTGAAAAGATATAGCAAAAAAATCAATTAAAATATTATTAAATTATTTAGCCACGACCTTATCGTGTCTAAAGTATATTCATATTTTAATGTGGGATCTTTAGCCACGCCCTTTTCGTGGTAAAAACTGGTTAATATTAAAATATTTATATTTCTTTTGTCACGAGCCGCCGTGACTAAAAGTATAATGATCTTTGAATTACAAGCCTTTAGACACGGTATTGTCGTGACTAAAAGATTAAAAATAAAATATCATCACACTATTAGCCACGCCGTGTCGTGACTAAAAGCAAACCTGTTTTTGCATTACAGCTGCTGTTTTAGTAGCAAACCTGCATATTTCCAGCTTTTTCCCAGATGTTTTTCTCGATCCGTAACATACAAACAATCCCAAATATCAACATAATTCATATTACCATAAAGAGTCTCAACAAATCCTAATTAGTTTCAACATGAATCATACAATCCTAATTCGTTTCAACATGATTCATAAAATCCTAATACCAAAACACGATAGTTATAACCTAAATTGTTTTGCGAAAACACAACACCTACTCATCATGATCGTTCTCATCAATTCCTTCATCTTCACTCTCCATCCCATCTGCATCCTCCATCCCATCTGCATCCTCCATTCCTTCATCTTCACTCTCTTCATATTCTTCATCCTCTTCGTCAACAACAGTGTCTTTATCCAAATTTATACCTTTCCCGGCCAATTGTGTCATCATGTTTTCAAGTTTCTTGTTAAAGGAGGTTGCAACTTGTTTACGAATAGTTTTCTTAATACTTTTACGTTCCTCGGCGAATAGCTTACGTTCCTCGGCGAATAGCTTACGTTCCTTAGCGAATAGCTTATCCACTTCCTCTTGTGTATATGTCTTTGAAGCACTATAGTAGCTTGAAGACGAAGATGTATCCAAAGAGGTACTTGAAACCCCTTTAAGCTTTCGCCCCACTGAACGAGTGTGCCCACTTCGTGTTCCTAAAACCTTTGCCAATAGTTCTATTTCAGGCAAATTCTCCCCGCTCTCTTTGGTGCTCTTTTTGGCGTCTTCGAGTTCTTTCTGTGTAGTTACAAAAAATAAAGAATAAAGATCAAGTACAAAAGAATATACGCATGTGGATGCTTAAAGACATGATAACGAGTAAGTATAAGTATAGGCAAAAACACAAGGACTAGCAAATATAGACCACAGAAACTCTAACAAAAAAAAAATTACAGCAGAATACTTTTTTAGTTTCAGCACAATACTAACCAACAAAGCAACCAAAAATCATCAAATTACAGCAGCTAAAACACACCCTTTTTGCTGCAACAGGCGTGTTTGGCTGCTGCTCAGAAAGGGTGTGTTTTGGCTGTTGTGACAAGAAAGTCATGCACCAAAAAGTACGCTACAAAGTTCATGCACCAAAAAGGGAGTGTTGCAGCAGAAAGGGTGTTTGGTGACTACTAAAACAATAGCCAAACACCCCTGTTCACATAAAAAAATATAAATAATGTGTTGTAACTTACGTGCTTGGCAGCAGCAGCCTCGTTCACGTAGGCACCGGTTTTCTTTTTCTTATGCATTAGACCAAAGTCATCTATTCGGCTCGGATATACGTCGGGATTACCATCTTTGCCTTTTTTCCGCTATTAACACATGAAACAAATATATCATAACAATCACAGGTTTATATATATAAAAACAATATATAAAGTATTACTTACACGAGCGTGTCGTGATGCAGCTAATGACTTTGTTCCCTGCAAGCTCGGGTACGGTTGGTTGCTCCTGTTCTTCGAATTTGTCTCTGACTTTTTCATTTGATCAGGTTCCAAGAAGAAATTAATATGCTTATTCCATTCATCGATAGGCATTTTGCCTGGAGGAATTGCTCGTAAAGCATTGGGATTCTTGTAGCCATCTTTTTTGAGAAAGTGATACTTCTTGAATCGGTGTTTGTGTCCTTTGTAACAATCTTGACATACAGCGGCTACAGCATCCTTGACTTCTTTAGCCTTAGGTCCGGTTAAATGGGCATCCATGTCAAAATATGTCTACATTTAATAGCAAAATAGTTAAGACAGTATATTTTTTCAAATATAGAACTATATATAGATTAATAAGCTCACATTTGCCTTAATAGATCTATAATACAGGTGTAAATTTTAATTAACATCACATTAGTCATAAATTATAATAGATAAATAATACCTGTATCTCGGGCCAGATACCGGTCTTGAACTCGGGTTTTACTTTTTCCCAGCTCTCAAAGTAGAAGGGAATCTTGTTCCCGTCACCAATCTTGATCGAAATGGTACGAATAAACTGGTCGGAATAAGTGCCAATTGGCTTCCAGGTCTCACCATCAATCTCATCAAACTCGATGGGAAGAAGTTTCTTACCGTTATCTTCCCACATCTTTCTAAACGCGGCTAACGTGGTTTTACCACGTCCTTTTTTACCCCCACCCGAGCCTACAAGTTCAAGCAAAAAGATTAGTAAGACAAGAAATCAAGTTTAAGTCAAAAGATTAATCAAAGCATTTAAAAATCCTTTACCTTGGCTGCCTCCAGTTGGTTCCCTAGAACGGCCTTGAGAATTAAATCGTTTTTTATAAAATAATGTTATACGTTTAGTCACGACTCGAATCGTGGCTAAAAGTCACAAATACTTTTTTATTAATATTTAGATAAATACTGAAAATAAATAAAATATAGTAAAGACTTATAGTAACGACTTTAGGCGTGACTAAATGTGAAAGTGTATTATTTTGACCAAATTCTACTAGTTGGAAAGTAAAGTCTAGGTAACAACTTTTAGTCACGACCCCTCCGTGACTAAAACTGCCTTCTCAAGTCAAACAAATACATAAAGAATAGAAATAAACTTATAGTGACGACTTAGTCGTGACTAAAGGTTTAAGTACATTTCTTTGACCAATTCCTCCACGTTGAAAGTCAAAGTCAAGTTTTTATAACTTTTAGCCACGACATTGGCGTGACTAAAAGTACTTCTGTAAGGTAAATGGCTAAAACCGACTATTTTGTCGTTTTGTGCACTTTTAGCCACGAATCGGATCGTGGCAAAATGATTTATGTGGCTAAATGTCCTGATTCTTGTAGTGGCATTCCAAAATAATGAATAAAAATAAAAATGAAAGACCGAATAAAATCAATAGAAAAACATCAGCATTTCACTACCTGAACAAGATGTTAACAAAACTCAGTCTAATTATTCCCAAATAAAATTTAATGTCAATATCCCCTATTAAAATGTCAAATTTTTCAGAATTGATTTGATCATCTTACTGACTATGCTTTCTGACAAAGATTTATAGGTTGAGAGCCATTGCAAGACCCCACTTTGGTGAAACTTCAGGCCTTATAATGTCGTATTCTGCTGAAACAGTTATGAATGAGTTTGGTCGCCATTCTCGTTGACACAAGATTGACACGTTTCCTTTGGTCGAAAACTTAGTCTTCACTGTATTGTAACGGTCAATTACATGCACACTTCTCAATGTAATAATGTTTTCTGATGGTGAGAACCGATGTGCCAATCCAACGGTTATTTGATTTTTTCCCGAGTCATATATAGAGTGATGTAGATGTGCCGCCAATGTTTGCCCTTCGTCCATGCCTGGCCTGTCGCTGCCATTTGCCACATGGTGGAATTACTTATTCACTCATTTGGAAAAGGTTTAAGCCATAGAATAGCCGTGCACTAGCTTATGTTCATGCCTCATATGAGTAACTCAACTAAAAAATGTATACTTACTGTTACAAACTTTCTAATTTTGTTCTGTATGCATATTTAAACTATTTTTACCTTAAAAGAGTTTTACTTTAATTTACCCATCTAATGTCCACTACTTTGTAAGTAAGTATCGATTGTTGATGTTGAATTCGGCCGTGTTTGTTTGTTTTGTTTTGAATGATTACCCATCTAATGTCTACTTATTTAATTTACCCATCAAAGTCCTTTGTGAGATAGATTTGTGGTGTAATGTTGTGAGATAGTTGAAATTAACATTAAAAAAAATAACAAAATTGTAAACTACAGTTTTCTTTGGTGTAAAAAGGTTTATATGTGTATGAGAACAAAATTTGGAAATTCCTAACAGTGACACTTTTTAGTTGAGCTACTCATGTGAAACAGAAACGTAAGTATTATGGCTATTTTATATCATCAACCAATTATAAAAACAAAAAAAATTATTATACATACAGCATAAGAGCAGCACGAAACTTGGGCCAGAGCCCATACCAGCCTATTACAGCTGTGTAATTGGTGAAAGAAGCTGAGGCGAAATCGAATTCAACTTTACCGAAAAAACGTACATCCTTGTAGGGGCCTACTGCCTTCAAATTTAAAATTGGGGATCGGTTCAGGCCTATACTCGCATCAATGAAAACACGGGGATGGCGATACTCAACATCAAGCTGAGGGTAAATGAAAACAGATCATGTTAGTATATTTCTATGATCAATTACTAGGATTTTTCCGAAACATATGTCATGGTAATTATTATCAGACAACAAAAGCAATGTAAAATTAACTCAAAAACATCATATATATACTAAAAAAAAAACTTGTTTATTTTGTAGCTAGAGTTGTTATCGTTCTGTGGCATGTCACAAACGATTTAGTAGTCGCTCAAGCATTTGCTTGAGGTTAATGTGGTACTTCAGCCATATTCCTTTGTACTTAACTTTTCTGTGATTAATATACTTTACCGGGGTTGGAAAATACAGCATATAATCTTATTGATAAATGGATGATTATATAATCCTTTAAAAGCGTTTTGCATAGTGAACCACACATCTAAACTATGAGTCTGTTTATCTTATTTTGCAATCATTTAGAAACCTTTTGACAGTAATTTAAGATGTAAGTCCATACTTGCAAACATGACCAAAATCATATTATATTTATACTTAGAAAAACCACTAACCTGTCCGGATCTAGGATCAGGAACTTCAAAGCTTACTACTGCTTTTGTGTGTGGCATTACTTCATCAAAAGTTAATCTTGTCGACACCTGCAAAATGAAAAGTCAAACTGTATACCTAACAAAACATCTAATCCTATGACCAAAATCATATTATATTTATACTTAGAAAGACCACTAACCTGTCCGGATCTAGGATCAGGAACTTCAAAGCTTACTACTGCTTTTGTGTGTGGCATTACTTCATCAAAAGTTAATCTTGTCGACACCTGCAAAATGAAAAGTCAAAACTGTATAACTAACAAAACATCTATTCCTATGAGCAAGTGCCTTAAAATTATTACCGAGGTATCCCCAAGAAAAATCTGACCTGGTGCCAAACCAGCAATCAGTTCCTGTAACAAAAAGTAAAAGTTACTGAAACAAAACATGAGTTGCATTATTTGAGTAAGGATGATTTCATATACATACTCATAAGTCATACCATCGGAGTTGATCCCTGAATTGATAAAAGAATATCCTTGTCACATCCGTAATAACCTTTAGTCAATATATCTGCATTAAGAAGAGTATTAGTAATCCAAAATTCACATTTTCTCTACGCCATAAAGGACGTCTCTCAATGGCCCTAGCAAACACCTTTAACTGTAAATTATTCAATATTGACCAATTGCACCCACAACGTACAATTTCAGAACTTATGCTTCACGTGCTGGTATAGAACAAGGAGTTTTGAACCAGGATACTATATATGATAGTTTAATGACATTAGTCTAATTCTATATATTGTTTTATTAACTAAACTTTTTTGTTTGCTTTGAATCATTAAATATTGGGACATCAACCTAATTACACCCATGTGCATAATACTATCATAGTAGAGAGCAGGAATGCAAAATATCGATGCTCATGTTTTTCTAAAGAGTTAAAGTACAAGCACATAACTGATATATGTGTATGTTTGCATGCCTGCACTATACATCTGCATATGAAAGGCGGTTACTTATTCTACAGCCACCCAATCATGGACAGAAGGGCAAGCATAAATTTTAAAAATACATTTCGATGGATGTAATTAATAATCTTTTAGACAAAAAATCAAAGAACAAGCAAAATCAACTATTGGAATAGAACAAAAAGGTTTCATGGATATACTAATGTTACAAAAAAGACCACATGGTATAATTCCTGCAAGGTTTTATAGAAATTTAAAGCTGTTGAACATTAGTAAGGTAAATATCAGAAGATATACCTTTTGCTCTTTTGCCGATCTCTGAAAAAGGTATTGGACCGTTGCCCATTGTAAATGAGAATTCTGTTTACTGCTCTCAACTTCCAATGTCGAACTCAGCCGTCCAGATGAGATTGATCTGTCAGATATATGATCAATGTCCTGTTAAATTGTCACTTATATATGTTGCCATTAATTTCATATAAGATATTGTAATCTTGTTCTTTTTGCTTGTAGCGCATGTGTTCCAACTACTATTTTTCAAAAGTTACATGATTACATCAAAGTCAGTTTAGATACTATTTTCTCCATCCAAGATATAGTGTCACTGTAGATGGCGCACAAACATGTTTATACATACATATATCATTAGGGTGTTTTCTTGCTTCTTATATATGGATTCTACAAACGAGTTAACATAAAAGTGCACGAAGAATAAAAGGTTACACAAATAACCAAGCTTCAAATAGTCACAAATTAACTGTAAAAGAACACATAAGTGACATAACTGATGGTGAACATTTGTATACCTTGTTAATTATAATTAATTTTATTGTTGTTGAAGATGATTTTGTCAATGGAGCTAAAGTTATACAAATTTCTAAGACTTGTAAGAGGGTTTTTGTGTGTGATTACGTGATGAAGAATTCATTCTTAAAATTATTACATTATTATTATTATTTCCCCTCAAGTACGTATTTCTTAGAGATATTACATTATTTCATTTAAAACTATAAAAATTTCTTAAAATTATTATACGTTATTAATGTGGTTAATACACTTAAACTTCTCTTTTAAATAAAAAATGTGTTTAACAAACTTTAATTAAACTTATATCTACAATGAATAAAGTTATTTACAATTTAATACACTTAACCTTTCAATTTTCTTAAACTTTAATAAGTGCTTAGTAGACACTTGTTAGTAAATCCTTGAAATAACTTTATTTTTTTTAAATAAACTTTATTTTAATAATTAGCTTAGTAGACACTTTTATTTCGTATATTATCTTAGTTTAATTTATATGCTATAATATAACTTAGAATTTAGTCTTAGAAATTAGACTGTATAAAAAGGTTTTAAGATACGATCAAAATTGACCAAATATTGCACATAAAATTGAAATTTACATGAAATTTTTTAAGCATTTACATAAATTTTTTTTGGAATCTATCTTTGATTTACTTTTCTTAAGAATACATTTTTAACTGTTTTCAGCAAGTTTTTTAATATCAGGATATTACCTAGGATTGTTTTATTCTTTGCAAGATTGTGATCGAGATCTTAAGATCCTACTATAATTTGATTTTCTTTATTGGCGTTGTATAATTATGCAAATCTACATATTATTATATATCATATATCATGAAAATGTATATAAAAAATATGATTATGAAGTGTTTAATGCAATTAGCCTTTTGTTTTTCATATTCTACAAAACTTAATACATGAATATGTAGGTTTTAGCTTGTGGTTCAATAAAAGTAAGATCGAATCGACAAGATCTTAAGATCCGGTCATAATCGGGATCCTATTAAGATCCTATCTCACAAAGATCATATGCACGTAAGATCGAGATCGTTTTAGGTTTGTAGTATCGTAAAATCGTAAGATTCTAATATCAGGATCGGGATCTTAACAACTATGCTTTTCAGATCTATCATGCTATATATTTTTATCATATAATTCACAGACATTATAAACACGTATATTACTATATTATGGTCTTTATGTGTGTTTAAAATAGATTTTGGGTGTTGCACCAAAAAAAAAAAAAAAAAAAAAAAAAAAAAAAAAAAAAAAAAATTTGGTGTGACCTTTATAATGCATTTGAAACAATAATTTCATCAGTTTTTATAATCGCTCAAACTTGAGCATTTGCTTGTCTAAGATACTAACTAACAAACTTAGAAATACATATGAATAGGAGTGTAATCGAGTCGAGCCGAGCTCGAGCTTAAGAGGGTTTGAGCTTGGCTTGAAATTCATAAGTTAGGTTTGAGATTGGCTTGATAGCTTGACGAGCTTTAATCATCCAGGCTTGAGCTTAGCTTGAAAAATTCGATTAAAGCTTGAGTTTGGCTAGAAAAGCTTGAATGTATATAACAACATTGTATCTAATAGTCAAACTCATCGATAAATATATGTATAAAGTAAAACAAGTTAAACCATAATAGCCAATTTGCAAAAAATTTATGGTCTCTTGTGATTATGTTCACATAAAGCATATGATTGACAAACTCTCAAACTAACGCGTTGACTTTAGAAATTTAACATGTATTTCGTTTAAACAAAAATAAAGACATATCATTACTTCAATAGCAAAAGTGAGACATTTGCAAGCACGCAAATAGCATCTACTAAGAATGTGCAAGTTAAGTTCCAAACTTCCAATCCATAAAGTAATTATCAGTAAAAATCAAATGATACAAATATTAGACTTTAAATTTTAAGTCATTTTTTAGACACATTTTAGATATAAAACTAACAACAAAGTATCTTAGCTGTACATATAAATAGTCAAAGTATCTTACTGGTTGAATGATTGGAGATTTTGATAAGATCAAAAGAGAATGAAGCCAAGAAGAGTGAATAATACAAAAGGTAATACAAAACGTTTGGATTAATACATGTTCAATTATTTACAAATTAAGTTATTATAATTATGTTAATACTCAAATTATCCCTAGTTACTTATATAATTTATAATGGAAATATATTTATGTTAAAGCTCGAAAAAGCTTGATAGGAGCTCGAGCCGAGCTATTAAAAGCTTGAGCTTGGCTTGTTATATGTTTCGAGCTAATTTTTGAGCTTGAGCTTGATAAAAGATTGACTCGATCGAGTCAAGCTCGAGCTCAAGCTCGAATTGCTTGATAAAAGCTTGACTTGATTGCAGCCCTACATACGAACTAATTTCTTTTTTAAGCAAAATACAGAATTAACACGTGCATCGGGTCGGACCTTAAAACGAGGCTTTTATATAATGAAAAATAACACCATCTGTACCACTGTACGGCATTTCGGTATTTTTTTTATTATTATTTTTAATGATAAAACCGAATTGAATTAAAAAAATTGATAACTTCATGTTTACCCAAAATAAACCTTAAAATACCATATTTAATTACCGAATTTACAAGTGAATAATGTGCAATGATTTTTATGCATACGTGCGTCATTTAACAAAGATTTATAGGTCGACTCTTAAGAGCTATTGCAACACCCCACTTTGGCGAAACTTCAGTTCTTATAATGTCATATTCTGCTGAAACATTTATGAATGACTTTGGTTGCCATTCGTGTTGACACATCATTGACACTTTTCCATTGTTCGAAAACTTGGTCTTCACTGTATTGTAACGATCAATTACATGAGCACCTTTCAACGTAACAATGTTTTCTGATGATGAGAACCGATGTGTCAATTCAGCAGTTATTTGATTTTTGTCCGAGCCATTTATAGAGTGTACATATGTCGCCTTTACTGATTTCCCTTTGTCCATCCTGCCACTGAATTGCCAGATCATGGTTAGGTGGAATTACTTATTCGTTCATTTGGAAAAGGGTTTATGCCATATATCGAATAGCCGTGAACTTTTGTTAATGTCTCACATGAGTAACTTAACTAAACAATGTCTCATATTGTTACGAACTTTCTAATTTTGATCTCCTATGCATATTTAAACTATTTTCACCAGATAAGAGTTTTACTTTGATTTACGCATCCAGTGTCCACAACTTTGTAAACGATGTTATAAACAATGTCTTGGAATGTGTGGCTTACTGAGTAGTTGACAGTAAATTTGTAAACTACACTTATTTTGGGGGGTGAAAAAAGTTTAAATGTGCAATGAGAACAAAATTTGAAAGTTCCAAACAATAAGTATGACACATATTAGTTCAGCTACTCATGTAAGACATGAAGGTAAGTATATGGCTATTTTATGGCATAAACCCATTGAGAAAAAATCGAAATTAGGTGATTATACTTACAGTAAAAGAGTAGCACCAAACTTGGGCAAGCCTATGGCAGCTGTGTATTTGGTGAAAGAAGCAGAGGCGGCATCGAATCCTACTTCACCACCAAGAGCTACATCCTTGTAGTCGGCTGCTGCCTTTAAATTTAAAATTGGGGATTGGTTCAGGCCTATACTCGCATCAATGTAAACACGGGGGTGGCGATACTGAACATCAAGCTGAGGGTATAAAAACAGCTCACATTAGTATTTTACTATTTTTTGTATGATCAATCACTAAAAAGCAACATAAAATCAACTCAAAAACATCATTTAGAAACCTAGTTTATGACAGTGATTTGAGAGGGTCCATACTTGCAACACAAAAAAGACCACTAACTTGTCCGGATCTAGGATTAGGAACTTCAAAGCTTACTACTGCTTTTGTATGTGGAAAAACTTCATCAAAAGTTAATCTTCTCGACACCTGCAAAAGAAAAGTCAAAACTGTATATCCCAACAAAACATCTAATTCTACGAGCAAATGTCTTAAATATTACCGTGGTATTCTGACCAGTTGCCAAACCACTAATCAGCTCCTGTAACAAATAGTAAACATTACCTAAACAAGACATGAGTTGCAAATTTTGAAGTAATGATGATTTCATATACATGCTCATAAGTCATACCATGGGAGTTGATCCATGAACTGATAAAGAAGTATCGTTGTGACATCGGTAATCTTTAGTCAATAGATCTGCATTATGAAGATTATTAGTAATCCAAAAATCACATTTTCTCTACGCCATCAAGGACGTCGCTCCTATAGTTACTTCTGGAAATTAGATTGCAAGTACGTCGTCACTTGCTTATTTTGAGAGCTACACTACTTTAGGCATAGCTTCGTTGCCCAGTATACCATGTCTTTGTTGATTGATGTAGTTATGGTGTTAAAACTGTGAATTTATGATATCTTCTGCTGTATACTGATCAACATAACACAATTTTTTTTTTTTTCATCTATAAGTGCTCATTGCACACGCAACTTATAAAGTTTACAAATATATTGTACAACGACGAAACATTTTCCTAAATAGTACCACACAAGTTTGTGATGATTAATACTTAGCCCAAAAGAGGGTTATGTGAATTTAAAAATCTTGACACGTGCTGGTATAGAACAAGGAGTTTGAACCATATATGATAGATTGTGTTGCTATTACTCTAACTCTATTGCTGTTTTACCTTAACTTTGCTGTTTGCGTTTAATCATTAAATATTGGGACATCAATCTAATTACAAACATGTGCATTGAACTTACAAGTTCTTACCTCATGGATAATACTATAATATCATGATAGAGAACAAGAATGCAATATATCTCGATGCTCATGTTTGTGTAAAGAGACTGATATATGGTTAACCGATATAAGTGTATGTTTGCATGCCTACACGATACATCAGCATATGAATACAAGGCAGTTACCTATTCTACAGTCACCCGATCATGGACAGGCATAAATTTTCAAATTACATATCGATGGATGTAAATAATAATCTATTAGACAAAAAATCAAAGAACAAGCAAAACCAACTAGCTATTCAAAGTTGTTGACAATTAGTGTGGTAAATATCATGTGTGAAGTCACTCTTGTAATGAACTAATTACCAAGCTGGCATATATCATCATCTATAAGGAATATAAAATAACAGAAGGTTTACGTTTTACTCTTTTGCCGATCTCTGAAAAAAGTGCTCGACCATTGCCCATTGAAAATTAGAATTCAGTTTACTACTGCTCTCAACTTCCGGTGTCGAACTCTGCCGTCCGGATTGATCTGTCAAACATATAATGTCCGTAAAATATCACTTATATATGTTGCCCTTAGTTTCATATCAGATATTCTAACCCTTGTTCTTTTTGCTAGTAGTTTATACAAAACTAAGACAAGGAACTGTGTTTTGAATAATCAGCAACAAGAATAAAAGGTTACACAAATAATAAATAAGCTTCAAACAGTCACAAATTAAGAGTAAAAGATATTTAAGCTCAAAAGAAGAACACGTACATAATTCGTAGTGAAGATTTGTATACCTTGTTATAATTGATGTTGTTATAGTTGAAGATAATTTTTTCGATCGAGCTAAAGTTATACAAACTTGTAAGACTTGTGAGAGCGAGGGTTTTAGTGTGTGTGATTACGTGATGAAGAATTAATTCTTAAAATTATTACATTATTGTTATTTTTCCTCGCGTATTTCTTAAAGTTAGTACAATATTTTGCTTATAACTATAGAAATTCCTTAGAATTATTACATTATTAATTATCCTCGTAAAGTGTTGGACCTTAGTATTGTGATATAGTAACTCAAGTACTAATTTAAATCACATGTCATGCAAACATATGGATGTGTATAAACAAATTATAGGAAAAATACTTAAAACTATTTAAACACAAAGACACAAAGTTTACAATTCTTATTTGAATAAAATAAAGAATATGAGAAGGGTTACTTGCGGAATAGCAACAACCTAGTTGAATGACAAGATGCAGTGGTCCCCCCTCTAACTTAAACATGAACGTGTGTTGTGTTTAATTACAAACTTTCCTTGCTCGTTGAATATTCAGTGGCCAAGTTTGATTCGAGGAGTATATGTTCTCTTGAATGTGTTGTCAAGTTAATTGTAAGAGATACATTTACTCATTTACAAATATTCCCTTTTATAACAGGGAATTATGGTTTCAAAGGGTTCTTACTTTACATGTGTTGAGCATCTAATGGTGGTTGTGATTACATTAAATTAGGGTTGTGCATTGGGCCGATCCCGACCCATCCCGAAACCGACAAGCTGGCAAATCCTAACTAAATCCCGACCCGAGTATAGCTCGGGTAATCCCGAATCCCGACCCGAGTCCCAAAATAAAACCGGTTTGTATGGTATTCTTTGTGTTTTCTGGGGTAATCCCGACCCGACCCGAGTCCCGACAAGCTGGAAAACCCAAACCGAGTTCTGACCCGAGTATAGCTCGGTTTGTGTCGGTCGGTGTCGGTCGAAGTCGGGCTCGGTCAGTTTTTGCTCAGCCCTACATTAAATGCTTCTAAACAGGTACAAGAATAGGACATGATTTAAGGAGCAGTTTGAGTACATTGTTTGTACCTACTTCTATTCACGTGTACTCGTAAGCGCTTAGTTATACTAGCAGGGTCCCCGCGCGATGCAGCTGCGGGCACCCTGTAATTTAATTTTTTCGGCGAATAATTTATTTTATTTGTACGTTTTTTGGCAATAGTTTTACTGATTAGTTTTTTAAAGCAAAAGTTTGATGAAATTTTGCTTAGTTTGTATTATTTTATTTTTTTTGTTTAGTAGTTTGCTTGGTTTGTTTAATATGTGAACATATTTTAGTTTATTATGTTCCTTTTAACAATAAATTTATGGATATCAAAAATTTCGTTTATCTCGTGTTCGTTCGGGCTCGAGCTCGTTGGCTCGTGTCCGTTCGGGCTCGAGCCCGTTTGACCCGTGCCCGTTCGGGCTCGAGCCCATTTGGCCCATTGCCCGTTCGGGCTTGAATATTTGTATAGTATGCTTTATTATTTGTACTAGGCGAGTACCCGCGCATAGCAATGGAGTTTCTAGTGGCAGATAATTAGCGATTTGTGATATTGTGGCGCGTGTTTTGTGTAACCTTCAAAGTAGAACGTGAAAAGATCAAAATATAATTGCAAACAGTTGTAACATTCGATAATTCAACTCAAGCCAAAAAATTTAACATGTATCAAAGAACTTATAAAAACATTTAGTGAAACTTAAAATAAAACATTACTCAATTATGAGATATAACTAACAATGCGTGTTACTCGTCGCTTAAAACTTCTTAGTACATGACATTTGAGATGTAGACTCCTCTTTTACTGGTTCTACTAATACTTTTGTAATTTTACGTGTTATCCCTCTAGACAACACAACATAAAGCTGGCCACGCGAGAAAACATAATCGGGCAAATACACACCCACATTTGAAATTGTTTGGCCCTAAGCATTATTGATAGTCAAATGTTACCGGGTTCGGGTTCAACCCGATAACACATAAAGGCTTTTAAGTTTATTTTGCATTCTAGGCGCTCACTATATATGAAGAAAAAAATGTCATACGTGATATGTTATATGCTTTTTGTTTGGTTATTAAATTGATGTTAGATGCATTTTGGATTTAATTGACAAGCTACTCTATAATTACTTTGTTTTAGCGCCAAATGCTTACTGTCGTTGGAGGCTACGAATTATTAACAATTTGGCATGTGAGTCGATCATTAGAAGTTAATGTTTAGCCTATTGCCATTGTACCATGTTGGCCAAAATAAAGCTTAGCGTCATGTTGGTCCAGTTTTGAAGTAAAGTCATTCGAAATAGCATGTTAATAAATTAGGTAAATTGCATATTGAGATAAGCATGTAACCCGATATACTCAACCCGATAACCCGCAACCCGATGGACCCGAACCCGATAGACCTGTTTCACAATTCCATGTAACGAAAAACACTCACTTTAGCTACCTTCTCATAATCGTTTCCGCCTTGATATCTGAAGAAATATTGAATGGATACTTGTTCAGATAAAAGTCATGGAACAACAATTCGTGTAGCATAAATATTCAGCTGTTCAAAGCTAGTGCTAAAAGAGAGATGGTATGACTCAAACACTGCAATTTTCACCATAAGTGCTAAAATGAAAACTTGGAGTTTTACTCGGGTATTTATCATTGTAAAAACAAAATTAGCCATCCAAAAGTCTAAAGATCACTAAACATAGAATCCGACTCCTCGTTTTCCACTGTAGTTGAAGGGGCATCTAAGAGTTCCCATTAGAGGAGGTGTCCACTACTACTGATTTAAAGATTTCTGGCCTGCATTAATGAGCAGAATTAGAGGTCAAGCCTTTGATATTATCAGTGTGACATTACATTACAGAACAAGAACCCACAAGATCAAGCTGATAAGTGAAAACAATTCCAACTTTTAGGCCCGGCATGGGCGGTTTCATTGACCTCTACAGATGTAAAGCATATTGGTTTCAAATACTATTTTCATGAAAACAGAGTTGCTCACCTTCTAAATCTTAAATATGTTGTTGGGTAGCTTATTTTCAGCAGCTGTCATTTTTAGTTGAGTACTTTCTGGTCATCAAATAAGCTTAGTTAAATATTTCATGTCAAGTTGACTTCTGTTTTGTACTTGGCCGATTAACAGTATATAGTTTTAGGCTTTTAGCAATATTTGATTAGAATGATTCTACTTTCTAATCTACATATCATGTAAGGTGACTAGTAACATTTCCACCAAAATTCAATACTATAACAGAATGTATGATGTCTCATTAAGTCAACAGTCATTTGTACTTTCAGTTTGGATTCCTTATTGAAAGTTAGTAATGACTAATGAGAGTAACTAAAAATGACAAATTATGCATAACCATAGCTATGAGACAACTTGCAAATACATGAGTTTCTTTTGGTATATGGGCACTTTAGTTCTATTTGTTTACTTATAGCAAGTTATCAATTACAAATACTGCAAATCCAAACAAAGAAAACTAAACGTGAATTCTTTACCGCCAAAAGAAGAAAAAAAATTAAATAAACTAAGCGCGAGTTGGTAGGATGATATAGAAACTAACCATTCTGGACTCTTTTGTAAGACTCTGACTTGGTCATGGAAAAGAACTTGAAGAACAACAAAAGCCACTTTACTTCCGGACTCGACAGCCTCCTGATGAGTGTGTAAATAGTCATCATTTTTACCATTTCTGAGCTGCCAAAACATCTAAAAACACTCAATATTGTATCAAAATAGTGAAAATATCCCAGGAATGTGTTTTATATGTTTCAAATGCAAAACAATAAAAAACAGACGAAAAACGCACAAAGTTTGCATAATTGGCAGTTTCAGTCCCTCAAGTTTCAAAATTGGCAAAATTAGTCCCTGGGTGTTTAAATAATGGAATTTATCAAAATACACCCTTGTACTATTCATAACTTACAAATTGGAACATTTTGATAACTTTTGGGTATTTACATGTTTAACCCTTCTAAAATCAGAAAATGACAATAATGGTCCTTGGTTTTGTAAAAAGGAAAAAAAATATGCAAATATGGTCCTTGTGTTATCTAATATTGCAGGTTTAGTCCTTTTGACAACTTTGGTAAAGTTACATTACAGGTCCTCAATTTTCAGAATTTTACAAACTTGGTCCTTGTGTGTTAAATACCAAACGGATCCCTTTTAAACTAAAACCAAAACCAAATACAAAACCAAACCCCACCCTTGTAATAGCCTGATCCAGTCCACCCCATCACCCAAGCCCAACAAAACAAGCCCATTCCCTTTTTTTTTTTTAATATACCCCGTCCCCAGGTCAAACGTGGGTCAAACCCACCTTCCTTTACATCCAAAACCACCACTGCTACTATACCACTTCCCCAATACCACCTGCAAAACCACCCCACTTGCCTATCCACCACCCCCTTATCCCTTCAATCTCACTTCCCAACACCAATCACATCCCACCCCCCCCTATGGTCTGTTACAGAACAAATTGCAAGATGGGCATTTTCCCGCCAAAAATGGAGAGAAAGCAATGGTGATCCACAAGTCAACCAAGTTGGTGGGATTTGACCAGGGGGACCCACAGAGCTCAGAGAATGAATAAAAAGAAAGAAAGGAGCAACATGGAAGGGCAGTTAGATAATTTAGTTGTAGCTTAGCTTTAGGTAATCGTTTAAATGTAATTCCTATTTTTTCTAATGTAATTTTTTTTTATCTTAAAAGGATTGTTGTAAGTGTTCTCAGTGTACTTAAAAGTGATTTAAATAATCACATTCAGTTAAGTTGTTGAATTCAGTTTTTCTCATAAATCACTCAAAATCTCAATTTCAATTTTAAGCATTAATAGTTGTTATTTCCTGATCCATCAAGCTCATTTAGGTTAACTTATTAGCATTTAAAGGTTTACAAAGCATTTGAATCAATGTTAGCTTAAAATTTAAAAATATACCAAAAATATTAATTAAAAAGAGTGAAGTAAATCAAAAATCAGTGGATGATGGAAGAAGCAAGGAAACCTGGTAAATCTGGATGTTCATGGTTTTAGTTGCCTTAAGGGAGGCAGTAGGATTGGTGTAAGTACTTGGTTACTTGTGAGGACCCACTGGACTTCATTGTAAGTTTATCTTAGTTTTCCTATTTTAGCATATTACTTGATTTCTGCTTCTACTACATCTAATCTGAATTTTTATGCCTAAATAAGTTAGTTGTAGTTAGTTGGTTGCTTATGAGTTGTAATTCATTTGCTTTTGCTCAACTGCTCACTGTTTAATGTTTTCAGTCATTTGTAAGAAGTTAGTTTTTAGCCTATCATAGTGTTAATTTTCAGTCAACTTAGCTTAATCATACTTAGTATAACTTAGTTAATCTAATTACTTCATGAATATAGCTTCTAGTAACTTAAATCAAAGAAAAACCAAAAACAGTTAGTGTATAAGGGGTGTTTGGATCAATGGTTAACACCACTGATGAGTTTGTTCTTGTTGTTGGTAACTACTTAGATATGTTGCAATATGTTAGGATAGGTTGTTTAGGCTTCTAACTCAGTACCTTAATAAGTAAAAGTCAAAAGTAGCTTGATCTTTAATTCTATGAATGACTGTTAAGAGTTAAAGGGCTTGATATCATCAATTCATCACATAAGTAGTTTATAAAGCTTTAATCCACCTCTTTGTAACTTCATATAGCATATCTAATCAGTAGGATCCTTTAGAAATCCAACAAAGTCAATTTGTTAGTTCATCTCAAAAAGTCAAAACATAACATTTCAGATTTTTCCAAAAGTTCTAGTAATTAATTTGAATTTTGTGTTTGATTTCATGGCCTGAAACTTGTTCACACTTGTAGCCCCCCACCTCAACTCCAAGTTCCCATGTTTCTTTCATTTTTAGGATTTTTCTAGTGGGCCCCACCTTAGGCCAAATTTGGCTGCAGGGCAACCCCTGCTCTACCGCACAGAACAGTCACCCACCACCACCACTTGGTGGTGGTTTTCTGGCCACCACAGTGGTCCTCATGCCTCAAATTTTGTTCCATTCAATCCCCCTCCTACCATACTTTAACCATTGACCAAAGTTTTGACCTTAGGACCTCTGGGACCCACTTGGAATTGCCCATAAACTCTGTCCCAATTCTGAGTGGTATTTGGAATTTGGAAGTGCTTAATTGTGCTTATTAAGCTTATTCTGTGGACCCCACTTGTTGATTCTAGCTTAAACAAGTTCCATAAACTTATTTAGACCTGAATTTACCATAATGGGCCCCACACAAGCTGGTTCAAGCTAGTTTCCTTGTTTGGTCAACTTTAGTCAACTGCCATAGCTTATTGTTTATAGTTGGCTTATTTTTAAGCTTTGTACATTTTGTTTTCACAAAAGTTTTATGTTTTAAGTATTTTTAGAGTTTTGTAAAAGAAAAATCAATTTAATTTTAAGTGATAGTTTCTATTTAATGTAATTTAATTTTAATTTTCATTTTTATATTTTTTTTAAATACTTAGCTATTTTATATTTTTCTTAAATTCCTCTTATATTAAAGTATTTATAATAATTTTTTCAGATTTTTATTTTATGATTTAGTATTTATTAGAATTAATCTTAGTTTTATTAGAAATTAATTAATAATTAAGTTTAAAATAGCATAATTAGTTTTTATTAAGCAAAACCTAGTTTTTATATTTTTCCTAGCTTTTAAATGTTATAAAATAGTTTTATAATTTTTTTATAATTTTCTAAGTTAATTTAGTGTTATTTGTAATTTAAATTAGTTTAAATAGTTTAATTAAGATAATTAGTTTTTAATTAATAGAAAATCCATAAAAAGACAAAAATATTTATTTTTAATTTTTATACTTTCTTCAAGTTCATTTTAAGTTTTATAAATTATTTTTGTAAGTTTTTAGTTAATTTGTAGTGTTTATCATTTTTAGTTTTATTTAAATTAGGTTTTATTTACTTTTTAAATAGTTTTAATTAATTAAATAGTATTTAAATATTAAAATAATCATTTTAATAATTTCATTTTTCATTTTAACTTTTCTTTTTTTTTTAAGTTTGTAAAAGTTTCATTTTCACCCCCTATAGTTTATTTTCCTTAAAACTCACCTTTTTCCCAGTACGCAATCGTTTCTGATTTTAATTTGGTTTACGTTTTTACGTTTCTGTTTCCCGTGATTGTTAATACTTTTGTTTCTAATCATTCCAGTAGTGTAAACAAATCCCAATCTTTATCTGGTTACTTCCCATCCAATTCACCCGATCACAAACCTGTTTTTATACCATCCACACCTCGTCGGGACATAACGACCCGGGGAAACACTATACTTCCGCGGAGATTGACTCTTAAGCTGTTTGACCTGGTTGACCATCCTTTGGTCAATTTAGGTTGACCGTTTGGAGCCAATCACCTCCACTCCCTTTATCATCAACCACAACAAAACTACCTGCAAAATCATACCAAAATGTATAGCCTATTATTATCACCATATCAATACAAACAAACAAAAATGTAATGATTGCAAGTTTCATTCTTAAAACACGTAACGCCAGCTGAAGTACAACTCAGACCTCGTTTTATCCACATGCTTTTTTGAAATTTAGCTGGGAAAATTGCCAAGGTTGTTTCTCATTTGGCGTCAATCACCTGTATACAAAAATATCTAATGAGAATTGAACAGTCATTCATTTTACCAAACATAAGTGTGAAAAAACATGGATATACCTCGATTTGATTGTTGCCTCTAAGAGAAACAACTTGCATAATGCTTTGACCTTCTTGAAGAGTTAACGTCTCATCATTAACGGCCCGCTTCAAATTCTTCCTTCCACCTTTCATAGCCATTTCCAATCCAATTCACTCTTAAAAAATACGAAGCTCCGTTTACACTTTAGCAAACTTCCTGCGCGACTGCTGTTCCTTGTAACCTGCCTTGGCTGCACATTAATTAATAATGCATGATAAGCTTACTTATCTCACCATAAAAGCTATACAATCATATAACAAAAACCATGTTGAGTATATTGTTATATTTTTGGTCTTATGAGTTTATATCTCATTTCGGCCTTATATTACATAAGCCTAACCGGCTTATGTTGTAACTTATCGGCTTATATAAGCCCACAAGTTTAAAAATAAGTCAGCCTATGAAAAATAAGCCGAAACAAGATAAGATCGTAAGCCCAAAAATAAATTTTAAACCAACACCCCCCTAAAATCTTTTAGTACTTATTAGTAGACACGCTATTGTAGATTACAAAACTTGGTGACCACTTTTCTAACTGTTCCGGTGCATAAATAAGGGGGTGTTTGTTTTAGCCAAAATTTTAAATGATACATTTTACACTTCTAAACCGGCTTATGTTTTGTAAGCTCGCTTTTTGTGGCTTATTTTGAAACTTTTCAGCTTATATAAGCTTATTATGACATGTTAAACTTAGATAAGTCGAATTTCAAAATAAGTCGAAAATCAAATAAGCCATAAGCCCGCCATATAAGCCGAACAAACACCCCCTTAAAAGTTTTTGGCTTATACAAGCTTATCATGTCAAAATAAACTTGAAAAAATTTAACATAAGCCGCAAAAAGTGCGATTAATCTGAAAACCACATAAGGGCGCTAAGAATGACAAAACAGATATCTCACCAATAACTTCCGAACCAAATCCTAATTCTTGCATATTTTAACATTTAATTTAACTTCCGAATCACCACATAACATAATCACTAACAACAAATTATTAACTTGCAAAAAATACTTAACTTATAATATAACCCTAATTCAATTTACGGTTAAATTTTAAAACAAAAAATCGGGGATTTGTATCTGTTGTATGGATTAAAGTATGATAATAAAATGTATAGATTAAGAAATGGTGATTTTACCTGATGATTAATTGAACCGAGACAACGGCGGTGGAGGGTGGCGGCTGTAAAAACAATGCCAAAAATTATATCAAATCTTAGATTTACAAATAAAAACTACAAATCTGCAAACAAAAATCTTCAAAATTAGATTAATAAACATAGATCTATTATAAAAAAAACCCTCAAAACTTGGTGGTTCATCTTGGTGGTTAATCTCGGTGGTTGTGGTTCTGTGGTGGTGTCGTTTCAGTGGAGAGGTGGGTTTCGGTGGTTGTTTGGTTTCGGGGGTCGTGAGGATCTATGGTTGTGACGTGCGGTGGTGTTAAAGTGCGGTGGTGGTGTTTATGCGGTGGGAATGGTGGAAGAGATGGAGAGAGTTTTACGTGTGTGTTTTTTGTGTGGTGTGAGCTGTCATATTAGATACAAGAATTCCGGTTTCAATATTTTCTGTTTATTTTTCTCTCTCATATGACTTTTCAACAACTCAACATTTCACATTTGACCATTTTCTCTTTATATGTAGTTAAGATTAGTGACATTTAATGCATGAATTGTGTTTAAGTTGGTTGTATAATATGCTTGATAATTTGTATTTCTTATGTAAGGGGTGTTTTAATAAGTGCATTAATTGTATTTATTGACCAGTTAATTAATTATATTTAATGTATATAATGATTTATTTATTGTATTAATGTTAGTATTAACTGTATGTTAGAATTAAATATGAGTGGAATTTTTATAAGTAGCATTGGTTGTTATTATAACTTTAGAAGTTGTATTACTTAATTTTAAGTATTTCTATTAATAGTAGGCCTTTCTCCATTATAATATAGTATGATTATGTGGAAAATGGTGATTTCCTCATTTAGATAGTGTGTTGTCAATTACATTCTTTGCATCTCTATCACGTTTTTTTGTTCTTTTAGACATGATAGAATTAACATTATTTCACTTATAGTTAATTTGTTTATTATTTTTAGTACTGAGTATTGAATAATCGACAATAATAATATTGTTAACGAACAAACCGGCAAACAACATTTAGAACAAATACATGCAGTTTAAAACGCTTCGCCGCAACAAGCGGCCGCCGCCCAAATCCTCGTTAGGAAACATACCATAAAACTAAATACCAAATTTTCAAAACGCCACTTAGAGTTTAAATCGCTATTCTAACAAACATTTGCTAGATAAATGCACTGTTTAGAAGATACATACGTTATTAACCATTTAGGTGATTATGTTTTATTTGAGACGAATGGCTTTATTCAGGTTTAGCTCAAGACAAGTTAGAAAGTGCGAAGTACACAGTCGTTATAGTAAGCATGATACCACCACGATAAATATGCGGGGTCAAGGGGGTCGCGCCCCCTTGTGGTTTATAGCGCCCCTTGTTAACTAGTTTTCCAAATTGCCGCCCAAAACCCAACAGAAACATCTTTTACTAACCAACACACTGATTGGTAAATAAGTTGGTGGTCATAACCACATTTTATGGTCTCATTTACAAAATATAACGTCAAAGAATACTCTATCGACTCTAATTGATTTCTCGTGACTTACATTTCAATTGTCAATCTGTCTTATCTAATTAAGGATTTCGTGAACTTGAGACATATATGATCGAAATACTTCAATCTAAAAGTGATTACACGATTCAGATTGATATCCTATGTTATAAACCATTCTCACACCAATAAAATTTCCTACAACTTCTACCAAAGACTTATAGGTAGAGACTTGAGAGCTATTGCAAGACCCCACTTTGGAGAAACTTCAGTTCTCATAAGGTCGTACTCGGCTGAAACAGTTATGAATGACTTTGGTTGCCATTCATGTTGACACAACATTGACACTTTTCCATTGCTCGATAACTCGGTCTTCACTGTATTGTAACAGTCAATCACATGAGCACTTCTCAAGGTAATAATGTCTTCTGATGATGAGAACTTATGTGTCAATTCAGCGGTTATTTGATTTTCGTCCGAGCCATTTATAGAGTGTACATATGTCGCCGTCAATGTTTTCCCTTTGTCCATCCTGCGATTTGCAAGATCATGGTTAGTTCACGTAATCACTTATTCGCTCATTCGGAAGTGTTTAAGCCATATATAGATAGAATAGCTTTGAACTTATGTACATGTATCTCGAGAGTAACTCGACTAAAAAATGTCTTCTTATTTTTACGAACTTTCTAATTTTGTTCTCCTATGCATATTTAAACCAACTTTACCCGAAAAGAGTTTTACTTTGATTTACCCATCCAATGTCACTACTCTGTAAACTACAGTTATCTTTGGGGTAAACAAAGGTTTAAATGTGCATATGAGTTCCAAACAATAAGTATGAAACTTATTATTTCAGCTGCTCATGTAAGAAATGAACATAAGTATATGGATATTTTATGGCATAAATCCATTGTAAAAAAATCAAAATTAGGTGTTTATACATACAGTAAAAGGGCAGCACCAAACTTGGGCAAGCCTATGGCAGCTGTGTATTTGGTGAAAGAAGCAGAGGCAGCATCGAATCCAACTTCAGCACCAAGACCTAGAACCTTGTAGTCAACTACTGCCTTTAGATTTAAAATTGGGGATCGCTTCAGGCCTATACTCGCATCAATGTAAACACCGGGATGGCGATACTGAACATCAAGCTGAGGGTAAAAAAAACAGCTCGCGTTAGTATTTTTGTATGATCAATCATTTAGAAACCTTATGACACTGATTTTCGATGTAAGACCATACTTGCAACACGGCCAAAATCATATTATATTTATACTTAGAAAAACTACTAACCTGTCCAGATTTAGGATCAGGAACTTTAAAGCTTACTGCTGCATTTGTGTGTGGCATTACTTCATCAAAAGTTAATCTTCTTGACACCTGCAAAAAGAATTGTCAGAACTGTATCCTAACAAAACATCTAATTCTATGAGCAAGTGCCTTGAAAATATTACCGAGGCCTTCATTCGACCTGCTGCAAAACCAGTAATCAGTTCCTGTAACAAAAAGTAAAATTTGCTGAGACAAAACATTGTGTTTTATTATTTGAAGTAATAATGACTTCATATACGTGCTCATAAATCATACATGGGATTTGATCCATGAAATGATAAAGAAATATCGTTGTCACATCGGTAACCTTCGGTCAATAGATCTGCATTATGAAGAGCATAAGTAATCCAAAAAGTACATTTTCTCTATGCCATCAAGGACGTCTCTCAACGGCCCTAGAAAACATGTTAAACTTTAAAGTAGTGAAAAAATATACCCGACCCCGATTAAGCCTATTCGGGTCAATAATTTTATTCGGGTCAATTTGGGGCAACCCGACTAACCCGAGTTCCAAATAGGGTTGGGTTCGGGTAGGTTTTTCTTAGTCTCAACCCGAATGGACCCGACCCGAATTGATCCGAACCCGAATTGACCCGACCAACCAGACTTTTACAATGAAGTAAGCAATTTTTTTAATCATTTTACCTATACTCAAGTTGACCCGAACCCGACTAACCCGAGTTCTAAATAGGGTCGGGTTCGGGTGTGTTTTTTTTAGCCTTAGCTTGAATTGACCCGAAACCGACCGGCTCAACCCGACTAACACCCCTAGTCAGGTTCAAAGTTGTTGAACATTAGTAAGGTATATATCATGTGTGAACACCACTAATTAGTAAGCTGGCATATAGCATGACTGATAATTAGAAATTTGAAATACCAGAAGGTTTACTTACATTTTGCTCTTTTACGGATCTCTGAAGCTTTACATTTTGCTATTTTACCAATCTCTGAAAAAGGTATTCCGTTGCCCATTTGTAAATTAGAATTCAGTTTACAATGTTGTACTGATCAGCCATCCAGATTAATCTGTCAAATATATCATGTCCTGCTAAAATGTCACTCATGTAAAAAAATAAATAAATAAATAAAAATGGTCACATTTTATTTATTTTTTAATCACAATTCAAAGGACTAATTAGGTTTATAAGTGACCATGGTCACATTTTCTTCTTCTTCTTCTTTCTTCTTTTTTTTTTTTTTTTTTTATTATTTTATTTTATTATTTATTATTTTATTTTTTTCAATTCAAAAGGACTAATTAAACAATAGGTGTGCAGAAAATTTATGGACAAAAATCAGACAAAAATCCATGACATTGTTCCGCCCCACTTACACAAATTAAATAAATAAGCTTTAAATAAGAAAATATTCAACCTTAAAAGAAGAAGAACACATATATAATTGATGGTGAAGATTAGTGTACCTTGTTATAATTTAATGTTGATGTTGTTGAAGATGCTTTTAATTTGTCGAGCTAAAGTTATACTATAAATTTCAAGACTTGTACAAGGGTTTAGGGTTTAGTGTGTGTATCTATGATGGCTTGATGAAGAATTCATTTCTTAAAGTTATCACATTATTTTACTTAATTTTATGTGTTTTTAAAGTTTTATTTTCAGCTTTTAATTGTAATGATAAAAATTAAATAAATAAAATAAAAATTATGAGGTATAAACGAAAAATAATATAAGTTTAACAATTTGAGGATTAAACACGATTTAAACTGAATGAAAATAATATTTGTCATAGGTTATAAATGAAAATAATAATAAAATTTTATGTTATGAAATATGAAATGAATTAACACATTGGTGTTGATTTTTCCCGTCTAGCAAGAAGTCAGTCTTTCAATACTTTTCGTGTCCAGCAAATCGTGTTTCCAGCCTTACATTTTAATTCTAGCCGCAAGTTTTCATTTTTCAATATTAAGTTTCCTTTAATAGTTTACAGTCTAGTATTCCAGTCTTCAATAATTACTTTAATTATCTTACACCTTTTTTTGTTTTTCTTAGCCAACGTGTGGCTATATTATAAACACAACTTTAGTAAAGTTGTGAGATTGTGAGCCATTGGATTTGATTCAATAGCTCAAATCAAAAAAACTTCTTTTGATTTGAGCCATTGGATTAAATCTAATTGTTCACAATCTCACAACTTTACTAAAGTTGTCTTATATAACTTTAGTGGATCCTCCTCCTATAATTGTTCATGTGTTATTTTTATCGTTTTTAATATTATTATATTATTAATTTTATTTAAACTTGTTGAATCGACAAATTATCAACATTGTTCACTACTTGACTTATTTATTTAAACGGGTCATAACGCGTTATACATGTTATGCATGTCTGGGTTAGGGTTCAATTTCTTAACACGATTACTAAATGACTCATATTTGGTTAGAGGTTATACCAACCCACGAACCTGAATAGGTCAACAGAACACGAATCAGTTGCCACCCCTAATCGTACAGGGTCTTGTACTTCAAATTTGTACACAAAGTTTGGAGACGTATGTATGTATGTTACCACGCATGTTGCCGAAAACCTGGATGTGCTATACGTTGTTTCAAATACTTTGTTTAGAACAAGTTAGTTTTCCTTTCTGGTAAATAAAAAAAACAGGATTTATTGTTATTATTAAATAAAATGTAGAATTTTATCTGACATTTTCGACAACAATTTTACCGGACATTAACTGACTGTAAAATGGTAAAAGGATTTTGATCTCGTTTTTCATCGCTGCAATCCCATTGTTACGGACGACTTGCCTCAAAGTGATCACTTTTTCTACATTACTTTGCTAGAACATTTTTTTAAGCATGATCCAAATTACCTTCTTTTGACAGTTTTCAATAGTATGTACTTGGTATTAGCCCAAAGAAAAATACATGCACTCAAGAACAATATTAAAGTAAAATGTTTTTTCCTTCATTAAGAATTTTATCTTTTTTGAAGAGTCAAACCACTTGGTATATAGTTGCAGACCCCATGAAGTAGAAATCCATGTGGGTATAAACACGAATAAAAATAAAGGGAACTGTGTTGTTTGGGTGGTGCATGCTTCAAGCTACATAACCAATTAACCACCACTCATTCCAAAAGGATCCAAATCAAGAAATCCAAACATAAATCCACATTCACTTAACAACAACCACAATGTGGACTTGAAATAATATCACCAAATGTACAAGCACCTTCAACCACCACTCCTCCACCTTATACCACCACCTTTCGCCGCTATCGGCTAAATTACAACTAGTATTATTCTTTAACATTCAGCATATTCTCTTTAGAAAACAAGCACATATACACACATACCATGACTACATCCTCTTACTGTTTTTCTTCCACTAGAAACCATATCACACATTCAAATTTCTTGTTTCTTAATTCAAATCTTTATTTACCAAAACAAAGAAATCATGTTGCTTTGGATCAAGGGACCAAAAAGGATTTGGTTTTGAACATACCCAAGTCATCTTTTTCGCTTTTGAGCACGAAAAACTATCATAAGTCCACACGCCTCTATGCGTCTTTATCTGAGTCATCAAGTGAGCATCAAGAAAATGTTGAAGATAGTGAATTGCCTGGTATGGCTCAGGCTTTTCACATATCTAACAAAACAGCTTCTGCTATATCGATTTGCATAGCAGTTGCAGCTTTGAGTTTCCCGATTTTCATGAAGTCTTTAGCTCAAGGGATGGGTTTGAAGATCAAGTTGTTATCATACACAACACTTTTGTTTGGGTTTTATATGGCTTGGAATATTGGTGCTAATGATGTGGCGAATGCTATGGGGACGTCTGTGGGGTCTGGGGCTTTGACACTTAGGCAGGCGGTGCTGACAGCCGCAGTGTTGGAATTTTCAGGGGCGTTGTTGATGGGCAGGCATGTGACAAGTACAATGCAGAAAGGGATTCTCGTTGCTAATGTTTTTCAAGGGAAGGATACTTTGCTTTTTGTGGGGTTGTTATCGTCTTTAGCAGCTGCTGGTACTTGGTTACAGGTAAATATCGAAACTTTTTGATACTTGCTAGTTGATACTACTATCTATTAAGATCAAACATTGATTGGGGGTCACTGTGAGTCCCACTGACTATATGGTCAAAGTCAAACAAATATAGTATATGATCTTGAATATAGGATCATGGGTGGACTCAAATTTTCTTTGCAGTTAAAATAAATAAATGTTATGATAGTGCATAGCTGCATACCCCTGTAAGAAATCTGAGGATCTTGCGCTAACCTAAGGAACCCTTTATTCCTAGAAACAAAAAGATCCTTAAACCAAACTAGGGAGCTGCATTTGACTTTTTATATAGAAAAAATGTTGACTTTTTGGGTCTTGATCAGGTTGCATCTTTTTATGGTTGGCCGGTCTCAACTACACACTGTATTGTAGGATCAATGGTTGGGTTCGGTCTTGTGTATGGAGGACCTGGTGCAGTTTTCTGGAGTTCATTAGCGAGGGTAACATCCTCTTGGGTTATATCACCGGTTTTGGGTGCTGCAGTTTCCTTCCTCGTGTACAAATGCATCCGTAGGGTACGTACAATCTACTAGACTGTATATTCTGTCACTTTTCTTGGTTGTTGTCACTACAGCCTCAATCTTACGAACACCGTCATGTATTTCTAACCCGTTTATACTATATTTAGTTTGTTTACAGTGCTCCAAACCCTGGACAAGCAGCGGCTGCAGCCGCACCGATTGCTGTTTTCGTGGGTGTCACAGCAATTACTTATGCAGCTTTTCCTCTTAGTAACACACTCCCAATAGCACTAGCCCAAGCTTTAGGATGTGGGACATTAGGCGCGTTCATTGTCAACAAGGTCATCCGTAAGCAGCTAGGTCACCTCCTAGACAAGTCAAAGTCAACTGAACAAGAGCAACACGAAGAGTCAGCCCCAAAAAGCATCGGGTTCCTATCCGATATCGCCGGTCCTACCGGCACCCAACTGGAAATAGTTTACGGTGTGTTTGGCGACATGCAGATTCTATCCGCTTGCTTCATGTCCTTCGCACATGGTGGAAATGACGTTTCAAACGCAATAGGCCCATTAGCTGCGGCTCTTTCTATATTACAAGGTGGGGCCACCGGGGGCGAACTTGTCATTCCATTGGATGTTCTTGCTTGGGGTGGGTTCGGGATTGTTGCAGGGCTAATGATGTGGGGGTATAGAGTGATAGCTACAATCGGTAAAAAGATTACAGAGTTAACTCCTACAAGAGGATTTGCAGCGGAATTTGCTGCTGCTTCTGTTGTTCTCTTTGCATCAAAACTTGGACTACCTATATCAGCTACTCATACGCTAGTGGGTGCGGTTATGGGAGTCGGGTTTGCTAGGGGACTAAATAGCGTGAGAGCAGAAACCGTGAGGGAAATTGTTACTTCATGGGCAGTGACTATTCCAGTTGGGGGCTTCTTAGCTGTGGTCTACACATGGCTCTTTACCAAGTTATTGCCACATATTTTTTGAGTGTACATCGAAATGATTCAAACTTGAACCACTCGGAGGTTTTATTGAACACAAATAACTTGTCTTTTTTAATTCTATATATATAATCTATGATTATCTAAATTGGAAATCATCGTTTCTGTAGTTTGGCATCATTTAGGCGATAAAAAACCGCCTATCATTGGAGGGAATATATATTTGTTGCATGTACCATAACGATATAAGATTTTGGTAAAAAAGGAGCAACATTTATTGGGTTTTACTTATTAGCAAATGCATGCACAATCTTTTTTTTTTTTTTTTTTCCCGATTATACAAATAGTCTGTTTCTGCGTCTCAAGTAAGTGAAGTCCTAGTAAAAGAAGGAGCAACCTTTATCGGTTGCTCCAGATCTTGACCTTAAACACAAACAAATAACATGTTCCAATAATGTGGAAGGTCATAAAACTATATGACGGGTAACAGGTACAATGGAAAAGCAACAACATTTTGCAGTTTATATTCATAGAACTACATACCAGTTTCACGCAGTTTCAAGTCAGTCGTTCATGGAGATAGTTCTTGGATGGATGTCAGACTAGGCTCCCAATCAGATCCCCGACCTGACTTGGACTTTGACTTCAAGACTAACGGTGGTATACCTTGTCTGTTTGACTGTATATGTTTCTTGACCAAGGATCTGGACCATTTCTCTTTTGAAACATAATAATCACTTGCTGAAAAAACGGAATCATCAGACTCATCTGTAACCTGTAGTCCTGTTGATTTGTTCTTTCTGGCAGAGTGTCTTTTCTTCAACTTATTTAACGTCGTGACGGGAAGTAATAAGTACTTTTGTCCGGGCAAGAGTATATCCGTTGCTGATAAAACAGCTTCATATGGGTTCTTGAAAACCTCGGGCCAAGCAAAGCACATCCCTGGGTATCTCTTTATTAATTGAGAAACCACAATAGGATTTCGATATAGATCTTCTTTCCCACCAGCATGAACAACCCTAACACAGAATTCCTTTGAATTTATGCTACTCCCAGTTGAAAAGGAAACCTCTTTAACCTCCTTACGGTTTCGTGAATCTTTGTTGTCCAATGAACGGACTCCAAAGAGTGAATCCAAACACCCGTTAAACATCTTAAGAAACTTAAGTCTGTAGATACCATATGCAATCAATACAAACCACTAAAAACCCGGATTTTATTTTGGTTTTTTCTTGTTTTTGCTTTTTCTATGGCCAGCTCTTTTGATAAAACCAAAGTTTTAGTAAGTACTTGTTGTCTGGCATAATGGCATGTAATGTGTCTTTGTAGATATCAATTTGTCAACAATGATCATTTTCATAGATCCCATGAAGAACAACAACCAATCTCTACATATGATTACGAACCATAACTCTTTAAAAATAACTTAAGGATTTCGATCTTTGCCAGCTCATCAAACACATCCGTGTACTCATATCATACTCCCAAAGGCCTGAGGACACTTGGCGTTCAAGTTTCTTTTGTCTTCCGCTAATCCAATTATTATGAAGCACAAAACAACCTATATCCATGCATGTTGACGTAACATTACTTGAATCCCATAGATCTCGGTAGGCTCCATTCGGAAAGAGGTTTCTATCCAAGAAACGGACAGTAAGATTTGTTTCGGGTTCTAGACACATGTCGTCATTCACACGATATGACCCATTTAACCCACACAATGTATCATAAAAACTTGGTTGTTCTGAAAGATTAGATGTAGATGCATGCTTCACTACCTTCTCTAAAGCAGCAATTGTTGAATTATCAGAGCGAGCATAGTAAAATCCAGAGTTTAGACGCCGAGGCATATTTATTGGACCTACACATAAGACAAGAGTAATTAACAACTTAAGTATAAGAAAATATTAGCTTAAAAGAAACGGGCCAAATATGTCGAAAGTCACCAAAGAGCTTTTTTTTTTTTTTTTTTTTTTTTTTTTCTAAATCACTTTCTTAAAAAAAACATAATTATCTATTAAAATAATACAATATTTGCAATCATATGTTTAAAAAATAATAATTATTAAGAGGGTTCTGCTAAACCCTTCGTAAAAAATGGAAAAAACTTGAAAAAAGGGGGGCCTCCGAATTAATTTTTTTGACAAACCATCAAATTTATAACAGATTATAAATACAATTCATTAGCTAACCAATCTGTAACAAAATCCATGGATATAAAATCATAGAAAATTACACTATTTGATCTCAAGTTTCGAAGTATAATCAATTGTTATAGAATAATAACTTGAGAAGATAACTTCATGTCCATGCTTGAAAAACAAACCTGTGATTTTGTACTCATCTGACTGAGCCACGAAAACAGCAGGACCGAATGTGGCAAGTAGTGGCAAAGGATTTTTGAACCAAAAAACATCAACATCGCTCATTAATAAGTTATAGCCCAGCTTCAGAATTTGCAAAACTATCCTCGATTTCACTTTTGTTACCCTTTGAAAGCATTCTGTTCCGAAGTGGCAGTCATTGTAGCTGATGTTGCTTGGAGCCAATCTATCCCTAAAAACAGGTAATCCCTACAAAAAGAACACGTGTTACATTATATATAACCTTAAAGATAAAAGATGTATAAGATCCAAATTTTAAGTCAACAATCATAAAATTGCTCACCTGCAAGACACAGAAGTCGTATATTTCATCATCAAGGGCGCACACCACAAAGTTTGAAACCTGAAGGAGGTGTAGTCTACATACCCAACTCATTAACATATCTTTATAACTATATCCAGCAACTGCCAGCACGATTGTCTTATTCTGGTCCGATCGTGCAGATAATAGAACCTCTAGAGAGAACGGAAGGGATAATGGCTCTAATGATGTCAACTGCTTGTCATTTGAGCAGTTTACATTTCCCTCTAGTGACCTTATATTATCAAAACAGCTTAAAAGTTTCTTATGTTTACCTGATCTAAATATCCTTAATGAAGTAAAGCTTAAACCTATATGGGATCCTAATGGATAAACTATGTTTTCAGTAGTACTTCCAAAATGATAGTGTCCGTTACATTTAAAAAGTTTGATAACATTGGAGTAACTGGCTTCACCAATAGATAATGATCCATAAAAAGCTTTCAAATGGGAATTTCCGACATTTTCCCACTTTCTTGCTTCCATTGTATCGCCATCATCAGGACTACTAATAAAGAAACTTGAAATGGTCCAACTTGCATCAAATACAAACCTAAAATCAGAGGACAAAGCCTCGTTAACGACCCAAAGGGTGTGAAAACCTTTCCCATACAAAAATGGGGGAAGAACTCCGTTGTGCAAAGGAAGATCTCCATTATTCCATGCCATAATTATCTTTTTGTCATCGCAGCGTTCCCTTCGTTCATGAGAAAGAAAGTCCTGCAACTGATTGAAGAGAATAGAGGTTAAGGGTGGTGTTTGGATGTGAGTACTAAAAGTGAATATGTGATACTTTATAGGTCTTTGCAAAACATAAAGGCTTGAAGCCACAAAAATCAAATAATCACTTCCAGATGCATACCCAAATATTAACAATAAGCTGTTCGTTCACTTCAAATATGTATTCCATTAGTTTCCTACCTTTTTCATTTTAATCCTTTCACCATTGTCCCCTAGCCACTTTTTTCCATCTACATCCAATTGAAATGGGAAATCTGAGACATTTCTTGATGAAGCAATGAGGAGCCAATCATGGTCAAGTTTATGAACATAACTTAATGTTGAAAAAAAGTCCTGTAAAAGGATAGTCTCCGAATCCATTAGGACAGATATATCGGAATTTGATGCTTGCGCTCTTGCAACCATTGAATGAAAGAATGGAGTACCTAAAAATCTAAACATATAAAAAAATGTAAATTTTTAGTCTACTACATTGGTGCCCATTATATCAAGGAATCCTACATATAACACTTGTTATATATGTAGAACAAAATTAAGGGAGTGTTTGGATGTGCATTCTAAATCTAATGCATAAATTGCGAATTTTGGTAAAAAGATATTGGTACATTGCATCACATGTTATAAACTGTGTTGCATATATCGATAGAAGGTGAATAGTATATATGTTCAAAACTGATCATTACGACTCCTGACACTAAATCATTAAACACATCCAAACAACCCCTATAGCGGTGATTCATCTTCAATATCATACATGTTCAAGTTATACGATATTACACCCACCAATGCAAATTTAAGCGTGCCCTTAAGATATAATCGATAAACACCGAAACTTGAAGTGAATTATAAAGAGCTTACGTGAAATCAATATCGGGTTCAACTGAAACACGAGAGCCAGGGCCAAATGAAGCTGCAAACGAAAAAACTGAAGGGTCTTGGCTAAAAAGAACAACCCTGACGTCTTGCGATAAACCAAGCCATGATCTAATAGCTAAAGACTGTTTATTCCCAATTGAACCACTAAAAGGTGTAACAGATGCAAAGATTGTTACAGTGGGTCCTACTGAGCTCGTAAGAGTCCTGATTTGCTCGTTAATGTTGGAGTTTGGCATTATTTGAGTTGTGGCATAGAATGAGATTGTAATCAAGACCAACCCACATAGCCAAACTAGCCATAAACCAATCTTTAGTGCTTGTAAATGGAAATTCACCATTTTTAGCCAAAAAACAATATGTAATAATAACCTCAAACTCTTTATGTAGTTAAGAAAAAGTAACCTTTTCTTTATAACACATCAATTCATCTAAGATTGAGGTGAGTTTGATCAAGAAGTACCATTTTCGGATTAAAAAAACGACAGTCAACTATGCGAAATCCTGTTTACAGTGCTTGAAAATGACAATTCATCATTTTCTTAAGACCAAAAGGTCCAAAATGAAAAGGGTAAAATTTATTAAACAAGTTAAAAAGATTTGATATGGGTATGATCAAGAAGTAGCATTTTTAACATAGAAACCAAGAAATGTAACAAGAAAGAACCTGAACTCAGATTCTTGATGAGTCTAATGAAAAAACAATAAACTAAAGTAAAGATTTGAAAAGGGTATGATTAAAAATTACCCTTTTTAACATTAAAATCAAGTATTGTAACAAAAATGAAGTGAACTCAGAATCTTAACAAGTAATGAAAAACACCCTTTGGTTAGAACAAAGATTTATAAAAACAATGAACTCAAGTAAAGATTTGACAAGGGTATGATCAAAAAGTACCACTATCAAAATAAAACTTAATATTTTTTTGTAAATAACCAAAGAACTAGTTTTATTTAGTTGACATATGATAATGTAGCTTGTTTTTCATGGAAAAAAAGGCTTAAAAGTGTGAAAAGTTGGGAAAAGTGAGACTTTAACGGAAAAGTTGGGGGGAATGCACCACCGGAAAAGGCGTAGGTGGTGGAGGAGGAGCAAGAAACATGTGAGACTTGACGTCAAGTGGGGGTCACCACCCACCCACCGGGTCAAACACTCAGTCTTTCAACTCATTTTATATTCAAAGGTTTTTTTGACTTGTGTTATATTTGTAATTCTACCCCTTAGAGTTTATCATAAAGAAATTTTGAACCATGCACATAAACAAGCTATCAAAAAGTAGGGGTGAGCATTGTTCGGTTCGGCTAGGTTTTAGGTTAAAACCAAAACTGAACCGAAAGTTTTTGGGTTTTGCTTTTCAAAAACCGTTCAATTTCGGTTTTATCTAGGTTTAGTTTTTCGGATTTTGGTTTCTTTTAGATTTAGTTTTTCGGTTTCTAATTGATTTATTAGGGTATGGTCTCTCGAATTTGCAATGTATCAAAATTAGTACTTTCAAGTTTCAATAATAAAAAGACACGTAATATGATAATAATAAACAAATAATGAGAAATTATTGTTTTACGTGTCACAAATTGACACAATAACAACAAAAAACTAATAAACACCAAAATCCTAAAAAAAATGGTTGTGTGTTTTAAATGACAGCTTCAAAAAGCAAACTAAACAATAGTGTTTTAAGATGATATATATTTTTTCGGTTTGCTTTTTGTGCTAAAACCAAACCAAACCGAAAACTTCGGTTTTTCAAAAATACGAAAACCAAACTATCGGTTTTTCAAACGGTTTCGGTTTTTTAGTTCGGTTTCTCGGTTATTTTCGGTTTAGGTTTTGTTTCTCGATTTTATGCACACCCCTATCAAAAAGAGTAAACTACATTCAAAACTCATTAATTTCTTCGTTTCTCGACCGTTGGACCCAATTCTTCGCCATTATGATATGATCAAACTAGAAATCATTTAAGAAATGAAGTTTGATTCGCAAAGTAACTAGAAATTTAAGAATATAAGAATTGAACTCGAAATTGAATCATAATAGAACGTTTATCGATAACCTAAATAGTTGTGTGAATTAGAAAAGTAAAGAATGTGAATTAAATATCACATCATGATAAAAGTGACAACTTATTTGGATTTGAGTTATGTTAGACCCATATAAAAAAAAAAAAAAAAAAAAAAAAAAAAATGCAATCGCTGACGTGTCAGTGGATGATTGACGTAGTTATAAAGAGGAGAGAGAAATTTGCACAACACTGATCACATGTTAACACGCCAGCGAGTGATTTTTTATTTTTTTTTTATTTTTTTATTTATTTATTTTTTTTTAATTCTTTATGTGGGTCTAGCATGGGTCTTGAGTTTTTAACCAATCAACTTTCCTGCCAAAATTCCATGTGACTTGCACGTGACCATTGACCCATGTTGACTAAAATGAATTCGTATCACATTACCATAAGACGAAGTGCAATAGGACCACGAGTTGTCACACCACCACCCCACCAGGTTGTCCCCTCTTTTGTGAAAAAATGATATTGCAAAATACCACGTTGTGAAAGCACCAAAAAATATTTGTGTGTGAGTATTGTGACTTATATTTGTGCTTAAATAGAATATAATTTATTTTGTTATTGTAATTTATGGGTAAAGAAGTAGAGTATATAACTTAGATGGAAATGTTAGTAGTCTTATTATACATGTTTGATGGTGAAGTTGGTGATAAAGAAGTTGCCATTACGTTGAGTTATCTGTAGTAAGCACGGTGAACGTTACATCCGGTAAACAACGGAACAAGAATTTTAGAATATCAGTGCAGCTAATTAAACTAACGAGAGTAATCTCATAAACATAAGTATTCACACCTCATGTAACAATTTCAGCGATCTTGAAAGCCATTCATGCAATGATGTAAAATTGGTTATTTTATTTGCGCGACTTTGAAATCGGTCACTAATATAAAATGATCAAAAGAAGCTTTTTTCCATAAAAAAAGAAAATCGACAATCTCATGCGAAGGCCAAAAAACTTAGAAAATGTACAACTCGTAATAGATCTTAATCAAACTCGAAAAAGGTTCACAGCAATAGTAGCTGGTCCATCACTCTTTAACTACTATGAGCAATCCCAAATCCTGAAAATACACAATGCATTAACTTGTTCCGAAATCAAGTACAAGTAATAGAAGACGATAGGAAAACCAACTTCACCATCATTACTTCAGCTGAGACCGTAATCGGGATTCAACATAAACCTTGCATAATACACCACCTTTGCTTGTCCTTTTTTACATCCTTCGACCCAATAGGGTCTCTAATTCATAAAAAAGATGCTTACTTTGCAGGCACCATAACTCGTATTAGTCAAGACTGCTCAACACTCGGTCCCTCACGAGTCACAAATCTGTCGCATGATATGTAATCTTCAAAGCTGCAATCAGATACATTATCGTCGGGTTCTTGATCTTGACCTCCTCCTTTCCCTGCACCAACACAGTAAAACAGCTTTGAATCCAGAATAGAGACAGTAAAGTCAACATGTTTGACCATATGTTCACATTTCGTTATAATGAAGGTACTCAGGTAGGCATCGAGAACATGATTACTAATTTGGGATCTTAGAATCATTAAAGAACGGGATGTTGACATACCTGGTGCTTTCAAGAGAAGAATAGTTAGAATGCCTGTGCTGAGAACGCTTGCTAGGTGGAGACCTTGACACTTGTCTATAAATGAAACAATCCCACATGCTAAGACAGTGAGTTCAAATAAATATTGGGAAGGCACCCAACACACTATCTAATATGATCTTAGTTTATGAGAACTGCCTTGTTAGCTTCTGTTATTCCAACATATATGTAACAGATGCACATCTTAAACCCTCCAAAAAAAGCAAAAATGCTGAGTTTGGAAGTTGCCCATTGAAATTCTGATCTTATGAAAAACAAGGGGCCTTTATTTCTTCCTATACAAAACTTGATGTATACAGATGGATTCCTAAACAGAATAAGTTACGGATTCTGCTCACATAAGTAACATTACCTTTTTCACATATACATTATCGCTATAGATTGTAATTATAGGAGGAGCATACTAGAGCAAAACAGTACTGTAAAGGCAATGTCTAGCGATCATTTATACCAAGCGCACACATCTACCCGCATGATTCTGTAGTCGTCTAAATAATGCAGTGTAATAAAGACATGGCATGTCAAGCAGGAACAGTTTATTTAAGATGAGGATAAATATCTAGCCTCCTTTATAAGTTAGAACTTATTTGTTCAGATATCAAGTACACAAATCTAATGATGAACAAGATTTTTTTTTTTTTTTTGAAAAGCTAATGGTGAACAAGATTAACAATGTATAAACAAAAACAGTTAGATATAACTCCACATGCCTACAGAATATAATATTAATCTTATCGTGAAAATGTAAACAAGCTAAATTAATTAACAAGATTTAATAATAAATATGCTAATAATATGGAGAGAGATAATAGCAAAATCAAATACCTTCTTGACCTGACAGGTGATGGTGATCTATCACGTCTTTTAGAACGCACCTTCCTGCAATTAGAAAACTCAAATAAGTAACCTCAAAGGAACGAAACCAGAATTGACAATATCAAGTTTTTTTTGAAGAACCTTCTTGAGTCACTGGAAGAACTATCACTCGAACCATGAGCACGGCTAACCGATGAGTTGTCCTTGCTGCTCCTATGCCTACCTGGTGAAGAAGAACGATCCCTTTTGTGCCTGCCAGGTGATGGAGAACGATTCCTTTTGTGCCTGCCAGGTGACGGAGAACGATCCCTTTTGTGCCTGCCAGGTGAGGGAGAACGATGCCTTTTGTGTTTCTTTTCATCTTTTCTTTCTCGCTTTCGGTCATCTTCTTTAGCATGGGATCTTCTATCCCTGTCTCTCTCTTTCTTATCATCCTTAATCTCATTCTTACTGACCCTTTTCTCTGAATCTCGCTCCTTTATTTTCTCTTTGGAGCCATTTTGATCATCCTTCTTCTCCCTCTTTATCTGTTTCTCATCCGGGATCTTACTACTCTCATCTACCTTCAAATGTTTCTTGTCCTTACCACTCTCCACCTCCCCATTGTAGTCTTTACTAGAGGACCTCCTTTTATTATCATTCTTATCCACCCCATTTCTTGGGCTCCTACCTTGAGCATCATCTGGTAATGAATCCTCGGTATTAAGACCACCCTTAACTAGCAGTTCATGCTTACCAGCATCCGTGTCTCCTTCACTCTGCTTTGACTTTGAAACATCAGAATTATCTGGTTTGACTTTCTCAGCACTGGAATTATCATTGTAATCATCCATATTTTCATTTGGGCCCACTCCATGGGAATCACTTTCTTCTTTTAGATGCTTCTTACCAGAGACCTTACTATCATCTGCCGGTGAACTTCCATTCACTGCTGGGCGGATGGTAGGCCTACTACTAGTGGAAGATGGAATAGATGAATTCTGAACTTCCATATCCTCATCGTCATCCGATGCATAGCTACCAAGTCCTAGGACATCTCCAGGTGAGCTGGAGCTAGACTTCCCACTTGCATCATCCAGATCAGTTCCTTTGGTTTTGGCTGGAATTAGGACCTTTGCGGAAGACTTGGGAGTTATAGCTGCTGATGAAGATGCTGATATCATATCCCTTGAAGCAACAGCCTTTGGCCCAACTACAAACCAACAAAAGAGAAAAAGATAAAAGAGGAAAAGAAAACATCATTGGTAAAATTATACTGCAGATCATTGGAAAATGGAAAGCTTGTCACAAAAATGAAAAAGAGTTGTTAATGCCAACCTTCCACATTAAGATCGTCTTCTTCTATAACTTGTGTTGCAATTTCATCAAAAAGTTCATCTGTAACCTGATCAAAAGCATGCAGGCAACTATCTTAGTACCCAAGCACCAACAAGAAGTTGAAATATCAGAAAGATCTAAAGATTCAAGATTGCTTGTATATTTGCTTTAATTAGAATGTGAAGGTGTATTTGTGCAATCAAGTATTAGTTGGCAATTATTGCAATTGTTTTCGGATTGACTGATAATGAAACATAACATGCTTGATACAAATAAAAAACGTAAAGAAATAATTAGCATCTATTGCCCCCACCTTCAAAAGAACTTCCGTTAAGATACGTTTTATTTCCTGGTTAATTGCAGCAGTTCTAGCTGCTTCGATTTGATCCTGCATAGAAATGTAACAGAATTGTCAGTTTACTCGAGAAAAAATAGAGTAAAAACTAAATAGACGCATGATTCTGGCAGCATTTCTATAAATTTAAACAGACAATAATTATAAGCTCTATAAAACAAATTTATCATGAATATGCAGAATAGAACCTCATCTTCGCTCTCTTCTTCTGTTGACCTATACGGCTCCATGCTTTTCCCATCCACCTGTTCTCCCTTCCCAAGACGCTGGTCCATATCATCATCTTCATTAGATTCAGTGTCCTGCCTGGAAAGCCCTGGGGCTGAACTTCCAATAAAAGGTTTCTTCTTGATAATTTCCTCTTTAAGCCAATTTGGGACTGAAGCCTGAAAACTCTTCTAGTCTAAGATATAGGATAGACAACAGCCCAACCGAGCAGAAATGATTTGTATGCTTCAATACCTTTTTAGGGCGCTCAGGAAACCCAGGTATCCCGTATGTATCACCAGGGAAGGCATTTGTTGCATTAAATGCATTTGATGCCCCGATAGGAAAGGCAGTGTTTGCAGATGGCATACCTGGTTGGAAGCCTGATCCAGCCACTCCCCCAAATAAAGGTGCCGAGTGCATAGAAGCTGGAGAGAGATCAGCCTGTGAGAAGAAACTAAAATCAGCGTTCATGTACATATCACCAAAAAGCTGCAAGAATAATCAAGGTCAGGATCAAAACCTGTTGCCCTGTGGGGTGTACAGGAGGCATAGAAGGATAAGGCATTCCAGGCGTAGCAGATGAATTCCATGCATTGATTGAAGGTATAGCTGTAGCAGTGGATAGTCCCCCTGTTGAACCCCCAGACTCATGACCATATGTAGATTGTCCATATGGGTCATGATCATGACCATACCTCGGCCCAAAATCTAAAGGTTGATTGCTAGGATCAGTTGTTGGCTCAGTTGATGAGTTGTTATATGCATAGTGAGGTTGTTCAATGGACATTGATCTATCATTAGGAGATATTGATGGTTGGACTTGGTGTTGCGGAGCTGGAGCAAAATGCATATGCGATGGTTGATAAGACTGTCCGTTCATATCTCTTGGCTCTTCTTTACCTGCAATTCAAACGTTAAGTCACCCACTGAGGTATGCACTGTTGCAGTTTCTTAATGACATTAATCCAGAAGTTATAAATGCATGAGCCTTCTGACAAAAGGGTATATACAAATTTCCTGTACTTTTTTTTAGTAAAGAAATAAAGAGTGCCTTTTTTTTTACAAGTGATCCTGGATAACTAAGATACCGCATTGGATTCTTAGGATTTGATGCTTGATTCTTTAAATTATTTAATTATACAAAACATTGCTGTTCTTTTAGCAATACATATATCAGAAGTAGTATTATCCAGGTATCAAGGTTATTTAGATTCTAAATAATATTGTGAAAATGAATCACAAAACTGAATTCTCTTCCTCCTCTAGATTCTTCCAGCAATTATTCTTGCAAACCCCATTATTCAAGAATCCTAACCAGTCTTTATATAACATAATTTTTTATGTCAACATGAAAGTAAGGTATCAATACTTTTGGAAAAGAAAAATATATACTTTGCATGGCCGTACCCAAAGAACCAGAGGAGCAAAAATAAATAGTACAAAACCAGAGAACAATATGAATCAGTAGGTTATGGAAATAAAGTAAGAAAAAGAAGCATGACCAATTTCACAATATAGTATATTAAGGATGCTAATCTATCCAAAGTCCAAACCCATTCAGACATAACCACTGTAATTTGTTCAAGCTAGTTTGATTAAAGCCAACGAAAGCTTGTGAGAGAAACATATCAAACAAGCATAATGAGCAAGCCTCTAAATTAGTCAAACTTGGAGCTTCAAAAGAGGTTAGTCATATTTTTTGGCAAGACCTTTCTGGGAAAATTTCTTCAATTTAACAATAATTGTGACTGGGCATGCCCGGGTACAACAACAGAAGCTCCTTCACATGGAAGTATGGGAAATGATAAACTTACAAGGTAACTCATTTCGCCCGGAAGTGGTACAACTTACAACGTGGTCGTAGACTTCAATAACTTTTGTTCAAAAGAAGCCTTATAAGGCACTATTTAATGTATGGATGCCCCATATAGAAAAGAAAAATCAGACACTTTCACATGTTACAATTCATGTCCCAGTTTCATAACCACGTCATGTTAGTTAGACCCATCTTTGTTGCAGCTGTAGCAAGCTCTTTCTTGCCAAAAGAAATTACGGTTTTCCAGTTACAGTCTACTAAAATGCAAATTTCTAGTCAATCTTAAATATTGAGCAGTGTATGATATTATTATTAGGTAGTTTCAAATATCAATACTTGTGGTCAATAAGCAATCTGACTAGCAGGACATTCCCCTCCCATTCACCATCCTAATAATTTAAACAATAGAAACAAAGGAACAAGGTACTCATGATCTGTTCTTATTCAGAAAGCATGTTTGACAATACTTTTTAAGCACCACATGTAAGCTTACACAGTCACCTCATGGTTAAGATCGTATGCATTCAAATCATACATTTGACTTGCAAAAATGCACCTGATAAACTCTTAGCTTGATACAAAATGACATTTCCACACTACAAATTATAAACACTAGAGCTAATGAATTATCCACTAAGAGGAGAACATCAAGAACTCGACAAGCTTAAAGGCCAACAAGAGAAACTAACGCAAAACGAGCCAAGCAACTGAGTAAGAAAAGATTTGACATCACCAACCATTCATCAGTAAATGAGCTAAGATAGCTACCGGTGTATTACAACTCAGATATACTTTAATCAGTAAATGAAAAGATTTGACATCACCAACCTCTCATCATTGGTCAACTAAGGTTTCTATGATTTAACCATCTCAAGTCCAGATAATCTTTCACGCTATTATTTAATGATATTGTAAATTTTTTGATGATATTGTGAAAGGTAGTGCCACCCAAGTATACAAACACCATTCAGCATTCATGAAAACCATGTACACCCAAAGAAGACTCCGGTTTCAGGTTACAGCTTATGTTGTTCCACATTAATCAATTCAGCACTTGCAAAATTAAAGGGGGTATAATGCAAGAGAAGATTTAAACAGATGAACCAAGATGCTTATATTAACATTCTGGGAAAAGGAAGACAATATTGGAATATAATTTCTATGGAAGCAGTTCTTTAAACAAGCTTCACGTGCTAAATCAAAGACATCAGTTAACTCGTTACCTGCAACAGAAGAATAACTAGAAGGTACCTCCTGCGGATAACCTGATGAACTTATCGGTCCATTATCTTGATGAGGATATGCAGCAGCTGAGTTCGGCAAATTTCCATCTCTGGCAGGATATGAAAATTGTCCATCCGAGGCATATCCAGAATTAAATGAGGGCTCCTGCAACTGGTTTGCAGGAGGCCTAGGTGGCGGTGGAAAAGATGGATACTGTTGATAGTTGGCCGGAGGATGTGAGTTTTGCTGATACTCTTGGTAAGGAGGATCCGGATTCTGTGAATATTGACCCTGATAGTTTATTTCTTCTGGTCGATTAGCGGGCACTGAATGTGGTTGTTGTTGTTGTTGCTGATCATCTGTGACAGTTTTCGAAGCTGCCCATGCTCTAGCCCTAGCAGCCCAATCATCTTCATTTTTATTTTGAGCTACAGTATTAAAACATTAACACAACAATCAGCACATGTTCTTCTACTCTGATCGCTACGTTCATACATATACAAATCAACATTGTTACTTTTTTTAGTATCAGAATATCAATGTCAATTGCACATTACGACCATAACAAAAAATGAACTGTCTCTTCCTTATATTTAGGTAAGCTTCTTAAATATCTTATGCGTCTTCAAATAGCTCAAATTAATAGTTTAATCCTATTTCATTTTCTTCTTCATAAATAAACTAATAATCCCTCTACATAAGTCATACTTAAAACACTTTCAAAAGCTTATTGTGTTAATAAGCTCCATAACACAATAAGCTTACCTAAACACCCCATTCGTTTTATTATGTGATACACCTTTCATCACAATACCACGTCATTATTCTCACAATGAGTTTTGTATCAAAATGCCAAACAATGCCAACTTATCAAATAACAACTAGCACACAATTTACTAAAACCTCACGGTAATTAATGTTACGGGATTTATTCAAATTCATATAATCTCGTGTTATCTCTCTCACAATGAGTGTTATTAGAATATCAACTAAACAACTTTCACACAATTAACTAAATTCATGAACGAACACATACTTTTGGCGGTTGGAATATATGCATTAATAATGTTACAACATCCATTCATAGCTAGTGTTATATGAAAACGCTAAACAATCTCAACTATCACACAATTATCTAGAAAACATAAACGACATATAACGAACCTGAATAATCCCAGCCTTGATGTCCCCAGCTTGCATTGTTCCACTCCTACAATCATCAATAATTATTAATCAGCACTCATTATTTAACAATGCTCAAAACTTATACATTAGGCTAAATGCTCCTAAAGGCTCGTCGCATAAATACGATGTTTGTTTGGCAACGAGCGTATAGCTTTTTATATTTTGTTTAAACTTTAAACGCTCCTACTTAAAAGGAGTCGTTTACATTTTCATTCTCCACTTAATAATTATACAGCTACGCAACCAAACGTTTTATAAAACTGCTAACGGCTAATATTGCGAAACAATTAAAACCTAAATATAAATTATATAAAATTAAATTAAAGCACGTGTGTAATTAATTAATTAGGGTTTACCTGATTAACATTAGGATAATGAGCTTGTGGAGGAGGAGGTCTAGGATGAGAATAATTGTACGGAACCGGTGGTGGTGGGGCGGCGGCGTACGGCGGCGGTGGATGAAGGTGGTGATCGGCGTGTTGTGGAGGCCAGTTTTGTGGTGAGTGGTACTGGAATTGACCGGAGTGCCACGGCTGTTGCGGTGGTGGAAGAGGTGGTTGTTGTTGTGGATCGGACGGTGGTTGTTGTGGTGGTGGTGGTCTGGTGTATCGGAAGTCCATATTGACGGTGTGTTAGGGTTTTAAATTTTGATTGTAATTTAAAGTAACGGAGATGTGACGAAGGTGATGTTTCCGGTAAATAGAGGTGAGATACTGAACGGGAAACGAGAAAAAGAGTGTAGTGGGAGAAGTATGTAGAAGTAGGTTACACTTACCTTCCTTCAACTTTTTATAAACTTCCATTCATTTCCTTATATTTTTTAAAAGATAATTGATACTTCTTTCTGCAAAACATTTTTACTTGCATGATCTTGACAAGTGAAAAAACTGACGATTTAGATGAAAAGATATAATAAGTGAAACACACATGTTAGATTTTTAAATAGGTAGAGGATAAGTAGACAAAAATATTAAAATAATATATAAAAATACTTATTTGAAAATGGAAAAGAAATGCAAAAAATAAATAATTAATGAGATGTTTGGCACAAGATTAACAGGATATAAAAGTTTTCTTTTTAAAGAAAATAAGCGACTTTAAATGTAAGGGCTATGTTTGGCAAAAGTAGCTGTGAGTAGTGAGTAGTAGTTGTGAGTTGTGAACAGCTGTGAGCAGTAGCCACAGCTCACTGCTCACCGCTCACAGCTTCATAAAGAATCATTGGAAAAATGAGCTTTTCTAAAAATTAGCAAAGCTCACAGCTCTCATGTCAAACGAACACTAAAATTCAAAAAGCTCATTGCTCACCGCTCATTGCCCCAAAAAGCTTCAAAAAGCTTTGCGCCTAACATAGGCAAGGTTGTGTTTGCTTGATAAAACTTATAGAAGCTTTAAAACAATTCAAGTATACTTCATGAGGTTTATAAAATAAGCTTCATATTTTATTTCTCGTTTAGCTCAATCTATGGTGTTCTTTTAACTGTGGTTTTAGATTTTTTTGACCGACTATTTCTCGAGGTTTGAATCCACCGCCACATATTCAAACCACGTAAAGTTCTACCTTTTAAAGAGGTTGATGTGACCACTTGAGCAGGAATTCAACCTCAAACCTTACACATTTTAGTGATGTGTTAGTAACAAGCTTTTTGAGCCACCGAGCAAATTTTAATAAACATGTCTATAATCTAATCTCAAGCTTTGGCTACTTTTTTTGTGATCATATAGAAACTATCAAAAAGCTAGTAATTACCAGCATAACTATAAATGACAGTTAAAGATGAATCAGTCACCAAACAATGTCAGCTCATTAACTGTCTCTTAGCAATTTTGGCAACAATGGAGTTGCTACTTTGCAATGAAGAACCAATTACAATTTGGTTAAAAAAAATAACTTATGCAATTAACAATTACAGCAATTCATTATGATGAATCTTTAAAAGTATGATTCAATCATGAATAACATTCATTCTTGTGAGGGTGAAGAAGCTTCAAAAAGGGTCTCCCTTGCCTCTATATAAATCGAGGGAGTATGCATTCCGTTCAATGATCACATATCGATGGTCTTATACTGTATTGTTGATTGAGCATAAAGGAGAATCAACGTACCATACAGACAACAAAAATCATAAATGATATGTTTCTATTGTCATCCCACAGCATTGACTTGTCTTCTTGTTAATTGTGCGTACAACCCATCTTTAAGAAGTAGTTCTCTGTGATTGCCCATCTGAAGTCACAAGCGTTTAAATCATTTATATGAAAGATGGGTCAATTGAGTTGCACTTGTTAAACGGCTTGAGCAGGTTATATGAAATGAAATTTGTGTACACTCTATTCAAATGCTTATGTCTTGAGTCGTTTTATATAAATAAATTAAATTTAATCATATCTAATAAATAAATTATTTATATAACTTAAGATTTGGTGGTAATGATGGTTACAGTGTGTACCTCGATGATCTGACCACGGTCCATAACGACTATTCTATCTGCTGCTTGTACGGTTGAAAGCCTGCAGGAAAACGGTTGATCAGCCTTTTAAACTATAAATCAAGAAGCAAACAGATGATATTGTTTTGTATCCTCTTATGGTGTAGAAGTATCTACCTGTGTGCAATTATAATGATAGTCCTCTTAAAGTTTTCTCCAGCAGCACTAAGTACACCCTACAAGATCCAAGAATATAACGGTCAGAAACTGAAGGTTGGTGGATAATAATCCAATTCTTAATTTACCAGAAATCTTTTCCTTAATCAAAAACTAAAAAAGGAAACCATAGAGACCTTAATATTGTATTCACTCTCTGCATCCAAAGCACTGGTAGCTTCATCAAGAATCAAAATGGATGGGTTCCTAAGAAGTGCTCGAGCAATCGCAATTCGCTGTTTCTGTCCTCCGCTAAGCAAATCATCATCCACAATCGTTTTATAGCCATCAGGTAGTGACGAAATGAAGTCATGAGCATAGGCCTGTTTGGCTGCCTGTTCAATATCCTCTTGAGTTACATCTCCTATGCATCCATATGCTATATTCGATCTCACATCCATCCGAAATAGCTTCGGTTCCTGTTCCATATACGTAACTAACAATAGTAAGTGTTTTTCTCATGGGATTATTGCATAAAAAAAGGTAACCAGCTTTGAGATGATTTTTGTTATAGATAACCATCTTCGTTTTCACCCATAAAAACGTGACCAATTTTCAAACATTTTTACATAGGAATTTTTAACCTTTTCTGTAAATAACAGGTTTTATGGATGCGTATCAGAATAAAAAGTCACTTGGTCAACTACCAACACGACATCATGATTGGTTTACCTGATATAAAAAATAGTGATAAATTTTGAAGTTGTCCTTAGAACTTTTGAAAGTTGGTGAACATAGAGATGATTGCCCAAACAAAATCTTATCAACGCTGGTTACCTTTTTGCGCAGTAAACCCTTTTTTATCACAGAAGAAAAATTCATGTGGAGTATTAAAAAAAGAACCTGGCCAACATATCCGATTCTTTCTCTAAGCCACTTGATGTCCAAATCTTGTAAAGGAGACCCATCAATTAAGATCTACACGAACACTAAACACATTAGTTTAAGGCTAGTGTTGCAAATTCTATACAAAAGTTCAAATTATATATTGAGGTGGCAAACCAGGCGGGTAGGCTAACAGGTCAAAGTGACCCATTTTTAATAGCGACAGATTGTTGTGACCCAAAACACATTTCTTTGCATAACTATACTTTATTAATAACTTGTTAAATATGATTACAGAAAACTAAATGATTTCAATAAAATATATGCGTTTAAATAAAAGAAATTAGGAGGGTTTATTCATGATACACTTACGGTGACTTCCAACCCATATGACTCGTTTACTTATAAAACTCACTGATTTTACCCATTGACCTTTAAGAGATAAAATCATAACCCAACTCGACCCATTCATAAGTACGTGGTTTAAAACTGCAGCCTCAATAATATATAATGTGTTCCTAAGTTGATATGGAATATCAACTTACGGAGAACAGGTACCTGGCCACTTGTTGGTTCATAGAGACGAAGAAGAAGATTTACTATTGTGCTTTTCCCACTACCACTAAGACCAACCTAATAAACATCATTACACAGCATTTATTCTTTGAAGCAGTTGTTTAAAAACCAGATATAAACAGATAGAATCATAGACTTACTTACAAGTGCAACTACTTCATAAGGATCCACGGCAATGTTTATATCTTTTAATACATGCGCCTGCTCAAATGTTACAAATATGAATTTTGAATTCTAAATCCGGCCAAAATAGGCTTTGTGTATAAAAAATGGAAAGTCAAACTTATGTTGATAACTATTTTTTTTGGGAGAAAGATAGCGAGTGCTATGAGACAAATTAGATGCTTACTGTTTCCCTTGATGAATAGCTAAATGAGACATTCCTAAATTCAATACGACCTTTCAAGCTTGGCAACTTTGACCCTGTGACAATCAATACACACTATTAGCTGAAATATTAAGCAGTGGTTTAAGGCATTAGAATAAGTGCTTGCCTTTGGATGTGAACTGATCACTGGGCGCAAAATCCATCATTTGGAATACTTTTTCACTTGCACCAACAGATTGCATTAACGACGATAAATTGTCACCCACAAACCATGTGGAGTAAATCAGCCATTCACTGTACAACACGAACTTTGTAAGTTGCTCAGCTGTTATATGACCAGCCATAATGGACATGCCTCCCATCAGCACAGCAATAACCTATAAATTGGATGTTCAAGTAAATCACATGTTAAACTCTAGACCTTTCATAGACAACTACCTTGAGGGGTTAAAGTCAAGCTTTTGATTTCTCTGAGAAATTTTGCATGATACCATTATTTCAAGCAGAATATAACCTGAGTACATCAATGATCTTAGCAAGAATAGAAAGAACATAACCTGCGTAGAATGGTAAAGAGTGTTGAAGCTACAATTCCAAATTCCATAAGCAGCACTCGTTCGAAAACTTATATCAGCTAGTTTTTCTAGCCAGTTCTTGTACCTATTTGTGAATAAAATACATGAATGTCAAGATCTCCCTAAATGCCTCTTAAAACCTTGACAATCAAAAACCAAAAGTATACCTTCCGAATTCTTTATGCTCAGTTCCATAAACTCGAACTGTTCGCATCAAAGAAAATGTCTCTTGAGCAACCTATGCAAGTAAAATCTACCATTCAGATACTTGCAATAAAGGGGAGAAAAATATGGCCAGTATTCTTCAGATATATATAATCAAGTTGCTTAGTACTTCATTTGCAGATGCAGTGTACTCTTGTGTTAACTTTGCTGCTTTCTTCTGGTACCTATGCAAAAGCATCAACAATCATATTTCCACACATAATCAGTGAAACTTCTAAGGAAAATACGAGAACTTACTGTCCGTATCGTAACATGATTAATGATAGAGTAGAACATATGGCCAACGTGCATAAGCCAAGTTGCCAAGACAAGAACAATAAGTATATCAAAGCCCCTGTTGCCTGAAACAAAATACTAAAATTAGATTCTGTAATTTAAAATAAGGTGAGAGGACCCTTGTACTCGTTAAAAGCACCTGAAGAAGATTTCTTAATATTAAGTTAAGATCGTTTCCAATGACCCGTGATACTTGCTGACAATCTGAACCTAGCCGACTAGTCAAATCACCAATACTTTCATTGTCGAAATAGTTTATATCCTGCAACAAAGGTGATATTAGAGATAATCATTTCATTAAACGGAATACAACAATAATGATCAATCTTTTACAAACCTGGAGAAGAAGGACAGAGTATAATGTTTCCCTCATTCGTTTTACCTGTAGTTTACAAAGAGTCGGTTAAAAATACAGCATTTTCTTCTGAAGTAAAGTTCAAGCTAAAAAACACTACACATTGTATATTAACTCACAAGAATCATATTTGCAATGCCAAACCAGCAACCTCTTAGTCCACTGCAAATTCAAATAAATGGATAGATGTCAGTAACTTTTCAAAAAATGATTTCTAATACATGTAACATACTGAATTTAGACCAAAAAATTCAAAACTTTCCATTTGAAGTAGTTACTAATTACTAATGATATGAGGCTTTAGGTGTCATATCAGGAAACAAATTATGGTCAAAACTTACAGACACATCAGCAACCATGTCATCATTTATTGACCCGTAACCGTGTCACATTTTTGCATTACCTCGAATCAAACTTTTTGAAAGATCGAAGATTTTCTGGCCTGAATACAAACCATAGTTTGGTACCTTTTTGTGCAAACTAACTTAAAGAGCAAAGAGCTATCAAAAACTATTAGTGTGATTACGAAAGACTTACAAGCTGCTAACTATAACAAATACTATTATAAACCACATATATGGACTCATCGCTTCAACCACAATCAAACCCTCACGTGAAATTTCTTTCTTACATGAACAAACTTGTAACATAAACAACATTTACTAATGTGCATTTCATGGAAGAGGATAGATTAGACCATACAAGGTTTTAACCTGCAAATACCGGAAGTCAGAGATAGGATTATCAACATCTTCACATTTCTATAAAACACTGTAGTATTCCCACTTTGCGCTGAAAATATCGACGCTGTCATGAAATGAGGAATCGATATCTCCGTAAGCTGAACAATAACAACAACAACACAATGTCAGTAATAAAACACATTTACATGTAAGTTTGTTTAAGCTCATTCATAGGCTTATGAGCTTATCTGTTTCTGGCTAATATTTCATAAGCTCAATTTTTTGGGCTTATTTTGAAACCTGTGGGCTTATATAAGCTCATAAGTCCTAAACTAAGGGGGTGTTTGGATTAGCTTATTTTATGGGCTTAACAGATTATTGAAATTTGGAAAAGCTGATAAGCTCACTTTTATGGGCTTATGATAGGTTAAGCCCATAGCTTAAGCCATGAGCTTATATTTTTCTGCTCATAAGCTCAAAAAAGTATGCTTATCGGCTTTTCCAGATTTCAATAAGCTAATAAGCCCATAAAATAAGCTAATCCAAACACCCTCTAAGCCTAAAAGATGGTGCTTATGAAACATAAGCCGAGAACAGATAAGCTCATAACCCGATAAATAATCTTATACAAACACCCCTACATCCTTCTCAACTAATTAACATCGAATACGTAAACATTACCGCAGTCAAAATCAAGGCCGTAAACGCAGCGAAAATAACCCAACGATCAGTGGAAATCAAGCCCCACATCCTTCTCAAAGCCCGAACCAACGTAACCGGTTTCGCAATCTGCCCAATCTCAACTTCTTCATCAAAACTCCACCATTTTCCACCAGGCAACACTGCCGTAACTAACTTAACAAACTTCAACAACCTCTCACTCACCCCATCCACATTCACATCCACATCCACATTCTCACCCTCAACGTACGCCGCTTTCGCTTGCGTAACAAACACAAATCTCCGGTCATCTCTCCGGTCAATGCTCCGGTCAACTTTCCGGCGAGTGAATTTGAGGTCAAATTTGGCGGGAAAATTGAGTTTGTTGATGTGAAAATTGGTGTGGAGTGGGTTAGGGTGGTGATTGTGAAGGATTAGAGACATTTTTAATTCATTTAACGGTATTAAAAAAGTTAGTTGGTTATTAGTTGATAAAATATTTGGGGTTGTGAAATGAGTGATGAGCGTGTTTGGGGTGACGTGGAAATATGGGAAGTGTGATACGGTGTCGTATTGGTGAAAGGAGAATGTAGCGTGTTGGACTATTGGGTTAAGAGTACTACTGTGTCGTTTTGGGAAGGTAAAGTGTAGCGTGAAGTGAATACTAACCACTTGTTTTTTGTTATGACTATATTGTCCTTGGGTAATATGACTTTTCCATTTTTGTCTAGTTTGCAAAGAAGCCCCTAAAGGTTTGTGATGTAAAAGTTTTTTGCTACAATGCTTTGTTACTTATAATATGGCAAATAAAGAAAATTGTTAGCCTTAATATCTATGAAAAATAAGTTCACAACTCATAAGTAGTAATTTGATGTTAAGTGCTTGAGTTAGCTTATAGGAAGCTCAATTACTATGGTATTCTTGGCTCATCAAGTGTGTAATTGTTACTCGCAATTAACCTGTGTTGGTTCAGCTTTAGCTTATAAGGTAAGTTACGATTCATAACTTCAAAGCATTGTTTGTATACATATCTCAATTCGCTTGGTTTAGGTCAATAGCTTAAGCTTTGTTAATCTCGTTTTAACAAATAAACACTCTAAAGACATGATTTACACACACTATGGAACCTTGTGTTTTGCCAACATCAATTATTGATATTGTATTATTTGTTGTACAAAGTTTAATATGTTAACATAAAGGGAAAATTGTCCAGAAATGCATCTAACTTGCTACCTTTTGCTTTTCTATACCATGAACTTTTTCCTATTGTATACACGAATTTTCTTAATCTTCCTATTGTATACATGAATCTGACGTGACATGTAGTTAATTACATAAATTTACATGAATCGTCCCTGTGGCTCAAAACAATTACACCATTCGTCCTTGAAACAATTACATAAAAGGTCCCTGTAGCTCAAGAGTTAAAATATTTGCATCGTTAGTCCTCATTAAGTTAAAATATTTGCATCGTTAGTTCTCATTGACTATTAAGTTAAAATATTTGCATCGTTAGTCCTCATTGAGTTAAAATATTTGCATCGTTAGTCCTCACTGCCACCCACCGCCACCTACCACCGCCCACCACCACCATCGCCACCCACCACCACCACCGCCGCCCACCACCGCCACCCACCAACACCCACTGCCACCACCGCCACCTACACCCACCACCGCCACCACCACCAACCACCAACCACCACCACCCACCTCCACCTCCGCCACCCACCACCCACACCCACCACCTACCGCCACCACCACCCACCGCCACCTACCAACACCCACCGCCACCACCCACCACCGCCACCACCACCCATCACCACCACCATCACCACCGCATCCACCCACCACCACCCACCATCACCACCACCACCCACCGCTACCACCACCAACCCACCACCAACACCACCGTCATTTCATGTTTTTTAGGGATGGAAGGAGTTCTAGTGATTAGTTTCACTCCTTATCAAACTAGGTAACCAAGAATGTTCTAGAAGAAAAAAACAATAATAATTACTGGTACGAAATGAGCTAAAGTAATATGTTGAATGTTTAGATAACTAGTTGCATTATATTTTATAGACGGTGACACTTTATATATACATTTTTTCTCGAAATGCCACATTATGTAATTTCGTCCAGGGTCCTCAAAATTTACAAAAATTCATAGACGGCCATGTAACTAATGATATTATAACTATACTTATTAAAATTTACTATAATAATTAAGTGTGATGACTTAATATTTTAGAACTTATATTTTAAAAAGTTTCAAACTGGTTTATAAAAAGTTTCAAACTGTTGTATGAACACGGATAAAAACATATGAAAATGTGAGAAAAATGGAAGAAGCGGATAAAAACATGAGAAAAATGAATGATAACGTATAAAAACAGACGAACACTGATAAAAACCTATGAAAACATGAGAAAAACGGACGAAAACGTAAGAAAAACGAACGAAAAGGGATACAAACGTATTAATAATCAATGAGGACTAACAATGCAAATATTTTAACTCCATGAGGACTAACGATGCAAATATTTTAACGTAAGAATAGTCAATGAGGACTAACGATGCAAATATTTTAATTCAATAGTCAATGAGAACTAACGATGCAAATATTTTAACTCAATAGTCAATGAGAACTAACGATGCAAATATTTTAACTCAATGAGGACTAACGATGCAAATATTTTAACTCTTGAGCTACAGGGACCTTTTATGTAATTGTTTTAAGGACGAATGGTGTAATTGTTTTGAGCCACATGGACGATTCATGTAAATTTATGTAATTAACTCCATGTCACGTCAGATTCATGTATACAATAGGAAGATTAAGAAAGTTCGTGTATACAATAGGAAAAAAAATTCATGGTATACAAAAGCAAAAGGTGGCAAGCTAGATGCATTTCTGGACAATTTTCCCTAGCATAAATCACCGCGCATCATAAAAGTTGCACGTGAGACATACTTAACCATTTTTGTATTTGGTTTAAAATGAGTAAACTCACAGTAATCTTCTTGATAATGGGTAGTAAAACATAAACAGGTTTTGCCACTAATTATTGTCTATGAACGTTTACATCAATAGAATTTACTTTTCACTCATAAAAAACATTGATGAATAATGACAAACTTTATACACTGCGTACTATCAATAAAAGGGTGTTTATTAAAAGTAGCGGTGAACAGTAGCTATAACATTTGGTAACATATGTAACTGTAATTATAAATAAGTAAAATGACGTAAAATGATAAATGCATATTTAAACAGAACATGGTTATATGTGTAAAATGAATAGGTGTTACTTACGTACAAGACAACAATATGGTTATATTCATCTTTCATTTGTGGCAAAATAACTACGATATATGCACCAACTAATGCATTCATAGCAAGATAACACAAAAAACACAAAAAAATTAGCCTTCCTAAAGTTCATCGCTCCTTTGTCAAACGACCACTAAAAATCAAAATGTTCACTGCTCCTTTGCCAAATGATCACTAAAAATCAAAATATTCATTGCTTACCGCTCATCGCCTAAAAAAGTTTTACACCGCTTCGCGCAAAACATACCCAAAATCTAAGCTATAAAGTAAAACAAGTAAAACATAAAGGATTGAATTGCTTTACTCCATTATTCAAGAACACCACAATGATTCAAAGGGTATAAAAGTCTTTTACGCTAACAGAAAAATATCACCAGTCTCATTTCTCAACCGAACATCCTTGTTCCACACACAAAACCAAACACCTTCCTTCACTTCACTTCATATCCGTTACCGGAAAACATCTCCGGCGATGGCAGCCATCGGTAACCTATCACTTCTTCTCGACGTAACGTCTCCTCGAACCACCACCACTCTCCCTGACCGTACACGCTTACTCCCCTCCGACCTCATACTCACCTTCTTCAAAAACAACAATAACAACTTACACGCTTCAATTTCGTCAAAAGGCGGTATCGAGTTCGATAAGGAAGCGAACCGGACCGGACGTTTACGGAAGAAGACGAATTCGAAGTTTAACGAAGTGGATTACGAGAGTTCGAGTGATGAGGAGAATAACAACAACGGATATGATCAGGATGTTGATGAAGTGGAGGCTGTTATGGATGAGGAGAGGAGGAAGAGGATGGAGTGGGAGAAGGAGATGAGGATCAGAGTTAAGGAGATTGAAGATTCTAGAGAGCTCGAGAAGAAGGCGGAGGAGCTGCAAAGCCGCGGTGAGGGGGACGGGGAAGAGGAGGGAGACGAGGAGGAGGAGACGGAAGAGGAGAAAAGGATGAGAGTGCGAAGAGAGCTCGAGAAGGTGAGAGTTTGTTTTCGCTATGTGATTATTTAATGGTTGTTGCGTTTTCTAGTCTATGTTATGTTTGGCAAAACTAGCGGTTTAGTAACATAGCGAGCTATAACTATAAAGTGTAATTTAATAGCTAATGCTAAAACGCTTCTTTGTTTAGCATTTCACAATAGGAGCGTTTAAACAAAATCCAAAAACATTATTATTTTAAACGCTAAACGCTCCTATTGGGAAACGCTAATAAAAGAATGAAGAAGAGAGCTCGAGAAGGTAGTGATTATCTTATTATTGTGTTTTTTTAGGTGATGAAGAATGAGTCACTTTTCTTTATTCGAGTTTATGGTACTTCTGTTAGGAGTAGCTGTTTGTTTTCTATAGGTGTTTGGTAACATAGTTGTAGTTGTAATTTATAAAGTGTGAATTGCAGCAAACCCAAATGCTGAGCATTTCGAATATGAGTGCATAGACAAAATCAAGAAACTAAACAGTCGGTTCCAAACAAGCATTATGTTCTAAACAAGAAAGCTTGCAGCTAAACATATCCATGATTAGTTGTGGAATGGTGATCTAGGAGTCACTTCAAGTTATTTAGGAGTCATTTTACGTGTAAATCCTAAAATAAGCTGAATATGCCAAGCCTTTTAGTAACTAATAATCTGAATGTGATGACGTCAAACAATCGACGATACTGACACCTACAATCTTAGGTAGCTCGTTTTATTGTAGATTTGTAGCTAATTGTCTAGTTTGATTATTTGATATTACATAATAACTTTGAGAATTGATAGTGTGATTATCACAACTTTAAACAATTGAACAACATCTAAACACCATCTGTGATAGCTGAGTATCTAATCTGAGTATTCGATATCACATTATAGCTTTCAAAATGCAATGCAAAACACTCCCTCAGAACATGATCTCAAGGTTTATGCAGAAATTGAAGCTTGTTATGTTACTTAGCTCTGAATTTTGATTCCAAACAATGGAATTCAAGCTGATACACATAGTTTAGTGTTTTCTATTCATGTTTGAGGTAACATTCAAAGATATTAGAGGACTTGTCAAATGCGTGTGTGTATGTGATAAATTTTCACTAAAAAATGATCTCACAACTTTGTAACTGCTATTGTATATTGAGCTAAAATACTGTTTAACATTTAGAAACAAAGACAAAGTTATATATGATGGCCCCAAGTATCCTATACGTATGAATTAATGGAAGAAATATACCAAAAAAGTTTTGAAATGCATAAATCATTAATTGGTTCCTAAATAGAGGATTCGCTAGCAAATATGAAAGAAGAATGTCATTTGTGATCCAAATGGATCTTTGTACCTTGTATCTAATATTTGGATTTAATTGTAGTCTGATACATTGAGAATTTGGCTGCTGAGTTAGAAAGGTGAATCCTTTCCGAAGATTATCAAATATGTAGGTTTATGTCTCTATAAACCACAATATCTTACTGTTTTACAATAATACCATAGTTCTTGTTACATTGGTAGGTTGCCAAGGAACAAGCAGAGAGGAGGAAAATGGCTCAATTGATGTTTGATTTGGGTCAAAGAGCTTATGGGAAGGGTATGTATGGGCGTTCTATCGAGTACCTAGAAGGTGCTCTCACAATCATACCAAGGCCCACTTTGTTTGGTGGCGAGGTTGGTTGGCTTTAGTTGATGTTTGATACCATCCATTCTTAGGATACTATGTTTTTCAGTGTGGTTTAAGAATAGTTGTACTTTTGGTATTTCCAGATACAGATATGGCTTGCTATGGCTTACGAAGCTAATAACCGTCACAAAGATTGTATTGATCTTTACCGGAAGCTAGAAAGTAGTCATCCTAGTCTCAGTATTAGACGTCAAGCTAAAGACTTGCGGTATATCTTGCAAGCTCCTAAGCTTAAGATATCACAGGAAGAGATGGTTACAATTCCACTTATTGGTTCCAGCTATGATAGGTGAGTTCATTACTTCATTGTAAGAATGTATGCATTGTATGATAAAATCCAGTAATATCATGTAGTACAACATACCTTGATGCTAATCAGAATCTTGGTTAATACAGAGTCGACTGTTGAATGATGCTCCTTAGTTTACGATACGTCTTTGTAATATTCCATTTTCTAGGCAGAATTTGAAGTTAGAATGACCTATTTCAGCATTATCACTTTTACTGTCTATTGAAGTTATATAGGGCAGACGATGATCTTATCTCTTGTTTAACAGAGAGCGTTTGAAGGCATTTAATTAGTAGCTTAATTTTCATGTAGCAAATAAAAGATGCAAGTTGATGGCATTCACCACGCGATTTTTCTAATTTGCTTTGACAGACAACTAATAATGGTAACGGGTCAATTTGGTCTGTTCAGGAAAATTTCTTGTCCAATATTTCAAATATTATATTATGTAGATAACAGGATGCCAATTATCTATCATTAGAACAATTGTATTGTTTCCATATATAAAACATAACCTGTTTGACCCTAAAAACATGACCTGTATCAACCCATTTATAAGTATACGGGTCGAATTGCCATTTCTAACCAACATATAAATGCAGTTATGCAGGATCTTGGAGTGATAAAAACAAGGACAGGGATGATAGAATCAACCGATCCACAACCAATCAAGTCTCGTCAGGCAGAGACTACCTTGGCGACTTTCTGGTATGGCGACCGCCGGGCGATTTAGCAAAAAACCAGACCTTTTGGGCGGCTTTAGTACTGTGGGTTGCACTGGTTGGGGCAGCCCTCTTTCTCCAGTAATAAAGTCGGATCTTTTGGCATGGTAAATTTGTTATGCATTTTCTTGTTAAACATATTTCTATAGTATCGTCATTGTGTATATGTATGATGAAATCTGTAATTATTCTTGTGTCTGGTTAATTATATTCAACAGTCATATAATCCTATCTCGTTCGGTAAGGTCTGTGTAGGATCGTAGACTCGTAGTGGACTTTTTCGCTTAATATATGTGTTTTGAAAAGCCTCTATAGATGATAATCCCTTTGATCTTAAACCACAATAAGTTTGAAGAAAAATGATATCTTAACGAATGATATTTGCAGTTTAACAATTAGTATAGATACTCTAATAGAATGATATTTGCAGTTTAACAATTAGTATAGATACTCTGTATTAGATAGATGCTTCGTGTAGTGTCGTCTTGCAGTCTTTGCTATAGCCATTTTTTTTTTTTTTTTTTTTGAAAGGCACAATACTTTGCTATAGCCATTATAGACATTTGAAATGTGTAATAATTCATTGGGCTCAAATACGAAGTTTCAAGAATAAAAATAACGCTTTGAAAGTACTAATATCGATCTCGCTCTCACTATCTTAGTTAGAAAACTTTAAAAATAAAACAAGCACAAAATACTCGTAAATTAGTATTTGCTTTCATTATGAATGACTCTAGAAGTACAACAAACATGTTATTTTATTCGAATATTAATACAACGCATGCAACTTGAAGCCGTCAATGAAATTTCACTACTCGGTCACGGGTCTCGTAATTCCCTTGGGATAGTAAGTGAAAACTCTTTGAGTCCGGGGCTTTAATGTAGATTCGCGTTTCTTCTCAAGATTATTGAACATTTCTACAAGTTGTTGCTTGTCAGATTCTGTAATAGAAAACTGACAATAGTTATGGATAGCAAATTTACACTGTAAACACTTGAGGATGAACTTGGATTGCAATTCGAGCCCGCACTTGGTGCAATCACCGTCGCTTCTTGTTCCCGCAACAAATGACAGAGAATGCTCGTGATCTTCAATATCATGTACACCACCAAACTTCATATTGATGAACTTATAAACAAGATTGTCATCGGAAGAATTAAGACCTTGTTCGGACTTGAGTATTAACGTGGAACAAGCGGAATGTATTGACTGGTCACACTGTGAACAATGATAGAACCACTTTTCAGGATTAAGATCCCCCTCACAAATCCTCACAAACTTCACAGAAGTATTGACCCTTGTGGTTCTCTATTGGGGAGTAACTTAATGGGTGCTTGTCATGCTTATGCCTAATTGTCTTAGGCAGATACCAAGCACACAACATATCCAAATAGATATCTTTAGACGATTTATAGAATGTAATACTGTTGATACAAAAGTTGGGCTTACCTTGTTTGAGCTCTTGCTCTCGTATCAATTCGAACTTTAGTGCTTATGAAACCTGCGCACTAAGAAAGCAAACAACACCGTTAGGCTTATCGTGGGATTGTCTCCCACGATTAGACTCCGGCGTGAGAGTAAGTAATCGATTTTAGGGTTTAGTTGAAGAGTTAAAGATTGTGTCAATCGTACCTTTCAATGAGAATATGTGATTCTATATATAGGACGTAGAAACCGTGTAGGTATCTTGCTCCTTACTCTTCGCACTCGTGGTGCTTATCCAGGGTAAGGATATCTATTCCGTAAATAGAAGATCCTTATCCCTTAATTATGCGTATTAGTTGGGCTTTGGGCTTCATGAGCCCAAGCCGTTGGTATTAATGGCCCAAGTCATTTGTCATGATAGTCCACGCGTGGTGGGTTTGGGCTTAGTAATGTCTATAATTTGGGCTCGTGGCCCAACTATAGGCTATGCGTCATCATGTCCCCCCAGTCTAGTGTGCGCGGCTCATAGTCGCGGATACTAGACTAAAGGAACGAGCGGTAAGCGTGGCGGGAAATAATCGAATACTTCCCGCCCAAATGATAGGAACAATGTATCAAGTCCCTATATATCAAAAGATGTGCTTCGAAAAACGGGGGAAGTATCCACGTGTACCTAGGTAAATGGGGAAAAGTGTTGTACTCGCTCGTTTCCTAACCACACGATCTGTGAGTGGGATCCACGTGGTCTCCCTTTTTAGGGTTTTTGGTACTTACATAAAGTCACCGCCTCCTTTTCACCGTAAAACACATAGTAAAACATTTCCGCCATTTTTGAAAACTATCAAAGTTTTTTTTCTTTCCTCGATCTACTATTCGATTTAGGTAACTGCGTATGCGCAATCCTAGTAAATCTTGTGATCCACCGAAAATGGTTGTTGCTCAGTTAGATGAGTTTCGCTCCCTGATGGATGAGGATGATGTACGTCAGTTTGCTTCTGACTCCTTCATTCCTCTCGACGTCCATCCGGAGGCCCCAGATGTTGACGCGTGTATAGCTGATTTCCCCGATGGGAAGATAGGTTTATATACACGCTTTTTTGACTATGCGAACTATCGCATACCTATTTCCGTGTTTTTGAGCAACGTGCTCAATTATTATCAGCTCCATATATCGCAGGTGCACTGTATAGGTGCGGCGAAAATATCCAATTTTGAGATTAATTGTCGGTTGCTTGCCATTAACCCGACTGTCGACCTGTTCCGTGCGTTTTACCATTCTACATGGGCGAACGGATAGGTCTCATTTGCCAAACGCTCAGGGAACCTTCAATGCTATACCGTTAAGGTAGATTCATTAAGGCGTTGGAGGGAATACTTTTTCTGGGTGGACGATGTGGTTTTCCCGTCGCGCTTTGGGTTTTATGCCCAAGGGACGCTGCTGAGGGATGAGCGTCCTATCCCTGGTTCGTACAGCCTCGCGGATGCTGATACAATTGATAGTAACCGTATTCCCATTAACTCCTATCCTGAGGATTTTTTGGTGCACATGGGGCTGAGCCAAAATTATTTTGATGGTGCAAACGAGGTTCCAACCTTTCTTGATGAGGATAGGCAGGGTGGGTGCTCATCCTTTTACTGCGTCTATAATGTAAGTGTTTTGCTTCTTATCCTTTGAATAACTAACTTTGTTCTTTTGTTGTTTGTCTTCTGTCTGTCGCAGAAATGGATTTGTTCTCTGTTGTGAAGCTGAAAGAACCTAAGCGTGTGACGATAGGGGTGCGTCCCCTGAGGGAGGGTGAGCAGCCCATATTGCAGGCTACTGCGGGACATCTGACTGTATTTGGACCTGTTGCGCAGCAAGACTCTCCTCCTGCCGCTGTGCTTGTCGCGCCAGTGCAGGTTGTCCCTCCTGCTGAGGAGAGGTCTCCCGTGAGGGAAGAGACGCATGTGGAGGCATCTAACAGCGTGGAGATTTTGGAGTCCGCGGAAGTCCGCAGGAAGAAGCACAAGGAAGCGTCTTCTGGTGGTTATGTGGGTACCTCCAAAAGGAGGCGTCGCTTGATTGGGGAGGATGAGTCAGATGCGCCTGATGAGATGTCTGCTACCAGCGCCCAGAAGGATCAGGCCGAATCTCCACCACTTGTGTAAGTATTAATGACTGTAGCTTTCTTTTATTTGCCGTTTCCGCGTACTAACGTCATCTTCTTTATTTTATAAGGACCATGCTGCAGAGGGTGGTGCGGCTTTCGCTGATCATACCGCATCGCCTAAGGTTGCAAATGTGGAGGAGCCTTTGAAGGCTATGGCGCAGATGTCTGCGCAGGAGTTGGTTGAGGAGCTTGCTGGTGTTGCTACTCGCCAGGCTGAGTTGGTTACTCATCTAAAGGCGCGGACCGTCGTTGAGGGAGGTAGTCTTGCTCAGAGGGATGAGCAGATTGCGCAGCTCAAAGCGCAATTGGCGGAGGCTCAGGCAGAGGTGTTAGCTGCCGATGAGCGTGCCAAGAAGGCGACTGAGGAGAAGCTGGTAGTGTTGGCTGAGCTACAGCACGAACGTGGGGAGTCGCAGCAATATAAGGCTGACCTCGCCTGGGGGGTAAAATATCTCGAAGAGAGAAAGAACGAGCTCTGCAGTCAGCTTGCTCAGTTCGGCAAGCAGGTAGAGGACTCTGTGGAGGCGCAGGAAGAGAAGCTGCGCAGGCTTAGCATAGAGTATAATGAGGAGCTGTATCCCCATCTAATGTCGACCATTGCGGAGCGCAGGTACTTGTTGTACCTTAATTTCTTTGTATATTTTGTGTTTCTTTTCTAATGCCTTTGTTGTTGTTTTCGCAGGTGGTTGATCAGCCATGGCTTGCGCTTGGCTGCCGTGGGGACATTGGAGTCCCCAGAGGTTGTGAACGCCTTTGGGAGGGTGGTGGAGTGCGCCGTTGCCCGTGGCAAGGCGCAGGCCGTTGAAGAGTTGGCTGAGGCACAACTGCTCAAGGTCTCTCCCTCTGAGGTTCCTGAGTATAAAGCTGATGCCTACGACGAGCTTGTGCAGGCGATGGAAAAGATGAGGCTCTTTGAGCTTCCCCACATTGTGCAGCTGGAGCGCGACCAAGATTATCCCATCCGAGTGATCATGTAGGGGTTAACACTTGGGAGGCATATAGCCGAGAATGCAGAGGCCGAGGCTGATTTCTTCTTAAAGCCTGATGAGTCCCAACTGCAGGTGCCAATGTTCGCGCGCCCGCGTGCCATCCTGAACCCCTTTGCACTTGAGAGAGAGATGCCACTGAAGGAAGTTTTGGAGCGTCACGCAGAGAGGGCGGCCAAGAAGAAAGGTCTTAAGGGGAAGGCCACTCTCTGCGGCGTGGGTGTTGCACACCTTCCTAGGTCAGATGGTGTTGCCGTCAGTGTGGTGACCGTGTCACCAAGGGATGCATTATTGTTGAGGAGGCTGCAGGAGTCGGGAAGCTCAGCTGTGCCAGAGCCTTCCACGAAGAGTGCCCATAGTGTATAGATGTGTATAACTCGTAGTTATAGCTTTTTGTAAAAACTCGTAGTTTTTTTAGTAAATAAAAATTTTGGACTCTTTTGTGCACATATGTTGTTTTTGTACTTAGATTTGTTCTTTGTCTTTATTACGTGAAAGACTTATCTAGAGTAACAAACGTGCAAATAATATCTTGTATTTGAGCCCAAAATTTGTTTGTTAAGTTCGTGACTTAGGAAACGTTTGCAGTCCATAACCTTAACAAACGTGCGATTAAATGAGTAGCGTACTACGTTTATCATTTTTGGTAACCAAGTGTCTTGGTTTATTAGTTCGTTTTCAACTTGTTGTTGCGCATTCGTTGTGAGATACGTACTAAAGTCATGAGCTTGTACGAAGTTAGTGTACGAACTTAGGAGTCAATTGTTTTGAATCCATGTGGTGGAGTGCAGCGTACTGCGAGTTCCACTATGTAGGAGTCAATTGTCTTGAGTCCATGTTTTGTTAAACGCGCACCGTGTGCAATAAAGTGCATCCATCGTGGGGTGTACTTATGAACTTACTGTAACGTCTTGATAGTAAGGTGTTTAACAGGGATACGTGATCCGATGTTGATGGGTTTGCAACCCTCTTACTCAACGAGTACTTTAGTAGGTTTACTCATCCTGTCTGCCCTCGTGTGGTCTTAATATGTGCATGCACGCCATGTAGGCAATAATATAAACAGAATTGAAACATAAATGAATAATGTAAGCAATAATGTTGAACTGTGTTGTGGAGTTAGCTAGAAACCACAACGTTTTATTAATTGTTGCAAGTGCAAAAAGGACAATTTCCTAAAAAAAATAAAATAAATACACCAACATTTATTGAGCGCTTACTAAAGTGCAGATGTGTCGGTGTGCGGCTCGTGGCCTAGAGGTAGCATCTCTTGAGATTGCAAATTTTCCAGGTGCGTGGTAACTCATGGCCTTTCATATCGCGCACTCTGTACGCACCGTCGCCCAATGCCTCTGTGACCTCGTAAGGCCCTTCCCACTTTGGTCTGAGCTTGCCCGTGTCTTCTGCGTGGCTGGCATCGTTGGTGCGGTATGCAAAGTCCCCTGGTTTGAAAGAAGTGTTTCTGACTCGTGCATCATAATACTTCTTCATTTTTGATTTAGCTTTTGCTTCGCGGATAGCCGCCCTTTCGCGTCGTTCTTCCAACAGATCTAAGTCAATGCGTCGTTCATCATCGTTTGTTGCGATGTTAACTTCCGATGTACGGATTGTTGGCATTCCAATTTCTGCTGGTATAACAGCTTCTGTCCCGTAGACAAGAGAAAAAGGTGTATCGCCATTGCTGACTTTGATTTCTGTGCGGTGAGCCCACAAAACATGCGATAATTCGTCTACCCATCTTCCTTTATGTTTGTCCAAGCGCGCCTTAATTCCTTCACCCAGGCTACGATTCGCGCGTTCTACCAATCCATTTGTTTGTGGATGTTTGACGGATGCGAAGTGCTGTGTGATGTTTAACTGTGCGCACCAATCTTTGAATGAGTTATCACAGAATTGTTTTCCGTTGTCCGAAATAATTTCTCCAGGTAGGCCAAAGCGGCATACAATGTTATCCCAAACGAATCGTTTGACCTGGTTACCTGTGATACTTGCCACTGTTTTTGCCTCGATCCATTTGGTGAAGTAGTCAATGGCGACAATGAGGAACTTGAGTCCTCTTGCCGCAACTGGAAAGGGTCCAGCAATGTCAATTCCCCATTTGTGGAATGGCCATGGTGAGGTGATGGGTGTTAGCTCATGTTGTGGCCGACGCGGAATGGGTCTATGGACTTGGCAGTCGTTGCATCTTCTAATCATGTCTCGCGCGTCGCGGTGCATGGTAGGCCAATAGTACCCGGATCGCAAAGCACGCGCTACAACAGACCGTGGTCCTGAGTGCATGCTGCAAGATCCAGCGTGGATTTCCCGGAGTACGTAATCTGCCTGAAGAGGTCCGACGCACCTGAGCCATGGTTGTAGGAATGAACGCCGATATAGGATACCATCTCAAAGTTCGAACCTCTGCGCTGTGCGCCGTATCCGTCGAGCGTCCTTTTGTTCCTGGGGGAGTGTTCCCTTACTGATAAAATCCATGATGGGTGTCATCCATGTGGGATTTTCTTCTTCTATCACTGTGGATACTTCCATCTTAGAGATGGATTTGTTTTTCAAGGTTTCCACCAATACCTGCTTTGACAGGTGTGCAAAGCTTGTGGATGCGATTTTACTAAGCGGATCTGCTTTTTTGTTTTCTACTCGTGGGATTTGTTTGATGGAAAACTTGTCAAAATTCTTGATCAAGGATTTGGCTTTATCGAGGTATTGGATCATGTGTTCTTCTTGAGCCACATACTCGCCTAACACGTGGTTAGCTACTAGTCGTGAATCCCATTTGATTTGCTATGCGTAGTCCAGCCAGTAATGCTTCATATTCTGCCTCATTGTTTGTGGCTATGAATTCAAAGCGTAGTGCATAAGTATGCTCTGTTCCATCTGGGCTGGTAAGGATAAGACCTGCGCCTGATCCTTCTACGCATGAGGATCCATCTGTAAATAGAACCCATGGTTCTTGTAATGGTACTTCAATCTTTGGTGATGGAGTATCATCATCTGGCTTCTTGATAATGAAATCAGCCAATATCTGTCCTTTGATCGCGGTGCGCGGCCTATAGGAGATATTATGTTCCCTCAATAATACACTCCACTTTTGAAGTCGCCGGATGCATCAGGTTTAGAGATAACCTGCTTGATGGGTTGGTCCGTGATTACAGCTATCGGATGCGCTTGGAAGTACCTGCGCAGCCTTTTAGCTGCGAATACTAGAGCCAGAACCAGTTTCTCCATGGCGGTGTAGTTAGTCTCTGTTTTCTTCAGGGCTTTGCTTACGAAGTATATAGGTGTTTGAACAGAATTTCTATCTTTCAATAGCACCGCGCTGATTGCTCCATAGGTTGCTGACAGATACATGATCAGTTCTTCCCCTTGTCGGGGTGCAACGAGCTTTGGTAGCTCTGCTAGGTTTTGCTTTAACTGTTGGAAAGCTTCTTCCGCTTCTGGGGTCCACCAAAAATCTCCCTTCTTTGTGCACTTCGTGAGTGTTTTAAAGAGATGAAGTGATTTGTCCGCTGAGTTGGACAAAAATCGGTTCAGCCCGGCTAATTTACCGTTTAGTGACTGGACTTCTTTCAGTGTGCGCGGTGAAGGTAGTTCGATGACCGCTCTTGTCTTGTCTGGACAAGGTTTAATACCATCGGGTTCTATTAGATATCCAAGAAACATGTCTTCTGTTGCTCCAAAAGTGCACTTCTTAGTATTCAATTTCATGTTTATTCTTCCCAATGTTTTAAACATCTCCTCTATGTCACGCACCAATTCCTCTTCGGTATGGCTTTTTATGACTAGGTCATCAACATAGACCTCCAAATTCGGCCTACTTGCTTCTCAAATGCATTATCCACTAACCGTTGGTATGTGGCTCCTGCATTTTTTAAGCCAAAGGGCATTTTTGTGTAGCAATACACCCCTTGACTCGTATGGAAAGCTGTTTTTTCTTCATCCTCCTTGGCCATTTGAATTTGGTGGTATCCTTTGTACGCGTCTAGGAAGCATTTAAAGGGATACCCGCACAGGGATTCTACTTTCCAATCGATTTCTGGTAGTGGGTAGCAGTCTTGTGGACATGCTTTGTTGAGATCGGTGAAGTTCACGCACATTCTCCAGCTACCATCGCTTTTCTTTACCATTACTGGGTTGGAAAGCCAATCGTGGTAATAAACCTCTCGCATGATCCCTGCGTCCACGAGTTTGTGTACTTCCTCTAGGATAGCTTTTGCGCGTTCTGGAGCTTGGCCACGTTTTTTCTGGCGTATTGGAGGATATTCTTGTCGGATTTCGAGCTTATGTTCAGTAATGGCTCTTGGCACTCCGGTCATGTGTTTAGGTTCCCATGCAAAGATGTTTAGGTTCTTTTGCAATAATGCGCATACAGCTGCTCTGCCCTTGTCGGACAGTGATCCCCCAATTGATATCTCTTGGTCAGGATAATCTGGGTGGATTGCAACTTTCAGGTTTGTCACCTTGGTCATGTGCTGTTCTGGAGCGCGCGGAATTTCATCTGCCACTATGTTGCATTCTCTTGGAGATGCGGTAGTGTTGTAGAGGGTAACGATCCCTCCTTCCACTGGGAACTTGAGCATCCCATGTGCTGTGGATGGAACTGCGCGCATAGCTGATATCCCTAGTCTCCCAATGATGCCATTGTATGACGAAGGAGACCTGATCACCATGAAATTCGTCCAAGCCGTTGTAGAATGGTATTCATTACCAATGACCACAAGTATGCGCAATTGCCCCATGGGCTAAATTTTTTCACCTGTGAATCCAGTCAGCGACGTCGTGGCCGGAATTAACTGGTTTTTTATCTCAGGTTTTAGCCTTCTAAAGCAGTGTTCATACATGATGTCCGCAGACGCTCCTCCATCGACATACATGCGGTGGATCTCGTGGCCTCCCGCCTGTATTTCGATGGTGAGTGGTTCTATTACTGTGTTGTCCGCAGTGAGAGTGGGGAAAGAGATATGGTTTCCTTTGGAAAATCTTTGGCTGACTTTTTGTTTCGTATTTCGTTGCCATGATTGTATCATGTATATCATATCAGCCTTATTTTTTGGTATCTCCTTTTTGGCCTCATTCTTTTGTCTATCTTTTCCCTCTTTGATGTTTTTAACGAGGTGGTCCATCTTTCCTTCTCTTACTAATTTGTTAATTAGCTGACGTAGTTGGACGCACTCGTTAGTAGTGTGACCCTTCTGTCCATGGTATTCGCAGTATCCTCCTCCGATGCGTTTTTCCTCTGGGGTTATCATGGGTGGAGGTTTTGGAAAATTTGCTCCCTCTGTCGCGAATATTTCCTTAGGGGTTTTTGTGAGTGGGACGTACTTGTCGTTATCCCTTCCACTGCTTTGGTTGCGGTAATTCCTGTTGCGGCTGCCACTTTGGTCATTGGATTGTCTCTTTGACTGTTCTTGTGGTTTGAAGGTTGAGTAACCTTTTTTGCTATCTGCCGCTGCTGCTTCCCCTTGAATGAAGGATCTGGTGCGCTTTGTTAGTGATTTTATTTTTTTTAATAGTATAATAGATTTTAACCGAAGAAACACTAGTGATGTATTTCCCTGGGTCGTTATGTCCCAACGAAGGTAAGACGGCGATTAAGTCGGCTTGAGTCGCGTGATTGTGAAGTGAATGGGAAAATATAATTGAGAATTTTTGGAGTTTTTATTCTAAAGGAAATGAAATAGCAATTAAAAACAATAAAACAATAAGATATTGAAAACAAGAAAGAAAAATAAGACGGGAAAAGATTTTAAAAACAATATGTTTGCTAAGCGACGTGAATAAGTTCATCAAGTGTGGGTCAAGGATTGACGACGAATTATTTTCCTTAGACAAGACTATTTTCTCACAACGTTGGTTTATTTTGAAAATAATCCTTTAAAAATAAAATAATTACTAGATGTGTAATTTGATTATTCTCCGGCTTTTGCCCTTCAAATAATAAAATCACAAGTCTAAATAATCATAACGATTATTAGTCATAATCCTCTTTTATGTCCACACTTAACTCACAAACTCGCGCCACTAAGCAAACACTAATAAATTACTCGAAACTCATATTAATAAAATAAAGTTACTTGATAAAATAAGAAGACTCGATAAAAGAAACAAACTAGATAAGCTAAAATAAAATTCGGCAGAGTTTCGCCTTAGCATAAAGCATAAGAGAACCTCACTCGATAAACGATGAGGTAATGATTATCTAACTCGATAATTTTGGCTAACTCGCATAAGAAATGAAACTTGGTAAAAATCAAAACTCGACAAAAAAAATGAAAAAGAAAAATAATAAAAAAAAGAAAAAGTCAAACTCGGTAAAAAATAAAAAATTTCTCAAACTCGGTACAATTTTTGAAATCCCAAACTCGATAAACAAAAATTGCAAAAGGGTCCCTAACTAAAAAACCAAACTCGGTAAACTTTCAAAATTCAAACTCGGTAATATTAAAAAATTCAAACTCGAAAATAACAAAAATTGCAAATTGGTCCCTAGTCGAAAACGAAACTCGATAATAATAAAAACTCAAACTCGGTATACTAAAAAAACAAAAACTCGGAAGTTTTTTTTTTTTTTTTTTTTTTTTTTTTTTTTTTTTTTTGCAACTTAGTCCCTAAAAACAAAATCTGAAACTCCAATTTTTTTTTTTTTTTTTCGTTACTCGATAAAAACCATAACAAAACATCATTTTGATCCAAAATAAAGCCTAAAAACTAATGTTTTTCACCAAATTCAACACTAGACTAACTAGTTTAACCATAAACTTTAAATCCCACCAATAAAAACACGAATTTAACAACTAAAAATTAAAGATTTTAGAAAGATAAAACTTTTTAGAGAGAGAAAGTAAAATAAAACACATATTTTATTAAAATAAAACTACACTACTCCTACTACTATGAGGACCAACCCTCAACAACCAACCTCTCAAAGTTGGTGTTTAAGGGGTATTTATAGGCTAGGGGCTAGGGCTTCTCTAATCTTTGAGTTTGTTACATATTTATCCCCTAGACTTTTATAAAACATGAAAAACTACTTAAAACATATTAAAACGCTACAAATGCAACTAAATACTACACGTGACGATCTAGTAACTTGGAGGAATTTAGTTGACTTTTCTTCCAAAGTTCTTCAAAGGACCAAAGTTGACAACTTGCTGAAACTTGGAGGGCCATTATTGTAAAGGTCTTCATATTTCAACTAAGAGTCTCTTTTGTTATTCTCTGAATCTCTAAGGATTACTTTTGTCATTTTGGGCTTTTCTTGGATAAGTTTCTTCCTCGGCTTCGGCTTTTTTTACCTTTTTCCAATCTCGTGCTCGTTTTTATCGGTTTTTGCTTGATTTTTGCCTCTTTATGATATATCCGTACCTGCACGTTCACAAACATAAAAATACACATTCTTTGGCATATTGTTAGCAAAATTAGTCTATTTGGGTCCACTTTTGGCTATGAAAAGGTATGTGAATTAACACATATCAGTTAGCTCATCAAAACTTTGGGGTACTTTATCGTTTAGCTTCCGTATCAGTTCTGGGTTATTGATCCCGTTCATGAACCCTGAGATTTTTAGTACCACGGGGCATGCCTTGACTTGCATGCATTCATCCTTGAAGCGCTCCATGTAAGCGCTTGTGGATTCCCCTTGGCGCTGTTTTACTCTGGCTAGTTCCACAGGGTTCTTTGCGCACTTCTTTCGTTGCGTGAAATTTAGGCAGAATGCTTTCCGCAGCTCTTTAAACCCATTTATGCTTCGTCGTGGAAGCTTACTGAACCATGTTCGCGCATTCCCCACTAAAGTAGAGTTGAACATATGGCACCACACAGGTTGTGGCCAGTTTTTGATAGCAGCCGCTGATTCAAAGATTTTTAGGTGATCATCAGGATCACCCGTGCCATCGTATGTTTTAACATTGGTGGGCATGCGCCTTTTCTTGTCATCTGAGAAATTGCTTATGCGTCGTGTGAACGCATCAACCTTTTGGCGTCGCCAAGGAAGGGAAATATCCTCGTCCTCATCGTACCGACGTCGGTTCTTAGACTTCCAATGTCCCGTCTCTCTATCCTCATTGTCCGAGGAACTGCTTGAGGAAGAGTTGTTTCTCCTGTGGCGCTTGCGCCATTTTCCCTCGGAGTCCGAAGTTGAAGGACTTGTACTTGGGGAGTAGTGTTTCCCCAATCTATCTTGGATTCTTCGGCTTCCTGACCTTGAGGTGCTTACACTTGGTGAGCATTGTCGTCCAAGTCTGTCCTGTATCCTGCGGCTACCAAGCCTAGCATGGACACTGGTGTGCCTCGCTTTGTCTTCGTAATCCTCCGAGTATTGAGAGTTAGATGTTGTACCAAGTCTATCGTGGACGTTGGTGCGCCTCTCACTGTTTCTGCGCTCATGGTGGCGCGATGGGGATTTTTCTTGGTTAAAGTTTAGCCTATTTTGCAGGTTGCGGCTAGATCTTTTCCTTGCCTCCTCTTGCATGAGACTAGTTAAAGTCTCATAGTGTTGGGATACGAAATCGTTTAATGTCACCTCAGGTGCATCCTCTTCTACTGCAAGGATGTCCATCTCCGCATGGGGTTCCCTCTCTCTATTAGGTGCTCCCGGTGGCACAGTGTTGTCCACTATGGATGCCATCTGGTGGGGAGTGGTAAAGAGGGTGCGCTGAATGTCCTCAGCGCTTGAGACTACGGTAGTAGTTCGGGTTGTTCCCAAAGGAAATTCTACCACGGTCGGGATTGGAGTTACGTTTGACTCACGATGACCAGGCGCACTGGTTGTTCCAGAGGTCGGCTTAGGAGTCGAGTCTTGATGCTTCTTCCTATGTGAATCATCACGTGTTTTCTCCAGTTGCGGAGTCCGCTAGCCTGAGTTCAGTGTAGGGTCCCACGGATGGCGCCACTTGTTGATACAAAAGTTGGGCTTACCTTGTTTGGGCTCTTGCTCTCGTACCAATTCGAACTTTAGTGCTTGTGAAACCTGCGCACTAAGAAAGCAAACAACACCGTTAGGCTTATCGTGGGATTGTCTCCCACGATTAGACTCCGGCGTGAGAGTAAGTAATCGGTTTTAGGGTTTAGTTGAAGAGTTAAAGATTGTGTCAATCGTACTTTTCAATGAGAATATGTGATTCTATATATAGGACGTAGAAAATGTGTAGGTATCTTGCTCCTTACTCTTCGCACTCGTGGTGCTTATCCGGGGTAAGGATATCTATTCCGTAAATAGAAGATCCTTATCCCTTAATTATGCGTATTAGTTGGGCTTTGGGCTTCGTGAGCCCAAGCCGTTGGTATTAATGGCCCAAGTCATTTGTCATGATAGCCCACGCGTGGTGGGTTTGGGCTTAGTAATGTCTATAATTTGGGCTCGTGGCCCAACTATAGGCTATACGTCATCACATACCTTCATAAATAATGTTATGACATGCACTGCATGTAATGTGGTTGTTTATTCTTCTTCCTCGTTTCATAACTTCGAGATCTGATTGTGCTTTATGTGTAAAAACGGATGGTGAAATTCCACAATGAACATCGATGCAGTATTCACACGAGTCACAGCTGTATGCAAACCCATTGCAAGGTAAACCACAAATCTTGCAACAAAACAGAGAACAACTCTGCCGAAAAATTAGTGTATGCTCGTGGAAGTCTAGACTAAAATGCAATTTAGTGAGTAGCCGAGCACACGACTCATGGAGAACAAAGTTGGAACAGTCCTGTGAACACTTGTAAAAGGGCATTGCTATAATTGGCCTCACGCATCCATCACATAATAGTTTAACCCTCTTCATTGGGTCATGGAGAGACATTGATTCAACTCCCAGGACCAGGGTATCATTGTCGTCGTTGTTCTGAATCAACACTAGTGTATGCTTATGGCTGAAATGTTTGAGGTAACAATTTTCATTTTTTACTTCATTCAAATATACATAAGCCATGTATTTGGGAACATGGTGTGGTAAAACGGTGTACGATCCATAAGGGAGTGGGAGTGGGAGTTTTAAAGTTCCAGGTGTACGTGTCGCAAGCATCCTCAATTTATCTATAAACATAATATAGTCATAAGCAAAGCCTTCTATACATTCTAAGAAATGGAAAATAAGGAAATAAGTAAAATCGTATTTTTGAATATTTACGTACTCATAAAGAATTCTTCACGTGTCATTGAAGTTTTTATCGGGACGCTAAAAGTGCATTTACTGCATTTGTAAAGCCACTTTCCAAAACCACGTAGTTGATCCGAGAAGGAATTGGAAAGAGTGAGCATATGAGAATGAAGAGATTCATCTGATAACATTATCAGAAGGGAAAGGCAACGATCGTTAACTATAAAGTTATGGCAAGTGTTACAATGATAGAAATTCCCTTCATGTTCCTTCCCGCAAGCAAAACACGTGCTTAAAATAGGGTCGACTGTAACTGAGGTTAATGAGTGTGGATGGGCAGGGTGATAGACCATCTTTTGCTCCTGAAACGTAGCACAATGTAGATCAATTGCATAATCACAAATAGAACAATGATAACAGATGCCATCTGGATGGTCAGTTAGACAACCACCACAGCTCCAGTTGGTTGTCCGTTTTTTAAGAATAAGAATATGAGAAAGGCGGGCCGGGGATCGTAAGGATGTGCATATTTCTGCACAGAATTTGTGGAGCGAGTAGTTGCATGACATGCTGCTGCACTTGTAGTAATACCGGTGGTACCAATCAATTCCTAGGCCACACCTGTCACATATACACTTAAACTTTTGCATAGTGATCAAATCATTGTCGTCAACATCGTCATATAGGTCTAAGTCTTGATATATAAGTTGCAAATCTATGAGATCGAGTGGATGCTCTTGTTGAATTTCGTCAAGGTGTAGCTCCTTCAACTCCATATCTTTTTTATAACAAAGGAAAACATCATTTCAGATCGAAATGGAAAAGTCTATTGTTTGTTAGAAACAGAGTAAATCAACCAGAAAAGTCTATATATATATATATATATATATATATATATATATATATATATATATATATATATATATATATATATATATATATATATATAGGGTAGGGTTCTAGAAAAAAGTGTATTTGGATAGAAAAGTGAGAAAAAAAGTTATAGGGTATATTTTGCAAACATTATAAACTTCAAGGATAAAAAATGAAAAATGAATCAAAAAATGGGGTTATCTAAAAGAGATCTCATTTGATAATAGATCTTCATTCTCTCATCCTCTCCTGAACATGGAGATGAGCTACCACCACCGTCGCCACCATCTTCCTTCGTGCAACCACCGTATCAATCTTCACTCCACCACCATCGCCATCGTCACTATCACCAACACCACCATCGCCATCGTCACCGTCACCACCACCACCGTTGCCACCGTCTTCCATCGTGCAACCACCGGGTCAATTTTCCACCAACGCCACCGTCAAACCGCCGTCGGTCAAATTCAGTTCATTCACAAACACTACATCATCGATGATCTTCTTCAGGTTAGTTAATTATATATAACAATTTTAATTATTTAATTTATATAACTTTATTTCTTTAATTATTTATTTAATGTTCAGTTATTTATAACAAATACGACCAAAAAATGCATAAAAATTATGTTTATTAAATTTGCGCACCAGGTGTTTGATAAAAGGTTTGAGTAAGATTTTTAAAAGTGCACTAATTTACAACATATGTGTTTATTATTGAAGGATATGACATCTTAGGACATATGTGTGTAAATTTGTAGTATCAGATTACATGTTAGGGTATCAGGTTGTTTTAGTGCATCTGTATTTGTGGTTGATGCATTATGTTAAAGGTTTGTACGTTAATGCATAGTTGAACATATTAGAGCATTAGTGAGCATGATTAGTGCATCGTTAGACATATTAAGGCATCACTGTGTGTATTTAGTATATCAATTTGTACGTTTAGTGCATCGTTGTTCATAGCATCTGTTTTAAAACTGAATAGAGCATCAATTTGTTTGTTTTGTTTAATGCATCTGTTTTAATAATGTATTAAGGCATCAATTTGTTTGTTTAATGCATCTGTATTATAACAACAATAAGGCATCTGTATAGAATAATTTAGTGCATCCGTATGGAATATTGTATTGAAATAATAAGGCATTTGTATGGAATAATTTAGTTTTCAATTATAATACAGTTTGGGGATATAGTGTATACAAAGAACCCTGTAGCCAAGGGATGCGGGTTTGTGCAGTTTATAGTTTTCAATGTTAAATAGCTATTTGCTTTTGCGCGTATCCTTTTTTTTATCTCAGAGTTATTTGGCAGAGTATTGAATTATTTGGTTTTTTGTCAATTGTAGTCCAACAACTTTTGATCTAAACCAACTTTTCTTTTACACCTGTAAGCTCTTAAATGAGCAATCACAATCACCTTTGTTATTTGGTTAAACTTAGCATTCGGTAAAACACTCTAGGGACATAGTGCGAGTCGTTTATAGTTTAATAAATAGATCTCAAATAGGAACTCATAGATTTTGTTTGTGTTTTGACTTTTGAGATCAGTAAAGATTGATACATATAAGGTGCCATAATCAAGTATAGTTGTTTTCCTTGGATACATAAGGAATGTTTCTTAAGTAGTGTGAAACATGAAATACTGATTATACAATATGATTTGTTAATTTTTATCTGCATTTATGTTTCAGCTACAAGATGTAGGATGCTGGAGAGATGCTGCAGTTCCTCAACAGACTTATCAGTACCTGCACCAGAATCATCGCCATCTTCCTGACCATCAATCAGATCTTCCTGCATCTTCATCATCGCCATCTTCCTGCATCTTCATCTTCATCATCGCCATCTTCCTGACCATCAATCAGATCTTCCTCAAGCGAATGATTATTTAACCTCTGCAGTTCCACCTCAACCTGTAATTCCTCAACAGACTTATCAGTACCTGCACCAGAATCCTTCAACGTGTCTTTATACATGACACTTTCATTGAAGACCACGTTCCTGCTAGTGACTATTTTAAGTGATTCATTATCAAGCCTATATAGCCTGCACCCCTTCACACCTTCAGGATACCTCAAAAGAACGCATTTTACCGCTCTCGGCTCGAGCTTACCTTGTTTAACGTGTGAATATGCGACACAGCCGAAAATCCTCAACATCCCATAATCACTTGGATGTCCCGACCACATCTCCATAGGTGTCTTTTTCTCAATCGCTGTCGATGGTGACCTATTTATAAGATATGCGGCCGTACATGTCGCTTCCGCCCAGAAGGTCTTGGGCAATCCAGACTGAATTAATAAGCAGCGTACCTTATCCATGAGAGTTCTATTCATCCGTTCTGCTAATCCATTCTGCTGCGGCGTCCCGACAACTGTCAAATGTCTAGCAATCCCACTCTCACTACATAGCTGCTCAAACTCCCGATTACAGAACTCAAGACCATTATCTGTCCTCAGCTTTTTAACCGTCCTCCAGTCTGATTCTCTACTAACTGCTTCCACTTTTTGAACTTTCCAAATGCTTCGTGTTTGAACCTGAGAATATAAACCCATACCCTCCTGGAATAATCATCGACAATAGATAAGAAATACCTCTTACCTCCCAATGATTCCACCTGAGACGGACCTCATAAGTCTGAATGAACATAGTCTATCACTCCCTGAGTAGTGTGCCTTCCTACACCGAAACTGACTCGATGTGACTTTCCCAGAACACAATTCTCACAAAAATCGAGCTTACCTAGACTCTTCTTGCCAAACAACTCCTGCTTTTCTAGCACCTGAAGTCCCGCCTCACTGGTATGTCCCAGTCTTTTATGCCGAAGCTGCGCAAGACTGTCTTTTTCTTCAACACTAGCATTAAGCTCGCCTGCCACTGCATGGCCATCCAAAGAGTATACGCAATTATCCCTTCGTGTTCCAGATAAGATAACCCTGGAACCATTAATCACCTTGATTTTGCCCGACTGCATTTTTACGGTATATCCCTCTTTTTCAAGAGTTCCCAGCGATATCAAGTGTAGGATCTTAGATATATCAACTTTATCACAAATATAAGCACTAGAAGAAGGAAAGATGGTGACTTGATGCAATATGTGTGGCGTTAATATGAGAGAAAAAGAGTATAAAGATGAAGAGAACTTTTATTAAAAAACACACACAATACACACACAAGCACCCCTTACAAATGAGAGGTAAGGTGCCTTTTATAGTTCCATACATGATGCCTTAAGAGGCTTTCCATGGGCTTGGGCTTGGACTTGGTTTACATGGATTATAAAGGCTTATGAAACATAACTAATAACATATTAGCTTACCAAGACCAAGGCCCATTGACTATTCTTATAACACAAACTACGACATATTACAACGTTACAATAAATGAGAATGACCATCCCTTTTTAATATAATTTTCAATGCTAACAATCTCCCCCTAAGGGGTGGTCATTCGAATGATGCTCCACGTGAGTGGGTCTTCCGTGTTCTTTGTCTTTAACTTTGTGTGTCGTTGTGGAATAGTCTTAAGTCTTTGTTCCTTCATGCTTTGTGATCTTTGATAACTGTCTTTTCATCGTTCTTTGTTCCTTTGTGATGTGGAGTAATCTGCCTTTCGTTACTTCTGCGTCTGTGGTGGTTGTTCGCCATTCCAACATGCTCATACATCTTTGGACTTTGATATTCATATGCACGTAGTTCCCTTTCTTTCTCTTTGATCTTTAGTCTTTATACTTTGTAGATTCTTCTTTTTGGCGTAGAATCTTTCTTTGAACTTTGTGTTGTATAGATCTTTGAGGGAGCTTTCTTTAACTTCCAGATGTATGTATGAGCATGTGGAATCTGTCGCCATGGAGATGAAGTGTCCTTGCATATAAACAGTTAACAATAAAACATCCGGTACTTACAGATAAGAATTAGAGATCGTCAACAGCATAGTGTGAAGACTCCTTCTAACCCTTACCAAGGCCGTTCCCATGTCAGATACTCTCGAGAGAGCTTACAAGACCTACTTAGTAGCTCAATGACTGGGTGAGTCGCTGGGGATCACTCCACGACTATAGACCGTTTGAAACCACCGCGAACACTAAGCATAACCCATAAGGAATTTCCGAAGTGACCTGCTGTCAGGGCTGTTTGATGTTGACCCTGGCAGGAATTTCCATTCAATCATTGAGAATCACTTGTGTGAATTCTCTCATAAATGTTCTGGCAGATTGCTAAGATCTGCGTAGGACTCTTAAGTTTACATCTGGCGTCCTTAATGATGAACAACCAGTGTAAAAATATCATGTGTTCCTATGAGATCTTTTGATGAATCTCGGGGCTCTAGACTCGATAAGTGCACATTTGGTTTCCTATGCGGAGATTAGGGAGAGGTCTCCTGCTTCAATATCAACCATCTCTAAGAGATAGGTCGATAGATTACACCGGTTCCCCGTGAGAATGAAACAAGCTCTTTTAAGAGAACTTGAGTGGTTAAGAAGGTTTAGTGCAGTGCGTCACTGGGTCCATGACGTCTTTGTCTTCAATACCGGTGTCACCTTGGTAACAGCCAGTAGCATATGAGTTGAACCCGGTGTCTGCCCTAAGGTTGAACATATGGAGGGCTATTTCTTTTCACCCTTTTTCATAACTTTTCTTTTTAATTCTTCAACCCCTTCTTTCTCCTTTCTCATTTTCTCCTTTTTTCAATCATACCTAAGGACTTCTAATTCTAATCTATTGGAATTGTCCTTGGGTAGATCCCTCCGGCTCTGGCGGATCATAGGACGGTTTTTCCTAACCTTAGTCACCTTGTAACTCCATGACTATCCTATCATTGCCATGAAACCATTTATGAAAAATCTCTCAAAGTGTTTATGATAATGAAACACTTTATTGTTACCACTTTGAGAGTTTTGCAGCTTTTGAAGGACTCCCCCTTCACATGTGCTCATGAATTTTAAGAAATTTGCACATGCTAGAGGAGTTTGCACTTTTTGAATTGATCCACTTTCAGTGAACATGACCGATTCGAGACACGCTTACATCACTAGTTATACTAGCTTGAAATTATTACCCGTCCTGGTCAAGTCCAAAGAAAGTTTCTCGATACGGTACACTCTACTCAGACAAGTCCTATTCGAGACACGCTTACATCACTAGTTAGACTAGCTTGAAATTATTACCCGTCTAGGACAAGTCTTGTCGATTACTGACATTTTAAGCTTCGTCAATTCATTGGTACTATCTGAGTCGAGCTCTTTTGAGATTCAGTCACAATCTTTAAACATCTTTGATCACATTTAATCATGTCTTCTCCCCGTCAAAAATAGCATATCGTGATATTTTTTATATCAACTGATTAATAAAAAGCTTTTGGAGAGAAAGACAGATTTGATTTTGCATGAAATCGGAACATTTTTTCTTTTTGTACTCCCCCTTAATGATAGCATATTTAAAATTAATTAAGGGTTTAGAGGGAGTTATCTTGAGCTCTCATTTGAAAGATTTTGAGAAATCTTTTGAACAATCTTGAAAAAGTGCTCAAGAATTGTATTTAGAAAAACGAGTTTATGTTTGAAATCCTTTTCGTTTGTTTATACTCGAACTTTTGAAAGTGATTTCATCTTTGAACGTACGAGTCCTTGATTTGAAAATAATCAGAAGTCATCATTTAAGTCCGGGTTTCGTACAGAAGTATACGAAAGCCATAGTGAAGAAACTTTTTGAGAAACGACATGTTTTAGAAAAACATTGAAAAGAACTCCCGCTCAAGCATCTGTACATGTCCGTATCATTGTTGAATGACATTTCTAGAAACATACAGAATATTGATTTATACGAGAGACATGTCGTGAGAAGAATATTTTTGGATTTTTTGATTTTATACTGTTTTTGTATTTTTTTTGAAAATTTTACATTTTTGTATTTTGTTTTTGTTTGGTTTTTCAAATTTTGTATTTTGTTTTTTCAAAATTATTTACAGCGAAGCGATTTTGAAAACATTTTTCAAGAAGATTCGAGAAGACGTTCTAGCTCCTCAGGAGTTAGGCTTCGCATGCCAATTCGTCGAACTAGATAGTCAAACCTTTCTTTTGGAAGGGCTTTAGTAAATAGATCGACGAGTTGATAATCAGTTTTAACAAAAAATAATTCAACAGTACCCTCTTCCACGTGTTCTTTGATGAAATGGTAGCGGACTTTGATATGCTTCATGTTAGAGTGATGTACGGGATTGCACGAGATAGCTATGGCACTTTTTGAGTCACAATACATAGGTATTCTGTCAAAAGTAAAGCCATAATCTGTGAACTGTGTCCGCATCCAAAGAACTTGGGCACAACACGCAGATAGAGACACATACTCGGCTTAGGCAGTTGATAGTGCAGTACAATCCTATTTCTTTGACGACCAGCTTACTAGCTTTTCACCCAAAAATTGTGCTCCACCTGATGTACTTTTTGCTGTAACTTGATCACCAGCATGGTCTGCATCTGAAAATGCTATTAGATTAAACCCCGAATCCTTCGGATACCAAAGTCCCATGTTAATGGTGCTTCGTAGGTACCCAAAGATCCGTTTAACCTCTTTGAGGTGAAGTTCGGTAGGCTTTGCCTGAAACCGTGCTAACAAACAAACAGCAAATTGAATATCGGGTTGGCTAGCAGTTAGGTACATGAGAGAACCGATCATGCTCTGATATTTCTTCGGATCAATGGGTTTCCCAAACAAATCAGCACCTATTTTTGGTGAAGTGACCATTGGTGTACCAACAGAATCACAGTTTTCCATTCCATGTTTTTTCAAAATCTCTATCGTATATTTAGCTTGATTGATAAAAATACCGCGAGGGGATTGATGTATTTGTAAACCAAGAAAGAATTTTAGTTCCCCCATCATGGACATTTCAAATTTACTTTTCATGAAATTTTCAAAATGTTTTGAATGGTTAGGATTGGTTGATCAAAAAATACTGTCGTCCACGTAAATTTGAACGATCAAAATGTCATCTTTGAACTTTTTGATAAACAAGGTATCATCAACCGTTCCTTTTGTGAAATTGTTTTTGAGCAAGAAAGATGATAGTTCGTCATACCACGCTCTTGGAACTTGTTTTAAACCATAAATTGCTTTCTTAAGCTTGTAGACGTAGTCTGGATGATCTTTGTCGATGAATCCCTCTGGCTGATTCACATACACTTCTTCTTTCAGAGTTCCATTTAAGAAAGCAGTCTTAATATCCATCTGATAGACTGTGATATTTTTGTGAGCTGCATAGGCTAAGAAAATCCGGACTGCTTTAAGTCTAGCTACAGGCGCGAATGATTCCTCGAAATCTATCCCTTCTTCTTGTGGATAACCTTTAGCCACGAGACGAGCTTTGTTGCGAATAACAGTCATTTCCTCATCCAGTTTGTTCTTCCATAACCACTTGAGATCAAGAACACGTTTATCAAGTGGTCGTTCAACAAGTTCCCAACTGTCATGTAACAGGCATTAAAGAAATTCCTCCTGCATCGCTTCAATCCAAGGGTTTTCTGCCATTGCTTCCCGAATGTTCTTTGGTTCTTTGAGGCTGATTGAACACACGTAGATGCACAATTCGAGATCGGTGGCAAGTTGTCTCCTTGTCTGAACTGGCTTTGAAGGTTCACCAATAACATGTTCTATTGGATGGTCTTTTGTCCATTGAAACGTAGAAGGGTACCTTGGGTGTAACGAATGTGTGTTAGATGGTTCTTGTAACCTTGAAGAAGATTCAGCAGAGTCTGTTGCAAACGGGTTTTCAAATATTTCTTCTTCTTCTAACGCATCATTGTTTGAATTATTTGTTGGTTCTTCTTGAAAATTTGTGTTTTGGTTTTGCTCATCAACGCTTGGTAGAACAGTTTCAGGTGCTGGAGTTGCTTGAGTAGATGTAGATGATGTTGATGTAGTTGGTGCTTCAGCTTCGATTGTTGTGGACGCATCTTGTGGTGGTGGTGGTGGTTGATGGTTTTGAGCGGGTGCAGCGGAATGTTGATTTGATGCATTTGTCGAAGTTCCACCATAGTATTCATCAAACATTAACTCGAAGAAATTTTCCAGTTCTTGTTCTGAAGGTTTATCCGTGTTTGTTGACTGAGCTCCTTGAGGTACGAGTCCTGAACTGATGTGTCCAGAAGTCTGCTGGTTTGGTGCGGGTCCTAATCCGTTTTGATTAGAAGCCATCGGATTAAGCGCGGGTTCTAGAGCGTATCTCTCAGAAGCCATCTGTGAAATCTCGTCAAACTTCACATTCATCGTCTCCATTATCCTTTTTGTTCTTCTATTATACACCCTGAATGCCCTCGAGTTTTTTGAATATCCAATGAAGATTCCAATATCACCCTTAGCTTTTAACTTACCTAGATCTTCTCTGTCATTCGTCGGATAGCACAAAGCGCCAAACACGTGAAGGTAAGAGATGTCAGGTTTACGGTTGTTCACTAGCTCATATGGGGTTTTATTGAATCTCGGATGGACTAGGGATCGGTTTTGAGTAAAACAAGCAGTGGCTACAGCATCAGCCCATAAGAATAGAGGTGCACTTGAGAAAATCAGCATTGTGCGAGCAGCTTCCACAAGAGTTCTATTTCTTCTTTCAACTACCCCATTTTACTGTGGAGTTCTAACAACTGATGTTTGATGTGTGATTCCAACATCTTCAAGGTAAGTTCTTAACTCCTGGTTTGTAAATTCTGTGCCATTGTCTGTTCTTATAATCCTTACTGGAGCTTGAAGTAGAACTTGAATACGCTTCAGAAAGGTGATGATGATGCATGGTGCTTCGTCTTTTGATCTCAAAAACTTTACCCAAGTATATCTCGAATAATCATCAACAATAACGAGAATATACTTTTTCCCATTAATGCTTTCAACTCTCATTGGGCCACATAAGTCCATGTGCAACATATGTAACCTTGCTTCCGAACTAGGTACGGTTTTAGGTTTATATGATGCTCTTTTACTTTTTCCTTGTTCGCATGATGGACATAGGTGTTCCTTGGTGTATTTGAACTTAGGAAGTCCGGTGACGATGTTGTCTTTGGCTAACTTGTTGATCGTGTCGAAATTGAGATGGGATAATCTTCTATGCCACAGCCAGGACTTAGTTTCTGTTGCCCTTGTCATAAGACAAATTGGTGATGTAGAAGCCATTTGGTTGATGTCGATAGCATACAAGTTTGTACCACGATTACCAGTTAAAAGATCATCACCAACCAAATTTCTTATAAAAACCGTGTTTCTCCTGAATGCAACTTCTAAATCTGCATCACAAAACTACCCGACTGAAAACAAATTGTGTCCCAACCCTTCGACGTAGTAAACCCGAGTGATTAAAATATTCCCAAACCGAAGATCTCCATAACCCTGAATAGCTGCTACATGATCATTTCCAAAGCGTACAGTTCCCATGAATTTCCAGACGAAATTGATCAGCAGCTTTAAATTCCCGGTCATGTGCTTGGAGCAACCCGAGTCGACGATCCAAAGACATATTTCGATAACCTGCCAAGAACAGAAGAGTTTGGATTTGGAAACCGTTTTGAATTTGGTTCCGTGGGGTTAGGAGTAAAAGCAGAATCACACTCATAGACATTTGCTACTTGTTTAGCTTGAGTTATTTCTAATTTGCCATCCTTAAGAGTGAACTCTCTACCCGTTGGAATCCACATACAAAACTTAAGGTAGTTCCTAGGCATTCGACTAATAGTGGTAGTCCTAAATCGTGTAACTAATCTTTCGATAGATCTGGATCTAGCACTAGGTCTTTTTGGAACATACTTCTGTTTAGGCGTAACATTCACATTCTTAGAAACACATTCATCATGAACATCATTAATTAAATATTTCTTGCATATTAAACAAACAGAGTCATTACATGCAATAGAAACAGTACTTGTGACATTACATTCAGATGAAACATGTCTCTTATTACAAAGCGATAAATTCCTAGGGTGTTCTTCTACTTCTTCAACTTTATTCTTGCTACTACTCGTAGAAACAGGCGAGACTCTATTGTTCCTTGTATTGCTCCTAGGCTTTAGTCTGCTGCTCCTAGAGGTGCATTCTAATCCTGTAGAAGGTAAGGCACACACATTAGGATTTATATTGTTGTCCTTTTTAGCATCACTAGACTCTTTAGAAATATCCTTTTTGTACGCATTTGTCTTAGAAGTGGAGGCAGACGCATTAGTGGGACTAATCCTAAAAAGGCCAGGTGCTATCACTTTTGGTGTTTCGACAACCGCTTTTCCTTTATCAACAATATTATCATTTTCACTTTTCTTGGGCAAGGGTGTTGGAGTGACTGGTTTTGTCAAATTCTTTTTCTCATCGACTTTTGGAGCAAACCTTGAAATTGACATCTTTGGTTTTTGAACCGTGTTTGAAACATTTGGTTTCTCCGAAGTCGACGGTTTTGCAAACTTAGTTTCCTCACCCTTTCCTTTTTGACTTTCAAACCGAGCCCTCAAAAGATCATTTTTCTCTTTCATGTTCTTTAAGGCACGCTCATACGACAATTTGTCATACTTGCATTCTTCCTTTTTTCGATCAAGTTGTTTAAAATATGACACATTTTCTTTTTCAAGCTTTATAAGAGCATTTTCATATTTTGAAACAATTTCGGAGGTCTCAGCTCTCAGTCTTTCATCGTCTTGAATAGAATATGTTTGTAAAATGATGGACATAATGTCAGTGGTCATAACAGCTTCGAAGAGAGAATCATTTAGGTTTTCCAAAACATTCATGTTTTCACGAGTATCATTAGCTTCGTTTACCAGGGATTTGTGGTCCTTGACAAAGTCGGCTGTTTCTTTTAAGAAAGCTTGTTCAAAATGGATTACCCTCGCACTGATGTTATTCAGTGGGATAGTAATTTCGTTTTCAAAAACTTTTTTCTGCTCAATATGAAAACTAGAATGCCAGTTGTTAATATTGATTGTAGTTTTAGAAGCAACAATATTTTGAAGTTCTTGAATTCTATTTTTAACGTCATCCAAAATTTCTCTAGCCTTACTTGTATTAAAAGTGTTGTTAGAAGAAATTTGTTCCATTTTTGAAAGAGATTTGGAAACAATTACTTTCTTAGAAAACATTTTTGAGAATGGTCGTTTTATGGAAAACACAGATGGTTCTTTTTGTGGAACAAAAGTAATTCCCGAAAGTTTGTTCAATTTGTTGTAATCAATGGGTTTCAAATCCTTTTGTTTTATTTTAGTAATGCTCTTTTCGACATGTTCTATCGTTTGCACAGAATCCCGAACGACGGGAGGATCATGTTTGGTGTAAATCATATTACCATTATACAAAATATTCTGTTCTTGCTGAGCTTTCTTGAGATTACTGGGGGTGTTGTTACCAAGAGCCACTTTATGTTTCGTATGGTAAACCAGATTAGTTTGATTTGAAATCATTTTCATTGTTTGACTTGACTGACCCGACTTAACCACCAATTCTTCTAAATGAGCAATCATGTGTTCTGACTCAACGATTTCGGCCAAAAGTTTGTCTTCTTTCTTTGCAAAGTCCTTTTTCAACTCATCCCTTTCTTTTTCAAGATTGGTATAAGCTGTTTTTTGTTTAGAAAGTTGGTTTTGTAAATCAGAAATTTCCGCGTTTAAAGATTTTATCTTTTTGAAAGAATTAACATCAAGTGTATCAAACTTAAGTTGCAATTGTTTTTTCCTTGAAACGGAATTTTGATAACCAGTTTCTAATTCAGACAATCTTTTGTTATGAAATTCAAAAGCTTTAACGTTTTCTTTGTAACTCTCAAGCTCAGCGGTCAATTTAACATTCGCGGCCTTAACATTGCGATTGACCTTTTTCACATTCTCAATTTCAATATGACAATTATTCAATAATGATTCAAGCAAAGCACGTGTTTCCTCATCATTCTCAGCATGCTGTGAAACGAAGCCTCCATTATGATTCACATCTGGAGTTGCTGAAGGAGTATTGCTACTACTTGGCGTGTCCAGGTATGTATCATAAGTGGGTGCTAGCTTCTCAGAATGCTGTTCCTCATGAGGAGACATATCAAATATATCATTATTGTGACATGTGTTGAAGTTTGATACCTCAGATGGTGCATTGGTGTCATAAACAGGAAGTGTGTCAGAATCCGTGTCATACTTAGCTTCCTGAAGATTCGCCATGAATATGCAGTTCGCATCGATATCCTCTCTATCTTCCATGTCATCCATAAGAGCCATAAAATCATTCTCCTCTGCGTTCAACTGAAACCCTGCCTCATTCTTTTGTGCCAACAGTAATGCTTTCTGCAAGTACGCTGTGTCTTTCTTGTTCGGCTTAGTAGGACAGTTCCTTGCCATATGACCTACACCCTGACAGTTGAAACACTTAACCGGATTACCCTGATTCACATTTCCCAAATTCCCAACTACTGGAGCTGCAACATTTCTATTCTGATTACCCATTGCCTGATTACCAACATTCTGACCCCTCTGATTTCCAACAAACTGACCCAACTGATTCCCTGCATACTGACCATACTGATTTCCTGCATTCTGATTCCCTGCATTCAGCATATTCTGATTCCCCATGTTAATTCCAGTAGCATATCCTTGCTGATTCCCATAAACTCCAACCATTTGGCCTCCGTTGCCCATATTGAAACTCGGCTGAGCAATCTGCTTGTTGCGAGTGTTCGATGAAATTCTTTGGTTGTTGTTTGTTGGTATAGAATAACGTCCTTGGAATGCCTTTGACAGAAAAGCAAACGCTTGGGTCATTGCTGCAGTAGCTTCATTATTTTTTCAGTGAATTCTGGTTCTTGGAATTGTTGGTATTGCTGTTGTGGAAAAACATGTTGTTGTTGCTGTGGGTAGAACTGTTGTTGGTAGACCGGTGTTGGTTGTTGAATGTATGATGGTTGCATGTAGTTGTTAGTGGAAGATGATGATGGTTGTTGTGTGTTCACTGGTAGCGGTGTTGATGTAGTGGCAATTAATGCAAGAGGATCATGATTCTTTGCCAATCTTTCTTTCCTTACTTCATTAGCCTCAGCTTGGTTTTGTTTCAGAAAATCATAAAGTTGATCATAATTCACCTTATGTAAATCCTTTGTTTGATTCACAATTGTAACATAACGACCCCATTCTTCTGGAAGGTTATTGATGAATTTGATGTTTGTTGCAATTGTTCGAGGTGTCAACTTGTTTCTGATTAACTCATTCATCAAAGTGCAAAACCTTGTGTAGTAAGATTCAATTTGTTCACCTTTAGTGGATGTGAAATTCTCCCATTCAGTAAGAAGTTTGTTCTCAATGTCTTGTTGTCCAATCTCTGTTCCATGACATATCCTTCTAACACGTTCCCACATATCATAAGCAGTTTCACAACTGTCAACCGCAGCAAAGATCTCCCGTGGTAATCCAAGTTGGATTAAATGCATTGCCATATCATCTGCGGCGATCTGCTTCTTGTCTTCCTCTGTGTAATCTGCTTCTGTTTGTTCACGCACGAATGGTTGAGTAGGAGGTGTTGTATTTGGATTACCTTCAATTTGAACTTGTCTTGGCTTGAATGGACCATTTGTAATGGAGTTGATCATTAATTTACCATCAGGCTTTGTTTTGATGTAACGAAGCATGCGGCTTGTCCATGGGAGATATCCACCTTTTTCAAGCATTGGAGGTTGGTTTTCCGCACCGGTGCATGAATATCTTGCTGAGTTGCCATTGATGAAGTGTAGATTGATAAAGTTGATTCTTGGATCGTTCCAACAAAGTAGGAGTTGTGTTTAGTGTAAGTTGATGCAAGTTTTTATGGTGAAAAATTTGATCTGGAACCTTAAAACCTCAATAACTTCCGTTCGGAGTGGATTTGGGCCTCGAAGCTGGGTTTGAATGATCTTTAGATGATTCAACGTGTCCTTCTTCTCGATCTCACGGTCGTTTTGACAGCTGATTCGTCGAAAACGGAGTTACGGTTCAAAAGTTATGGCCGTTTGAAGTTTGGTTGTCAAAAAGTCAAAAAACTTACGCATAAACCTTTAATCTTATGCGTAAACAGTAATCTTACGCGTAAAGATGAGACTTATGTGTAGACTTCAAAGTTACGCGTAAAGTATGATCTTATGCGTAAACTTTAGAGTTATGCGTAAGATATACCTTATGCGTAAGTTTTAATCTTATGCGTAAGGTTCAAAAGACCAAACAAATCTTTCAAACTTGTCCAAGCTTGAAAGATATCCCGTGTCGAAGTATTCCACTAACTTATCCAAGCTAGGGAAGTACTGAGTCACCGATGCATGAAGAGAAGACCTTTGATGAAGTTATGCGTAGAACTCTGAAACTTACTCGTAGAAACTTACTCGTAAAAACTTACTCGTAGAAACTTACTCGTAGAAACTTACTCGTAAGAACTTACTCGTAGAAACTTACTCGTAGAAACTTACTCGTAAGAAACTTACTCGTAGAAACTTACTCGTAGAAACTTACTCGTAAGAACTTACTCGTAGAAACTTACTCGTAGAAACTTACTCGTAAGAACTTACTCGTAGAAACTTACTCGTAGAAAAGGGTTTTGACCAAAAGTTACTCGTAGGAAAAGGGTTTTGACCTCAACTTACTCGTAGGAAGGACAAAAAGTACTATTGACAGCTATAGAACTTGTACTATTCCAAAATCTTACGCGTAAGGTTACCAAACAGCTCCAAAATACGATTTTTTCAACCAAAAACACTTTTTCCACTTGATTCTTTTGATCAATTCTTTCCCAAATCACTTAGAATCACTAAAGCTTCAAGAAAAACAACAACTTTAACACTAAAACACTTAAAGATCAAGACTTTTTAAAGGAAAAGTGCACTTTTACAAGAAAAAATGCAACTTTTTAAGAAAAAACTTGAAAAATACGATTACCACACACTCCTAAATCATTGTTAGGCGAATGATACCACTTGTAGGACCTTAGATCTATCAACTTTAATACCAATATAAAACTTGACCCATCTTTCAATTCAGTTGTAGCCTGACCTTGCCAATACCTCTGATCTTGCACTCCCTGTTGTCACCCAACAGTACCCTGCCCCCATCGCATTCCAGAAAATCAAAAAAAAAAAAAAATGTCTGACCTGGGTGTCATGTGGTATGAACCTCCTGAATCCATAATCCAATCTAATAAGGCTTCTGCACTCATCACCATCATCACCTCAGAACCGTCATAAATCGAACCACTAGAGCTTGGCTGATCATCTTTCTTGACAAAACCATTTGACTTCTTGCGATTATTCTTCGGACAGTTTCTCTTTAAGTGCTCCTCAGATTGGCAAATAAAGCACTTGAGTCTTCCACCTCGAGACTTCGATCTTGGCTTTCCCCTAGACTGATGCGAATTCCTGCGATCAGTTTTTCCCCTCACATATAACCCTTCACCATCATCCCCCTTCGCCTTAGATCTTTCTTTGATTTCCTTTGAATTCAGTGTGGCCATCACATCCTCCAATGTCAAAGCTTCCCGTCCATAAAGCAAGGTATCCACAAAGTGTTCGTATGATGCTGGTAAAGAAGTAGTAATAATAAAGCAAGATCTTCATCCTCGAATTTTACCTCAATATTTGCTAAATCAAGAACGATTTTGTTGAACTCATCTATATGCTCGAAAATCGTACGTCCAGCCGGCATGTAGAAAGTATACAACTTCTTCTTTAGGTACAACTTATTGGCCAAGGACTTTGTCATGTATAAAGTCTCAAGCTTGGACCAAACCCCCGCTGCAGTCGTCTCCCCGGTAACCTCTCTCAGAACCTTGTTACCTAAACACAAAATCATGGCACTATGAGCTTTCTTGTTTAGCTCAGCTTTTGCTGTAGCATCCATATTCTCGGGTAAAACCTCCAGAGCTGCTTCACATCCATGTTGAATTAATAAAGCAAGCATCTTGACTCTCCATAACCCGAAATCACCAGTTCCATCGAATTTCTCGATTTTAAACTTGGCTCCCGTCATTCTTTAATCCCTTTATTAATTTGCTAAACCTTGTGAAAAAACCCCACAATCACAAACTAATAAAGTCCCTTGTGCAATACCTTTTTAATCCTTTTGTTTATAAATAATAAAAAAAAAAAAAAAAAAACAAAACAAAATATATGTTTTAAAATATTGGTATTGGATTCCACCAATAAAAAACAATCTCCTTACTGTTGTTGACTTTATTATTGATGACTAAACCCTTTCTTCTTCCTTTGTACGCCGACAACCAGAAGAAAAAAACAGATCCAAAAAACCCAATATTCTTTGTCGATCAAAAACAAACACAATTCAATCTGCTGCTCCTTGTCGATCAAGAACCTGAACAACAAGCACCTTTTGGTAATTGAAAAACCGGTAGCCCAAACAGAACGTAAGTTCTGCTCCTTCCAGAAACACGAACACCAAAAAAAGACTCTTCTCGATCGATCCTAGTAACCAGTGAAACTCCGCAACCTGGCTCTGATACCACTTGTAGTATTCGACAACCTACAACCCCGGTTTACTAGAGTGGATAACTCGATCGTTGAAGAAAAACCACACAGCTTGGATCGACAGAAAGTAAAGAACGATGCACAAGTAAGTATCCCTAATCGACTCTTTGATTAGTATTGAAAGAATGCGTGACAAACCCTCCCCCCCCCCCCCCACCTCCTTTTATAGAGATGAGGGGGGAGGAAACACCGACTCTTAGAAAGTCGGCTATTACAATGACACGGGTTGGGCTTGGGACACAAGCCAACCAACCCGACTCCTACTTGACTAATAATAACAAGCTGACACTTAACACTCTAGACGTAACCGTAGGCTAATATAAAGACTAATCTTATAACACATCAGATAAGGTGCATGTAGCAATATCTTCTAACCATTGATTTAAACCATAACATATAAGAGAAGGTTATGATCTTATATTCTACACGTGGAACTTTCATAAGCTCTTGATAGAAATGTTGCAAGAAGATATAAGATGCAACTATGAAACCAACTATCATTGTCAGAGCTAGTCATCATAATAAAAAAAACAAGTATATGTGTAATAGACCATGTTATGCTGGCGTGGTGATACATACAGTAGCAACAAACCTGAAGTCAATACAATTGTCTTACCGAGTGTTTTCATCCAAATCTAAAATCTGCTTGCCTAAATCAATTAGGGAATCACAGTGTAACTAAAATCTATTCACAAAAATTAGGTTATCATAGTATAAAATTAGTGCATCGCAGTTATAAAATCCCATTCAGACATTTTGTCAAACACTTGGTGTGCAGTTTTTGAAAACATGGTTTCCATATATTTATTTATCAATTTCATTTCAAATAACTATTATATACAATGAATCATGTCAAATAAACTCCTAAAATCGGTACAATTATATACAAAGATGCTGATTACCAAATCAAATTTCATAGAACAAAAAATCTATCGCATAACAAACACTAATATGTGCAGATAAAACTATAACCAACGCCATAAGTTTTATATGCGATCTTTGATAAAAGAGTAACAAAATTATAATTAAAAAATATCTTAAAACTTACTTTGATTAGCGATTTGAGACATTAGAGCGAGATGATTATTGAATTTGATAACTGACCGTGTTTGTTGTTTTGATCGTGTGGAGATTATAAGCAATCTCTGGGAAGAATTTGGAAGAAATCAAAGCGTGTTTCTTGTGGCAAAAAATGAGAACGAGTTGAGAGGATCGAACCAGAGAAAAAGAAAAAAAATGAAAACATTTAGGCATTATATATGATCATTGGAAATATTACAAAATAGACCTTGGATGATTTAAAAAGTTACAATTGGGTCCCTGTAGTTTGATGCGAAAAAAGAAGGGGAAGAGGAGGGTGTGATTTGTACACTTTTCTCACTTTTCTACCAAAGTGGGTTTTTTTCATGATCCCACCTCTCTCTCTCTCTCTCTCTCTCTATATATATATATATATATATATATATATATATATATATATATATATATATATATATATATATATATATATATATATATACACACACACATACACACACACTTGATAACTTAGTATTTGACAAAAATCAAATTGGACCATAGTAGAGCTCAATTTGGCAGCATGACAAAATTGAGCTACCTAGTTGATCAATAAAGATCAAAATTGGATACTCAATTGATCAAAATTGGCTCAAATTTGTTTTTCATGAAATATGAATCTTAAAAAAGGAATGGCACTTTATAAACTTTTTTGGTTGAATGTAAAATAGCGTTATATTTTGGTAAATATAATTTAACGTCAATTCAAAAAACTTTATACTATAATATATCAAAAAACTTTATACTATAATCTTATATTAATTAATAATTTCATTTTTATGGACTTAAATGTGGAATTTTCAGTTTCTTCATTTTTAATAATCTAATAAATTTAACAAATACTTCTTAGACCTTATAATGAAAAAAAAATGTTATCGTTATTATTATTATTATTATTGTTATTATTATTATTATTATAAGATTAAATTAATCGTAATATCCCAAAATTTTGTATCTGTATGAGATGAGAAATATCAAAATGAAACCACGTGTTACTGTGATATACAAATAAATACACGAAATTGCACGTATAACAACCTCATATGGATGATTATTTAGGCTGTGTTTGTTTTTGCAAAATATGTCTGAATCGCATCTGAGTCTGACCAGTTAGATGCGGTCAGACCTTTTTGTTGTTTGTTTATTCATCATGAGTCAGACACGGGCAGATCTTGAACGTCTTACTCAGTTAGAGGTGGTGATCATGTCTTAATGCCTCTTACTCCTGCATTAGAATAAAAAGAATTATGGATGAGTAGATAGAGTTTTGAAGAAGAAAATGGAGTTCTGTTCTTTTAATGAAGAAGATGACTTTTTAGGAGAGAGGAAAATAAATAAAATAGAATATAATTATCAATGATTGTTAGTGGGTCACGTGGGTGAGGGTTAAATAAATTTATTTGTTCCTCTTACAAGCAAAATCCTCATTAAAATATTTGCAAAATGCGTGTGCTTTGCTCAGGCTTACGAGGATTTTACTACAAAAAGAGAGCACTTAAAAAGAAAATTACAAAATATACCCTAAACTTTTCACTATTGACAACTTTTTTATACAACAAATTTTATTTACCTAGTATCAAACAGATATCTCCCGATTTGTTGAATAAAAAAATACCGGTAAAAAGGTCTCTCGATAACGAACAAAACGAGCCTAATATTGATATTCTTTTGACTTACGTACAATTTTATAAAAAAATATTAAAGTTTAATATATATAGTTTTTAAATAAAAAACCAGCACAAAAAATATCGACATTACTTAAAACCAGAAAGTTGTAAGAAAAATGTACAAAAATCCCTTTTTTCTTACCAAAATATTTGTTGACACGCAAGAAAAACGTATGAAAAAACACTTGCAGCGGGCGCCCCATCCTTGTTTGTAATATAGAAGCAATAAGTACACGTAAGTAAAGGAAACATGTTTTAAATATCAATGATTTCTTGCGAAATTTTCAAATGTTAAAAGTTCATACGATTCTTGTTACGGAGTACATCCAATAATTGGTAACATCAAATACTTTTTCATAACAAATGTTCGCTCCAATATTGCTAAAAATTAAAATTTATTTTATGAATAAATCTTTGTAATGAATATAATTTAGGAATATGTGTTAATCACAACAAGTAGAGCAATCATCGTATTGTTATAGTTTAATATATGTTTAAAAAATTGGACAATTAAAACCATTCAGACTTATATACAAAAACAAACAACATTATTTCATTCAGATTCAGACTTTACAGCCACATCTTACTAGTAAGATGTGGTAGTCAGATTCAGACACAAAACATCTTAATGAAACAAACACACCCTTAGTAATTTACTATTTAAAGTATCACATACTGTCTCCGTCTCAAAATTTTTGTCATGAGAGAGAAATCACAAAGTTTAATAAAAGTAGAGGCACTTTAATTTTCAACCACTAAAATATAATATTCTTTCATTATATTCTCTAGTTTTTACTTAATAAGGAAAATGGATAATAATTTTGTGTCGGAGTGAGTATAAGGTTTATAAGAAGAACCTTTACACAAGGTTATAATGCAGCGACTCATGATAAGTATCAATCGTATTCTTTTCAAAGTTTAAGTAAAGATTAAACAAAATATATAAATTAAAAGATTATTATTATAATTATTTTAAATAAAAGTACACAATATATCAAAAATTCGTGTGTGCTATATATAATAAATTTGATCATGTTTAAATCTCATGCGTGCAGGGCTTATAATTAGTATAATATCTCAAGTATACAACTTACAACTTAACATAATATCTCAGATCTTCAAGTATGATATGATGTTTGAATAGTAGCAACTGCAATATACAACTTAACTGTATAAGAATGTAGTAAAATCTGATAATCATATATGGCACCTTGCAACCTAACTACATGAGAATATAGTTATTAAAAAAAAATGCTTGGAACCAATGAAAAGATTATAAATGCGTACCTTACTAAGGCCTGAGGGAGGTTATAGCATGTAACCATAATTTCTTTAATATATATAATTGGCCAATTGGGTGACTTCCAACTTCATATGGTATATTTGGTTTATGAAGTAAAGAAAAGAATGATTCACTATCATGCTTTGCTTAGTTGAAGAAAGAATGCTGTTTTACTCCGGGCTTTTTTTTTTAATCAATCAATCAATCTTCGAATACACACCGCGCGTGTTGGAAAGTTGCTTCGTACACCATACGTGAATCAGAATACCGATAATATTTTGCTGAACCTCCTCAAAGTAAAACTCAAGTTTGTTTAGTGAATGAAATTTATTTCAATTATCTCTCTAAAATTTTCAACCTAGGGAATAGCTAGAAAATTGAGCCGAAAATGCGGTTTGTTGTATAAGGCTAGCCACAATGGGCCGGAGGAAGATCGGTCGAAAAAATTTTGTGACAGAAGTTGACATTGGTCGAGCCAATGTGGAGGGTGGGTGAAAGATCGGCCGCCGGTGGCAAATGCAAACATCGGTCTAATTTTCGATCGAATTTACGCACACACAAAACACAAACAAAACTCCCTTTTTTTCCTTTGATATAAAATAAAATACATGGGTCATCGACTGTGGCACATGGGTCATGTCTGGTCACCGGAAAAAGAAAGCTAATGTGGCAGCCGAAAAACAAGGGTGACCTTGGTCACCATTGTGTGCTTAGCCTAATGGTCTTGTATCAAATTTAGTCAATGCATCCTATCATGTTTGCCAATGAATTTAGTTGCGTTTCATAAACAAATAAAAAAGGTTTTATTGAGTAAAGGTTTTACCCGGTAAAATACCTGAAGTTTAAACCAGTAGTTACTAGTTAGAGTTAATTTTCTTTTCAATTGAGTTCCTGTAAGACTTCATTTATAAAAGAATTTAAGTCATCCTAAAATTTATTACGCCAACACATACAGCCACACGTTTTTGGATTTGTTTTAAATACGACTATGCGGATCTAAACTAATTTCTAGAATAAAACAAATGTAGGGTAGCTTGGCATGCCCAACCGAACAACATGTTTATATGATGGAAAAAAACAATATAAATATTTCTAAATGACTATAGACAGTGATTTACATTATAAATTATATTACCATACAGGTGTTTGTTTGTCTCTTATCTCATCATGTAATTCAAGTTTCTTGTTAGCTCATCTTCAAATAATATGATCAAGCATTTTTTTTTTTTTTTTTTCAATGTTAAAGGCCTGATGTGATTGCTTGCACCATATGAATGCTGAGAATGACTGAATGATGATGATATAGGCTGTGGACATTCCATGAAATTGACAAGGCTTATGAACTTGGGCTCAGGGGTGGACCTAGTAGGGTTGGGTGCTGAGCTACTCCTAATCAGCTCATTTTATTCATTAGTTATATAACCAATAAGTTAATTTCTTAATAGTATTTGTTATTAGCCCCCCATATTTCCGATGAAATTTCAAACAACTTAACAATTAGATACAAGACCAAAATAAATTTACTTGTCAAGTTATATTTTTCTAATTTAGCTTAGTTCTTAATTATTATGGTGTTAAGTTGCATCATGAGTTAAGAAATATAGATTTTTTTGGAGCAATATTTATTATTTATTGTTATAATTTTTTTTTTTTTTTTTAATTCGGTCTCCTTTAACTTCAAATCCTGGCTCCGCCCTTACTTGGGATAAAGTGCAATCTAATGCATGAACTTTGGGGTAAATTGCACTGTATCAATGCAGTAAATGGTGATCAAGGTTATAAATAGCGCGAGACGTGACTTGGCGTGACGGCATGACCAAGACTCATGTTTTAGCGGCCAAGACGAAGCTTTTGCGTTTATAAGGCATGACATAAAGTGACACAAAATATGAAAATATTTATATATTTATATTAATTTCATAGAGTTAGTATCAAATAAGAAGAATAATAAAAATAGGAAGGATATGAAGTAACCACAACCACACATTTTAGATGCACCTACAAAAATAGATGTATTTTCTTTCAAATTTTTCCTCCTACATTAAAATGTGTGGCTATAATTACTTCTTACCATTCTTATTTTAATTATTCTTCTTATTGGATCTTTTCCCATATTTCATATATATCAAGTTTACAAAAAGACGTGACATAAAACGACATAACGCTTGACGTGACGATATGACCGAGCCTCACGTTTTTGTGGACCGTTTGCGCGCAACAACAAAAGAAGCACCTATATGAATTTCAATTGGATACAAAAAAAGATAACGAAAGCATTTTATGACACCTCAACAGAGTCCAACGAGTCCATTGAGTTACGCATAGCAATGTTATGACACCTAAATTTACAAACGTAGTTTTTAAAGGAATCGACTTTACAATTCGAAAAGGCCTAGCAACGCAGTTTGTTGCTTGCTTGCCTTGCACTTATATGTAAATCGAAAGAATTATTATACAAATAAAAATTCAATTAAAAAAAATGTTGAATGAGTAAAAAAAATAAAAAGCATTTAAGTAATTTGGTCAAAAAGTATTGGCCTATTCTATGTAAATCATAGGTACTTTTGCTAGTCAATATAGTTACTCTTGGATTAGTTTCCCAATTACATAAACAACATATTTATTTATAAATACATTGGCCCCTAGCCCGCAGATATGTTACCGAGATATCTCATCATGTCAAATACACAAACAGCGACTAAAACGCATGTTACATGATCAGTTCGTTCGGCTTAATTTTTTAATATCTTTTAACAATAATCGTCACAATACCGGCCTGATCTCAATTCCTTCAACAAGAAGCCCTCCTTTCAAGTGAACACCATCGACTTCTCTTAAGCTCATTTTAACTTCTTTCTCACCGAATCCCTCGTTATAGAATTCACCCAATTCTATCTCCAACCATCCATCATTTCGCTGACGACAAACCCTAGAAACATCTTCTTGATTGTATGTTAAATTTAAATCCTTTTTAGGATGCTCAAAGGAACGCTTGCTACGTTCACTATGGGACAATAATATTGTCCCTCGTGAGCGAAAATCACCAACTTCAACTAAAACCTCGAATGGTAGAACATCTAAACCATATGCACGATGATGAGCTACTTGCACAATGAGACATGCTCTATACATGGTTTTCGGTGATAAAATGTGTGTGCTAATCTTCCCTTCTACTTTGAGGCAACTTGTCATTATAAGCTCCACACATTCGCTGAATCTAAAAAACAAGACATGTTTAGTTCATAAATACAGCTTAGGTCTATAGGAGTATATTTATATATGAATATGTTTATTAGTTAGTACTCCGTAATTACTAACCTGGATTCAACAACGGGTTTCCAATACCAAAACAAAGGATTGGCTGACCAAGCTATGTAGAGCTCTCTTGCACTTAACATGTAACATTTTTTACCGGTTGCTTTGTCAATTGAAAACGCCTACGATAAAAATGGAAGACTCCAACAACTCAGAAGCACAGTCATACACATATGCACCTTGAACAACAAATTAAAACAAATATAGAAAACGCATAGCTAATTGTTATATTGTTTACCTTGAGGCCACCATCAATGAGAAGAGGACTAGAAAGTTTATAAAACAACTCCTTCTTAGATTTATACGTCATAGGACGCACACTTTTCGATAAGATTTCTTGGTAATCAGGTGGTAAGAACTTATCCCACAACACATCCGACTCTGCAGCGTTCTTGAATATTGAGGCCAGCACCATCGACCGACATGCGTCACGA